>VZRO01007925.1:1578130-1724518 GCA_013397915.1 Daphoenositta chrysoptera
TTTTTTTTTTTTTTTTTGTGGAGGGATTTTTGAGACTGAAGGTTGCAAAGGAAGGAAATGCTTTTGGTTCTTTGGTGTTGTTTTTTAATGCCCCATATGGCCGTTTTATTAACTGGAAAACCTCCAGCTGAGAATTGGATGATGTTACAGAGCAAAACTCATTCCCAGCCGTGTGGCAGAGTGTACTTTTGCCTGTGAATGTGAGCCATGCCTCTCCCAGCTAGGGTTAGGGTGAAAACTAAAAGCTGCATTTGCCCTGTTTTGCTGACCCAAGGAAAACATTGTTGTTTTTCACACTGGGGATGTTGAGCTTTTCAAACTAAATGCAAACCTTGAACAAGTGAGTTGTCAGCCGATCATCAAAGAGCACTTAGAGTTGAGGTTGTGGGAGTGACAGGTTCAGCAAACCCCTAAGTTTGGGGGTTTTATGATTGCAGTGAGTTTATCCACCTCGAAGTCAGTAGCAGAACAGGTACATTTTGACATTATTTCCTGCTTGTATGAGTGGGTTTTTCTGCTATAATATGAAAGAACATTGCAAACTGGACTTTTGTAGCAATGATCTGCACTTTCTTATTCAGGCACTTCCCAAGGATTGACTCTTTGATTCCTGCCTGAGCAGCATTTCATCACATTGTCTACAGATTTCTGTCCTGTCTCCCCTGCTGAGACAGAGAAATTACTTGCTGTCTGTAGCATCTCAGTTGGCAAATGAGACTGAGAATTTAGAAATAGCTTGTAGACAGGTTTATCATCTTCTGTGAGTGTGTTTGTTGAAGTTACTACTTCAGTTTTCTGTCCAGAAGACTTGGAAACAGAGCATTTCTCCAGACCTGCAGTTTTCACTTGTCATTTTCTGTTGAGCAAAGCAGGGAAAATGAAGGTTGGGACCTCAGCCTTTGTTCTTTGAGTGTCTTGATTTTTCCACAATATCCTGCAGACTTTCTGTCTCAGAGGGATGCCGGAGAGAGGAATGGAATTTGTTTAACTGGATCCCTTCAGATTTAAGGATTTGCTTCTCTGTCAGTTGCGAGTGTAGAATGAGTTTTGACGTTTAGAAGCAGACCTTTCCCACTTTGCACCCCAGAAGTTGTGCCTGCTCCTCGCAGCCCTCAGAGCTGTGTCCAGCACAGCGGAGTCCACACTCTCACTGTCACGAGTTAAAGTTCAGCAGATGCTTCATTGTTTTTGCTGCCAGCTTCCCTCTGGAGCTGTGCTAGGTAGCACAGAACTGCTGCCTGCTTGCCAAAGGTGATGTTTAGCACTGAATGGGCTGGGGAAGGTTCCTCAGTGGTAGGCAGAGCTCCCCGTGCCTGTGAGCAGTGACTTGGGGCTTTTGCTTCTTTTCCCTGGAGATGCCTCTGGACAGGAGACAGCCTGACAGAGACAGACTGAATAAATAAGCTGTGCTCTGGTTACAGCAGGTGGATGATGTATCAGCAGGGTCCTCACCTCAGTGCCAAGGGTCTGCTGCCAGCTGGGCCAGAAGCTGAGATAACCTTTTGCTGCAGGAGCAGAGTCGGGCTGTGTCCCACCACATGCCACCACCAGTGCCTCTGGGGACAGTGAGTGTGCTTGGTGGCATGGCTGGGGCGAGGCTGGCGTGCTGCTCAGTGGGAGCTGGCACACAGCAGGCACAGGCTGGGTTCTGCAGGGTCTGCACCTTCTGTTCCTTGTGTGACCTGGGGCCCTCTGTGGGAAGGCACTGGGAGAGAAGCAGGAGCTCCAGTATTGACCATTGAGGCTTTTTGCCTCCAGCCCGGGTCATGGGCTTCTTATTCACAGCCTGTCTGTTCAGCACAGAGTGGCTTCGGTTGCCTGAAGGGACTTCTCCTTTTCTGCTGGTCAGAACATGTGATTTGGTAGGGCTGTGTGCTGTAGCTCCTCTGATGCCCCGGGCTGTGTTGCTGCACAGGAATCAGTATCCCTTTTTCAGCCAGTTGTGTTCGTACCCGCTGTGTTACAGCTGAGGGAAGGGGAGATTTGGAGGTGATGCTTCAGTTGTTGTTTAACAGCCTCCTCTGTGCAGCAGGAGGATGAGCCACCTCCTGTGGTGGAGATTCTGAGATTCCCCTCCTGGGAGAGGGGGTTCCAATCTAACCTCGAGTGACTGCATGGAGGGTCCGTGTAGCAGAGTCTTCCTCCCCTATCAGGTACATAAAGAACAGTTGAATGTTAGGGTTTGGCACCAGGTTTGTTTCTGGTGTCTACTTCTGCTCTTCCTTAACGAGGCTTTTGGGGTTTAATTACAGTTCCTGCCTAACTTCAAGTCCCCAGTGCCCTTGGGTTCACTGGAGTTGAGGGAGAGACTGGCTGCTCTGGAGCTTTGGGCTCATCTCTGGAGATGCTGCTCTCCAGGAACTGCTCCTGCATCGAGGGATGTCATCATCTCCCCAAGTCCCTGGCTTTGATTCTGAATATAGGTGGTTAGAATATAGGTCCTTACACACTTCAAACACAGATTGTGCTGGATTACCACTGGATAGCAGCCAAATCCCAGGCAGTAGAGACTGTTTAATCACACTCCTCTGTCTCTGCTGGATTAACATAATTAATGTAAGCCCTTTTGGATGGGCGACCTGTTATTTGTCTGGTGTGGTTTTTGCATTTCTGCAATGCTGTGCGTATACCCAGGATGCTCTAAAAATGGTGATGAAAGTCTAATTCCACTTGCATGCAGCTGGTAACCAAGTAAATCTCCACTGACAGACAACAAGTTTACTACTCCCTTCAGGGGAAGTTGTAGACTACTTTAAAAAAGTCAGAATGCCAAAGTTAAATCAGAATTATCATTTCCCAAGTTTCTTCAAGGGAAATTAAAATGCTCTTTTTTATTGTTAGTGTAATTTCTCTAGGGAGCAAAAAAAATTATTAATAAACTGGAGTTCATCAGTGCCTTATGGTCCTGACCAATTTCAAGGGTGACACAGAGCTTAATGTGCAGTGGAGATCACAGTGATTGTGTCCTTGCACATCCAGCCTGAGCACATGGGTCAGGACTTGTGCCTTTCTCTTCTGCCCTTTGTGTTATCTGGAATCACAGAAGATTTTCTTCTTTGCAAGAAGGCAAAAAGTGTTTCTCACACATCTGACATCCATCCCATGGGCCCAGAATCCTGTTGGCTGAGTTCCTCCCTCCTGTTTATCTACACTTCTTATGCAGCTGGACATGATCTAAACCTTAAGAGGATACACTGGCTCCCTTTTATTTCCACTGTTTCAGGGTTTTCTAGCAGCAAATTGGAGGGAGTTTGTTTAAGAAAGGGAGAAAACCCAATAAAACAAGCCTTACAAAAAATGAATTTAACAAGTCAAATGCTTAACTTGAATATTAATTTCTGAGTAGAAGAACGCCTTTAGTAGGCTTTTCGTATAGCAGAAGTAAGTGCTATATTCTGTTGGGGTTTTTTTAATGAAAGTCAACTTCTGCTTTCATTATCCCAAGTTTTAACTCTAACCTTTTATATTCAGAAAAATCACAGATATAATAATTTCATAAGGAGGAAAATCAACTCTCATCAGTTCTGGTGGATTGTTTTCTAGATCTTGGCTGTACCCATCTGTGCAGAAGGCAGAAGCTTTCTGGAGCGTTCCCTGAAAAACAAACACTTGTGTCCAAGCTTGAAAATTAGCATGAAAGTGACATTTAGTATGTGGCCACGAGCTGCAGAGGCTGTTATTTCCAGTGAGGCTAGAAGGAACCTCAGTTGGGCAGCTCTGGCCCGCAGGGTCCCGGCGTGCCCGGGTCCCGGAGCGGAGCCGTGGGAACTGGCAGCGTTCCTGCAGTGGGCAGCGTGTCCTGGGCTGCCCTGCTCCCGTCCCGCTGCTTCCACGTGCCCTTCCACAAGCAAGAAGCCCTTTCCAGGGAGTGCAAACACGAGCTGATCACTTACCAGGCGATCCGTGGTTGTGTGTTGCCTCTGATTTGTATTCAGTGCTGGCAGAATGCACTCGTCACCCAGTCTGTGCTCACAAGCCTTATTATAACTGATGTAGAGGCATTTTCCTATAGTTTTTCTGCCTGGAGCCACATGGTGTTAGAATTTGGGATCCTGTGCAAGTCCCAAATGCTCTGTGAGGGAGCACAGACTGGGGGAGCAGATGCCAGGAGCATCAGTATACCTGGGCCAAAACCTGTGTGTGTGGAGGATGGGGTGTGTATTTTTCAGCTGCAAGAAGCCCAGTCTTTCAAGGTTCGTGTGGAGCATCATTTGCAACAGAATAAGTGTCTTGGCATGTCACATTTTACACAGCAGAAAAGCTTCTGACTTTCCAGCCCTCGGTATCTGTAACTCGCTTGAAAGAATTGCTGACGTCTGCCCAAATGCCAATATCTTCTCAGCCGTGTGAACCTTAATATCACAGCTTAAGCTTTAGTCTTTGAGCTGTGCAGCACGGCTAAAATCAAACTGTGTTCCCAGCACTGAGGGAGATCCTGACTTTTAACCCACTGGCTTTTTATTTATCTTTCTTCTGTGCTTGCCGTTGAATTGCAAAGTCGATTTAATTCCAGGGTTTCTAAATGGCATATGACTTCTACACGATGATGGCAAATCTCCTTTGGGCTGTTTGTACCATCTGATGCTGGTGGCCTAAACAGGGGCAGGTCAGCAGGGCACTGGTGTTGTATTTCCTTGTACCCTTTCTTTACTCACAGTAAAATGGGCAGGTCACAGCAGTGCTTAATCTCCACCTCCCTCTTATCTTTACCTTGCTTTGCCTCAGTCTTCTTTCCTTTGCAGCTCCCTGCCTCCAAACTCTCTCCCTTTTCACCCCAAGTGTGTTTTGTTTTAGGCCTCATAGCCTTGGTGGCTTTGTCGTGTCCTTCCTGGAGAGCTGCTCCTGACTGAGGGTCTGGCTCTGTGTTTCTCTGGCTGTAGGTGACTAAAGGGGGATGTCCCATCCCACCAGGACTCCCAGCAGAGCTGCTGGTGTCACCATGTCTTATTCAGTCAGAAACATCCAGATTCAGATCAGTTGTTTAAAGGATTAAGGTGGTATGGATTGGTTTGGCAGCGGGCTCACACAGGCTCTGAATGCTTAAACAATTGCAATTTATTCTCGTTTTCTCCTCCTTTAAGTGGACAGTTTGTTTCTTGTGTTTTATTTCTAATGACTAAAGTACTTTTTTACCTAGTGATTAACCTCATTAAGCTCCTAAGCATTTTTAAGACTTCCTCAAGTCTTCTGCCAACACAATCACATGTTGTGAATGTCATTCACGGAGGGGTCCTGGCTGTATTCAGGAGTTTGGGATTTGGGGCTGACCAGTCTGGACCAGTTCACCCCAGAGTCCTTTGCAGGCCCTGGAGGAGAGGGCAGAAATGGTCTGTGGGGTTTGGTCCTGGTGCCTGAGGTGTAATTCCCCTTGAGTCATGCAAGGAATTGTTACTGCTGTTCCTTCCCATCCCACGCACTTTGTTCAGTGTCAAAAGTAAGATTTCAGAAAATGAAATTAATTTCATCGTGGTGCAGCTATTAATGTTACACACTGTGGGAAAGCTCTTTAAGGAGGCCGTCGACCTTCATCCATGTGGAATAAGTGCTGAATAATGGAGAGCTTTCATATTTCCACAAAAAGAAAGTGGCTTTTTAAGTCAACTGGAGATGTTACAGACATGGAGGAGGGAAAAAAAAACCAAACTGCATTAGGAAGCAGTGGGCAGAGTGTGCATGAGGACAGAGCAGCAGCTCCCAGCGCCTGGCAGGTGCTGCTGTTTGCAGAGGCCTCTTGTGAGCTTGGGAAACTGCACTGACCTGTCTCACCTGCTGCTCCCGTGGGACCTGCAGACTTTTATAAGTCTTTTACGTGTTCAGCTTTTCCTCCTCTCTAGCCCAGAGACCTGCTTGGTGTCTGCATTGCAGAGCCCTGCCCCAGGTTCTTCTCTCTTTCCGTGAACTGTTTCACATTTCGTGCTTCTCTGATGTCCTCTGGTAACCTGTGGTGTGCTTCAGCTGTTTATTTAAGGAAAGAAATGCATCCTGAACAATTTTTTTATATAGCCTGTTTTGTCTCCCCACCTGTCCTTGCTTTAAGGAAACATCCTGGGAGCAAAATTCTTGTTTTGCTGATGGTCTCTTAGTGAGGCTGTTTCGAATGACCACTCAGCAGAAGGATCCTTCTCCCTCACCCCGTCTCTTTTGTGGTGTTTGCCTGATCTTCACCCCCCTGTTGATGAATGGGGTGCTCAAAGCCTGAGCTGCTCGTGAAGAGTTTTCCAGATTCAGTCCCTGCCTGATGCATCATCAGCCAAATATTCGGAAATACTCATTTGTTTCTCTGTGTCACCCTGTGGGGCAGGAGCCAGTAAGAACTTAAGATATTAGATGGAAGTGGTAGTTCTGAAGTGACTACACAGAAGAACCAAAATCCACTGAGAAAGGATGGAAATTAAAATTTCCACCCATCCCTTTGAAGCCAGGTTACTGAATATGAGACAAGTTTGATTATGGGATTATTATATTTAAACTGTGTGGCATCCGTTGGTCCTAACCCACTTCTCTAGATATTGCAGTTGCCTTTTTTTTTTTTTTCTAAGCTGTATGTTGGATGGTGGGACTTGCCTTTAATCTGGGAAAAATATGAAAGCCAGCAAACAAAATGCAGTTGTGGTTTTTTCTCTGTGGCTTTTTGTAGTACTCGCATGCTTCTGGCAGCGCAACAAGAGAACAAACAGTTTCCTTAGTGCACAGTTGTGCTGAAAAAGGCCTGAGAGAATGTAACAGGCTTCCTTGAAAATGTTGAGTGAAGGTACAAAGAGAGGTTCTCATCACATGAGAAGAGGAGCTGATGTTTGGGCCGTGGACAAAAGAAGCTATTAAAATTTTGGCTTCCTGACAAAGCAGCAACAGCTTTGTGTCTTTGCAATCCTTGAGGACTAAGCAGCCACGTCCCAGAGTTTCAGAGGGCCACTTGTCAGTGTGTTGTCTTGCCTAGCAGAGGATTTGCTGTTCCTGAGCATGGGGGACTGGGGGGACTGGTGCAGTGGAGTGGAACAGGGGTGTTAGAGATCAGGAGGTCCTGGATGGACAGAAATTCTGCACCACTAGCAAGGTAGCCAGGAGCTGTTCCTGTGACTCTGCTGGTTTGCAGCAGCAGCAGAGCTGCGTTTGGCTTGCTTCCCAAAAGTCACTGAACTTCATTTTGCATCTGTTTCCACAATGTGCAGAAAGGAAAGGCAATAAATATTTATTACTCTGTAGCCTGGATCCAGGTTTTATTCCTCTTACTGTTCTTTCACTGCTCCTGTGACAGTTATCTTGTGGCTTTGGAGTGGCCCCAGCATGGGGAAAATTGAAGAAGGGTTTACAGGAGGTGTTGAAGGGGCCACTGCCACCCCGAGAAACATTGCTCAATAAACCTTTATAATGTTTGTCTCCTGGAAGAGAGGCAATTATTTGCCTCTGCCTTTCCGCTTTGCTGGTAATTACAAGCTCTCCTCTAGCATGTCAAATGCTAATCTGCCATTTATCATTGCACTGCTCTGCAAAGCACCTGGAAGGGGTTTCCAAGATGGGAAGGCTGCACGTCCAGCTGTGGCCCCTGTGCCCTCCCCAGTGAGTCACCCCAAACACGCTCCTGAAAAACCCTCTCTTGCAGAAGTTTGAGGAGGGGGAAGAAAAACTTCATCTTTCATTACTTAGATAATGAGTCATTCTTATGAAATTCATGGTGCATTAGTAGCATCAGTGTTCTCAGGAGAGAAAACCAAGAGACGGGAGACTTTTTATGCAGTATTGACCTTCTGTCTTTGTTTTCTCGTGGAATTAAACCACAGTTTATTTACATCACACGGAAAATTAGAAAATGACATTGATTGCAATGAAAAGAAATATACAGAGTGCCATATAGCTATCTACCCTTCATCTGTATATACCAGTGGGATTTATTAGTTTGGGTCCAGACCTCTGCTCTTGGTTTGAAGGCTTACACTTTCCTTTCTCAGTTTAAAGATAAAGGGCAGTATCTTTTGTTGAGTGTACAGAAGCTGCTGTACACTGGTGTTTTGTGAAAAAGCAGTCATAGATTCTTGGCCCATCTTCTTTTTTCCTCCTGGACAGCATCAACAGGAAGGAAGTAATTAAATGGTGATTTTATTCTTGAAATTGAGGAGTGTGTGTCCATCTTTCTCTGGTGCTTCTGAACTGCCCTTCCTCTCACACACACGTTTTTACCACTGGTACTGGCAATAGTTCAGGGATTTCTGTGCTACATTAAACTTGGAGACAGCTGTGGCCAGAGTCCCTCTTGGCCTGTGCCCTGTCTCAAATAGTAACCAGCAACAAGTGTTCAAGAGTGGAAGAATGCAAGGATGATCCTCTCGTGGGTATTTGCAACCAGTTCTGGCTGTTCAGTGGTTTGGTTTGGAGGCTCCTGGACCATTGCCATATTTAGTGAGTCTATACTTTCCAATCAAATCTAACCTGACTTTGGGTTGATTTGTATTTTATGCTTTGCAATATCTTGCAGCAGCAAGTTCCACAACTGAAATTCTTCTTTTTAGATGTCTTTTATATCTTCTGCCTGGGTACCCACAAGCCCTGATAGAATAGTTATGTTTGTTCATCTCTTCCATGCAATTCAGTCATCTCTTGTCTTCATCTTAAGTTCCCAAACCAGTGGCTCTCTACTTCCCTACTTCCATTCCATATTTCTAGCTTCCTTGTCTCGTCTTGTCTGTCTTTTCTAGTCCAGTTCTTTTCTATTGTTTCTAAAGCTGGATGCCCAGATGTTCACATTTCATATGACACAGGTTTGCTCTGGAGTTGGATGGTGACATCACAATGATTTCTTCCCTTCTTAATTCCTCCCCTCGCCCCCCAAGTTTTGCAGAACACATTTGGAGAAATTTTTTGGCATCAGGATGGATTTGTTTGTTTTTCTTATGACAATGTAATTAACAGCCTGAGCATTGTCTAGCACTGAGACGTTCTGGCAGTTGTGCAGTCATCTCACAGCCCCTCGGTTGTGTCACTGGGTGGAGTTGGCTGACAGGATTCCAGGGATGTTGTCCTTTCTTGTTGGACCCAAGGCCTTCTACAACATGACTCATTTACTGAGACTGTGATAAGAGCTTTAAGAGTTGCTAAACTGGGATTTTTGAACAAAGGAAGAGAGATGGAGAGGGAGAAGAATACTGTAGGCAGAGGCACGGTCTGCGTGGAGGTGTGTCTCTGAATGAAGGTATTAAAGCATTGTACAGTATGAAATTGGTTATTATTTTGAAATCAATGCACTGAAAAGACAGAGCCTCAAAACTTAGCCTTACACCTGTATTCCTGCTGCAGTAAATATTTTTGTAAAAATCAATGGAGGGAGCCTACTCAGCAGTGTAAATTCTGTGTAATTATTGAGCAGAGAATTATAGTTGTCACGTATCGATTCCCCCCTGCTTTGTAAGAGCTTCCTCTTTTCCACAGGGCTGAATTGCAATCGCAGTGTTGGCATTAAAGAACTGGAGGAAGGACAGAACACTGCTGTTCATAAATGTGTGGGCAAGGGGCTGCATGTGAAAATGCACATGTGTACACAGATTGCTTCAAGAGCATCTGACTCACGTAAGAAAAACTGCTTAAGGACTGAAATTTCCTTCTCTGACCCCAGAAAGCTCAGCTGCTCCAGCAGTTCGTGTGAGCTAATCTTGAGCCATCACCTCGGGGACAGCCCTAGAGACGAGTGCTTGTGCAGTTCTCCTTCTCTGCTACCTCCCCTGTCAAAAATGTTAGAGCCATGTTTTGTCCTCAGAGTCACGCTAGGATGCTTCTACGGGGTGTTCTTCTACTGCTTCACTTCTTCGGAGAGGTGTTTGCAATGCAGAAGTGGGTAAAACATTTCCTGGGCTGTGTTTGCAGGGGATGACAGAACCTGAAGGAGAACGTCCCCTTTGTGCTTCAGTTTGCTTTTGTTTTAGAGCCAAAGGATTACGTGTGTCATCTTGGGATGGGTTGTTAACATCACAGAATCACAGTTCCCACTGATCCATCCTGAGGAGCTACACAGGATTATTCTGCTTTAAAACAAGCAACTGCAGCTGCTCAGGGGAGCGTTTTTCCTTCAGCTGCATTGTGTGCCAGAGCAATTTAAGTCCACTAAAGTGAAATACTGGCTAGGGATTTGTGACAGAGTGGCAAAGTCATCCTTATTTTCAAATTCTCAGGTGTAGCTTGCTCAGAGAACACACTGTCCTGAGATTCAGGTCACACCTTGGTTTTGTGCTGTTCCTTTGGAACATCCTAGAAACACTGGTGGAGTTTCAAACTGATCAGGAGCACAGTAGTTGGGGATAAGGAAGGACTATAGCTGGGGATAGTTGCAGGATCAAGCACTCTTACTGAGTAGAAAGTCTGTATTTCAAGGGTTAAAAAAGAAAGGGCAGAAAAAAGCTTCAAAAGGAAGTATGTCAAAGTTTTGTTTGCTTGGAACATTCCAAGGCAGCAGCAAGGGTTTTTCTGTTTTTTTTTTTCAAAATTAAAGATATTCAGAAAAGGGACAATCTCAGTTCATGGCGCTGCAATTAATGAGGTGCGTTTTTAGCCAGGGGATGGAGGGGCTGCCTTGCTGCTGCCGTTCCTCTCACCTGCACAGCCTTCACACTGCAGAAATGTCACCATCTCCCAGCACTGTGGCTCTGGAGCTGGAGAGCTTTGCCTCCCAAAGCTGCCCTAGTGCCACCTCTTACTCCCATTGCACGAGTCTGCTGTGCCTGGTGAGATGGGGACCTCCAAGTCCTCCTGGTCCCTGGGGTTCCACACAGGTGCTGAGAACACAGCAGCATTGGGGCTGCCCCAGCCTTGCCCTGCTGGGATGCAGAGCCAGCATAGGATTGGGATGGGGAAAGGAAAATGAGTGCTGCCCCAGGCTTTCTTGTATACCACAGCTTAAAAAAAGCCCAGAGTTATCACTTGACCTTGCAAGTTTAACCTGCTCTGAAGAAGTTTTGAAGTAGCTGCTGTCTCTGAAGCACTCGAAGCAAAACTGGTTTGTAGTTCATAAGATACACAACTATTTTAGGCAAGCTTTGCTCGTACAGGCTGCCAGCACAGGGTGGGCTGCAGGCTCTGCTGAGAGGATAAATGCAGCAAACGCTCCGGACGGGGGCTTCACTGAAAGCCAACTCCTGCCCACAGTGTCTCATCCTGGAGTGTAGGATGCAGTGGTTATTGATGCAGCTTCTGTCTCTGAAAAGGGGCTGGGGAAGGGAGAGCCTCCTGTTGTGAATGAAAGGATGGCAGCAAACTTCCTAGGGCTCGTTTGTGATTCATGTGCATTTTTCTGAAGTGGTGAGAAGAGGAGAACCCTTCATAGCTCTTTCTGCAGCTCTTTGTTTTCAAATGTAAATCTTGGATGTGTGGAGGATGTGAAATTAAAAACAGAAATTTAATTGTTTAGTTTCTTCTTTATTCCTGAGGAAGTGGAAGAAAACTTGTACAAGAGTTGGTATTGCTGCACTGAGTACTGCTAGGTGTTTTTGGGAAAGGAGGAAGGACAAGCTTTCCTATAACTGCAGGAAACTAATTTTACCTTGTGTACAGTAAAGCACAGATAACTTCCTTCCTTCCTCTGATTGTGCCAGAGCAAAACTGTATCGCCTGTCTGCCGGTTTCTCTTTTGCCAATGTGTTTGGGTGTAAGCTGTCTGCAAGAGAGAAAGCCAGGTCAAGGATAAAAATCCCATACTAATCCACTGTCTGTTTAATTTCAGCTAAACCCTCCTGCATTTCTGCCTTTTTACCTCTGCAGGGTCAGCAGGGAGGCTGCTGCTTTACTGTCTTGTGCTTTTTTTAACCTGCTAAAATACCCTGCATTTCTATGACAATCTGGCCACAGCATCTCCCCATAACCCTCGCTGCTGCTGGGCTCCTTCAGTAGGGTCACTCCAGGTAACTGGAGTGTTGCTGCACTGGCAAATCAAAGCAACATTTGTTGGGTATTTTTGCTTTGGCTCCACATTTGAATCCCTTTCTCCTTCTGTCTCCTGGCCTCAGCCTAAGGCTGCTTTGCAAGCCTATTGCAGTCTCACCTGTGGCAAGAGGGACACTTAGTCCTTTTTTGATTTTGATTCCTTTTTCTTCTGCAAATGTTATTTAGAGATCTTGTTCCAGTTTTTGAAATTACAGCCCTTACATAAGGTCACACAGTTTCCAATCTTGTCTGTGTTTTGTACAGACCAGTGGGACTTGCCACCTAAAAATCATTTATGCCCTATTACCCCTTTCAGTTCTTCAGGCACCTTTTACTGACTAGTGGAGAATATGGATTTTAATGGTGTCCAAGTCTAGAAACCTCTATTGCTATTTGATCAGAGGAAAGAAATTAAGATGGGAGGGTTTTGTTGTTACAGTAAGCAGAGCAAAGCAGGCCACTATATACACTGAACATTAAGAGTTACTGCAAGAAATACCTTTTTTTCAGGTACAATACTTAAATGGGAAGAAATTCAGCTTAATGCTCTGAGAGCAGAACAGGCTGAAACAGAGCTTTGCTGCCAGATTTCCATCCCAAAGAACTCTGAGGCTCTGTCCAAACTGCTCAGCAAGAAAAGTGAAAACGTGCTGATGTACGTGTGCCACCTTGCTACAAAATGTAAAGAAAAATCTGAGAATAACACACTTGGTACTCATTTACTGAGCTCTCCTTCCCACGCAGACAGTCATAATGAGCTGAAACAAAAGGATCAGGTGAGCAGGAACAGGCTGTCAGGGAAGGAGCTGCTTCTCCATGGGCAGTGAGAATTGGAGGGAGGAAATTTTAACAGGCTAATGTGTTTGGAGGACAGAGAGGCTGCACTCCAGTAAAGCGAGAGGCAGGGAATTAGGAATGCAAGCTCTGCTCCTGCCTGGTAGCTGTTTTCTAGGGCCTCTGCAGCCTCAGGGATCAGGAGGAGCTTTTCCTTGTCTGTCAGTGGTTGTAGTGGCAGGGCTGGTCTGTGGTGCTTTTCCAAGTGCAGGACGCTGTAGGGCCCCAGGGCAGGTCCTCCCTGCAGCCCTGGCACATCATCCCACTGCCCGGGGAGGGCAGCAGACCTGAGCCGGGTCTTTCTTGCTCACTCACACAGCAAAGCTTTCTCCCTGGGATGCATCAGCTTTTACAGTGGCCCCAGGGAAGCTCTCCTCACACAGGGACTAGGAAATGCTGCTTTCTCTCACCCTGAGGGTCCCATCCCTGCTTGCAGCAGGTAAACTGAGTCAGAGATGCTGCAGGCTGGGTTTGTGGAAATGCTCTCTGCATGGTGGCTGTTTAAAAGTGGCTGTTGCCTGAGCAACAGCTGAGATTTATGAAAATCTAGGTCTTGCTCCATGTGCTTCTGACAGCAAATCAGTGTTTGTCACTTTGTGTCTTGACGCTCAAGATAAGTGTCATTGTCATCAATTTAAAATATCTAATCTGTTCCTATTTCAGCAGTAAAAGCATATAAGGTACGAGGTTCTTGCTTAGTAAAAATCAACCACCATTAATTTACTCTTCTCCTCCCTGTCACCACAGTTTAAAACTCTGGCCTAACTCAAAGCTTCATGTACTTGAAATGCAGGTTTTTTTCTCTGTTGAAGATGCTCAGCCTTTGGCTCTTCACCTGGGATTTTCTGCAGCAGCCTCTTGCAGCTCACACCCGTGCCCTTGTGCTATAGTGCAAAGTCATGCTGGATAATCACACACCAGCCCAGGAAACACAACTTGGCCCATGATCAAACCTGTTTCACGGTTCTGTATACTCTGTACAAAAGGGTTTTGGCTCATATAAATTAGCCTGTGCTGCCTCTGCTGTACTGTTCATTTTGGGGTTTTATTCTTTTTAGACATTAACGACTTTTGGACATGTTTTGAGGTCTTAAAAAAAAAGTAAATTCTTGTTTGGTCGTGTTTGTATTTTTTAATAACTAATCAATTTTTCTAGCAGGTGTGATGTTTATTTGGATTTATAAGAGCAAGACAATAGAATTCCCAGCTCAAATACTTCAGTGTCCTTACAAATATATTCAAAACAAATCAGGTAGGAAAACAAGACTGGTGACCACCCCTGCTGTGTACAGCAATAGGCAAATGAGCTCCCCTGCCCTGGGGAAGGAACCACTGGAGTCTGTCCTGAAGAGCACTGCTGGCTGAGATTCAAACATCCCATCCCAGCCATAACTGGTGTGTCAGCAGAGGGGAGCTTTGGGTTTTAAGGGGTGAACCGTGCCCACGGAGATTTGTTGGAATAATTTTCAATATTTCCTGGGAGCAAGGTCCCAGGACCCAGCTCTTGCAGTACTCACCAAGCAGTTTCTTGCCTAATGCCATCCAATCCAAGCAGAATTTACCTCTCACATGAAGATTAGTGTCAGGTATCACCCTCTGCATGAAGGGGTGCATGCCCTGCTCCTTCAAGAACCTCAATATCTAACCACACTTGCAAGTGATACGATTGTTTGGAGGAAGAGATCTCTTCTGAACTTTCAGGACGCTCTGTTCACTCATTCATTCATTATTCTGTTCACCTGCTCATTTGGAAATAGTGGCTTTAAGTTCCTTGATGTGTTTAAGCTTTGTCATCCATGAAATGGAAATGATAATACTCATTTGCTTACCTCATGAATTTGTTAAGAGGATTAACTGATGTTTGGACAGAGTTTTGAAACCTTATGCAAATATTAAGGTTACTGTTAATAGGCCCTGGGGAGTAACAGAACTGTCAAAAAAAAAAGAAGCTCGAAGTTGAATTGGTGTCATGCTTTTACAGCAGTCTGGGTTTCCAGGCTCACGCCGTGTGTGCTGCTCTGGAGGTGGGATTTGTAGGGCTCCCGTGTCCCTGTTCAAAGGTGAGCACCATGGGAGGCTCCTCTGCTTTAAAATACCCTTCACAACCCAGTTCTCATGTCTGTTGCCCAGCTTGTCAGCTTGCAAACAGCTGAGCTTCAGGCATTTTAAGGAGCTTCAGAAGTGTTTTGAAAATCCTCAGTTACAAGATTGTTTCCAGTTTTCCTAAATGAAATTTTAGACTGTACTTTTTAGGGATTTTCTTTCTAAGTATAGGTTCGAGGGGGTGAGTTTCCATTTCAGAATTTAAGTTTGCTTGAAATGTGGTGATTCTTTGGAGAAGCCTTTTTGTTTTTTCTCTTTAGCTCTGGTAATCTAGATATGCCAGCCTTTAACCACTGGCAGGGTATATAATTTTCTACAAGATCCTTCTGAAACCCAAGATGGGTTTTCAGATTCCGTGCTTGTACCTTGTCGTTGTCCTTTCAGTGTGGAAGTTGTTCATCCTAAAGGAAGCAGCAGGTCAACATCTTTTTTGAAAATTACTTTATTGTCTTGGTGCAAAGCTTTAAGAACTAATTTGAAGATGCATTTCAGGCCCCTGAAATGAGGCAAAGAACACATATGCCATATCTCTTCCCCTTCCAAACATGCAGGGGGAAATTTTTTTTTTCTGATTTTCTGTCTTTCTTGCTACTCTTGGCCTATTAAAATAGAAGTTGCTTCCACCCACCATGTTCTGGAAAAAGCTGTTGCTGTTCTAACCAGAAGGCTCTCATTAGAGTCAATGGGAGGTATATGACTAACCCTTGGTGTGAGCCACTTAAGGCAAAAATTGTAATTAATAACATGGCTTTTGTGTGGAAAACATTTTCGGTGTTAAAAAAGGACTTGGTTTTGTCCTTGATCTATAGCATATTTATGGGGGAGTTTGCATGTTTCAGTATGCTCTGTATATCCTGTAAGGAGAATACACAGATCTCCTCTTAAAATAGCGGTGGAGTTTGGCCAAGGGATGACAGCTCTGGAGCCTCCTATTGAGTATGTTCAGAACAGAGCTGCCCCTGGGCAGTACCTGGCTCCTGAGGTGGTTGGGGTTTGGTTATTTCCACGTCCTGCTTGGGCTCCCTCTGCTCTGTGGTTGGTGCCCACGGGGAGGAACCCTCCCCTCACCTGCAAGGTGTGAATGCTGCTTGTGGGTTTTTGTGATTTTGCAAATTTCTGTCTCTTCATTACCCAGGCAGACTGATGATATGTGATATATGATATGACATATGATATATCCTCCAGCTCTGTCATGCAGATGTTGGGATTTTAGCACTGCTGGGTTTTTTGCCATTTTCTCATGGAGGTTGGTGGCTGATTGGCTTTTTAAATATCTCGGTACATCAATATCTGGCACTGGGGAGGGAAGAAATAAGGCTTTCTGTGAATGTGAAGTGTGCTGAACTAAAGCCAACAATCTTCGGAGTTTTTAATTACCAAGCCATTCAAAACCTGCCACTTTCAAGAGAGATATTTTGACACCACTTGAAGGTTTTAACATCTGCTCTTTGTATGGAGCTGAGGCATTTGGTAGAATCTGTTTAATTTTTCACTGGATATTTTCCTTTGCATTCCTACAACAATAATATAGTTTGCAGAATGGGAGCTCTGTCAGCAAAGACAGCTAGGTTTTTGTGGTGCAAAAATTAATTGTTATTGAATCCTCAGCAACCAAGTATGAGCTCATGTTGGGGAGGAGGGTTAGAGAAGAATTGCTTGGATTGTAATCTGGTTGATGCACTGCTCCTCCAAGGCCCTGGCTGAATTATTTCAATTATGCTTTCCCTGTTTATAAAACTTTACAGTGTTTTATGGGCTTTGAACATTTTTAAAGAGGTAAAAGCAAGAGTTGCTAATAGGATGGAAATGTCTGTCAAACCACTGCTACTAATTTTTTGTCATGGGCTGTGGCTGGACATTCCTGTGTTCAGTGAAGGTTTTATTTGTGGTGGTGAAATGCTATCATTTAGGATACTGTCACATGCTTTACTGGGCATGGCAATGACTGGTACTCAATTTATCCATGTGTTTTCTACTTCCAGTCAAGGCAAAAAAGTGCTTCAACATGTGGCACTTCCTGGAAACCAGAGATGTGCCACTTGACGTGATTTGGAAGACTTGTAAAAGTGGGAGAAAATCCAAAAAGTTGTTACTGAGGTCTATGTTTTAAACCTGATCCTCGTGCTTATTTGATACAGGAAGCAGAAGAAAGATGCAAAAATGCTCTGCTTTCTCCTGGGCTGTCCCTGGTCCTACAGCTGTAACCCTGCCCCGAGGAGAAGGGAGCAGCCACTGCCCAAGAGTCACATTCCCTGGTGCCAAATGAGTTAGTGGCACAGTCCCCCAGCTGGGCATCCTTCATGCCAAAGAGGCAGAGCAGTCCTATTTACTGCTTTTAATTCTGTCTTTATAGCACTGGCACAGAGGATGAGATGGGAGCAGAATCCCTGCATCCTGCCTGGCTTAATCAGTTACTCTGTAAAATGGTGTCACTGTGAGATGCTATAGCTCTCCCTAAACAGTGTGTTTTATAAATGGGTTTTTTCTCTCCTTGGCTTCCTACAACTCTACCCAGAGCTGCCAGCCAGTTGGTTTCACACGTAGGAGGGCTGGCTGGGCTGTGGGGTGGGATTTGGGGGGATTCTGCCATCCAGGCTGGAGCCTTTCTGTCGTGCTGCTTCCCTGTAGTGTCACAGCGATCCTCTGAAAGCTGCTCTTTAATTCTGCTGTGGAAAGGTGTGGGGAAGGATGCCGATCAAGTGGGAGATGATATTCTCCAAAGTTTTGCAGAGCCACTCTGTGTCTAACTCCCCAGGCTGCTTTCTAGGAGGAAAATACAGCCATTGCTTCTTCAGCTGTCTTATTTTTGCATGCAGGCTGCTTGCTTGCATGTGTCCCTCCAGCTCTGTCAGTTTGAGAGTGGCTTACTGTTTGATTTTGTTCTAATCTTTTCAGTTAAATGAGGGCTGGCCTTGAAAAGAAGCTTGTAGCATTTTGCCCAGCTGCTGCACAGAAAAAAAACAGCCCCTCCTTGTTTCATTTCCAGGCATCTCTGCTCTACTCAAGCTTTTGGAGAGGCTGCCAGTTTAACTCCGACCAGTTTTCCTTGGTGTCATGACAAGACTTCAGCGCTACTCTGTGTCTCCCTTCCTGCTGTAAAAGCAAGCTTGCATTTCCCGGGGATCTAGTGATAATTTAGGGAAGTAGCATAGTTGTCCATGCTTGTGCAATAAACAGCTGATAATCAGTATTTTATAGCCAAAACTAACATAACCCTCCCTGAAAATACAGGGTCAGTCAGGATATAAAAGCAGGTTCTCTAATTAGAGAACTCTAGTCAAAACTGAACATGAGGAACATCTAAATTGAATCTTGTATATGTGGCCAAAAATATTTTAGCTATGCAAACAACTACATTCCAGAACAGAGGAGTTGATGTTTATTTTCCTTTTTTTCAACTGCATTCTTCTCTGGATACCTCTGTACAGCTCTGGAGGCCATGAGAGTTAGGCTGAGTGCCTTCTGTGTAGATGAAGGTGTGATGACTTCTCATTCCATGACAGGAATTCCCAAATGTTGTTCCCATTGACAAGGACAGAGTATGCAGCTGCTCAGGGTCTTCTTGGTATCAGATACTCAGTGGGCTTCCTGAATAATCCAGTGGCACCAGCAGGGGTTTGCAATCCCTGCCTTTGGAAAAACACTGTGCGTGACAGAGGATCCTTTGTCTGAAAAGCATGGCTGGGCTGCTCCTTTGATGTGGTAGCTGATCTGTTACTTTTCCTTATGCCTTGTCTTTTCTTCCTGTCTTTATCTTCTGCATTGGCTTATCATCCATCTAAAGCTTTTTGGATAAAACTGCTACCTGTCATCTTACTCCTAGTGTAGTATACAGAACTTTATACCAGCTGGACAAGATTCAGGACAGAGGCTCTGGACAGGCTGTTTTACCCTGTTATGTTACTCTGGTTTCAGCACACTTATTTCCAGAGATAATTTTTATCAAGTTTTATCAAGCCATGCCCTGATCTCAGTTTTATAGAATGTTCCCTGTTTCCTGCCACTCATGGACACTAATCACATTTAGGCATGAGCCGGTGATTAGATTTAATTTGGAGTTGGTCAGGGAGGCTCCAGTTAGGATGGGCATGTGGTGAATTCCTGTGGAAGGCAAGGATGTGCAAAGTCAGAAAGGTATGAAGCTTCCAGCAGAATAAGGGAGGCTTGTGGCACCTCCTGTCTACACTGACTTGTGCTCAAATGTCACCTCCCTTTGGGATCTGATGCCCATGGAGTGAAGAGATGTCCATGAAAGCCAGTCTACATCTATTTGCATCTTTAGATGTCAATAGAAGAATGTCAGAATGTGTCAGTGAATGCAGTAACTTCCCAAATACCATTCAAAAACGTCCACTTGCAGGACACAAATGTGATTGACCAGAAGTGTCACACAGGTCTGCAGTTCCCTTCCCCCTGATCCCAGGGAGCACCTTGTGAAGTGCTTACTGGGGACTGGTGAGGCATGGTCTGGGGATGGGTGTGTGAGGAGAGGAGACATCCACCAGTACTGTCAGCAGGTAAAGTTGGTGCTTCTGAACTGTAGAGACTGAAGAGGAGAAGCAGACCCTCAGGGCTGGAGAAGTCACAGCAGCTGTAGGAGAGAACTGCTAGGGACATATATCTGGAGGGAGGGATAACTCCTCAGTGCTGGGCAGGACATGGGCAGCTAAAGGAGCTCTTTGCACGTATTCCTGCCATGACATGCAGGCACTGACTTTCAGCTATGACAGTAAAAGAAAATCTTGTTCCTCTGGGCCTGCAGGTAGTCCTGCAGTTTAGCTAACCTTTCCTTTGAAGTCTTAGCAGGCTGCAGTCTTTCTAAGAGGCTTTTAATTTTGATTAGGCACAGAGCTGAACTAAGTCAGCACAGCTCCCAGGTGGCAGAGACGTGACCACAGGGGTGTAGAGCTGGTGCAGGAGCTGGAACAGCACGGGCTTGCATAGCAGTCCCTGTAAGGACCCTATTGCAGCAGCACATGCCATGTTTGCATTGCCTGGCAGCCTGCAGTCTCAGTCCACACTTCTGCTGCAAATTTGAGCGTTTTGTTGTTTAAATGCTGAACCTGATGCAGAGCAGATCCCTCATCACCTTCACAGCCCACCCCTTCCCCTGGACGGGCAGATGGAAGTGCAGGGCTGAGCTGTGCTCATTGCAGCCATTGCTGCTTGTACTTGGTCTTTGCCAGAGCAGCAGAGGAGACCACTTTATTTAATCTTTTATTGGTGTTAGATTCAACCAAAAGGAGAACTGATGCCGGCTAGGCTGAGATTCTTCAAGTGAGTATGTCCCAAGCTTATAAAGAATTGTCAAATCCAAGCCAGAGGGTCAGATGGATCCGTGTCCTAACTGTATGTTTTATCTGCAATTAACAAAACCATTAAAAATGGCCGTTCTGCACTAAAATCAGTGGTGATGAGGAGGCTTCAGACTGTCAGTGGGCAGGCACAGGGGGAGGATGTTTCTGGCTGGGCTCGGGGCTGCTGTACCGCCGCTGTGCTCCTCCCTGCACGTCACACTTCGGTGACCTGTAAACGATGTCTGTGCAGTTATCGTAGTCAGAAATAGGTCATGTGAAGCCAAGTATTTGGGTCAACTTAAAATGCTGCTTATTCTCTTTTTGAGGTTAAAAACCGAACTGAAACAAACATTTCTGCCTCCGGTGGGACACCCTGCAAAGCACAATAGACTTTATCTTCGGGATCGAGATCAGCTGTAACGTCTGAGCACTTAAATATAACTTTAGTTTTAGAAACAGGCTTAGCTATATGCTCAACTGACGTTCCCTTTCTGGGCCATAAACCAGCTTTCATCTGCCTTTAGAGGCCATCATATTTTCCAGCTGAGTCAGTGTAGATGCAGTTATTAATAAATCAGAAGGAGCAGAGTCACTGTGAGTGCCCCTTGGCCAACTGCTTCACCTCCACGGTGTCTCAGGTTTCCAAGCCCCCAAACTGGGAAATGATACAATTTCCCCTGAAGATCCACTACTGAGAGCCATCTGTTGTTAATAACAGGCCGTCAGCTTCGCCCTTTGGCTTTTCAGGCTCATCTCAGTGGAAGTGTTTTCCTCAAAGCTTTGCTTAGCCCAGCCTGTGAAGATGCAGTGGGGAGGGGTCCTTGTGCCCTCCCCAGCCCAGGTTCCTCTCCCGTTTTGGGTGTGTGGAACCAGGGGGTGCTGGAGCTCTGCTGGGACATGGATGCTGCAGTGTCAGCCCTATTTAAGGGAAGAGAACAGAGGTGAAGGAATCACTTATTCAGACCTAACAGTTACCAGAAGGGTTTGTGCAGGTCATCAGATCAAGTGACCAGTTTGTGATTCCTCAATGTGGCTGTCTCTTCTTTGCAGGGCTACAAAACTTTTGTATTTTTCGAAGTGATATCCAGCTTCAAGTATAAAAATCGGTCAAAATTTGCCAAAAAACAATATTCTGTGAGAAATGCTAGATAAATAATTCATAAAAATATGCTATGTCTGTGGTTCTTAAGAAATTCTAAGAAATAAAGTAACTTCGGTTACTTTGCAGGCAAGTATGTAGAGCTATTACACTTCAAGATTGCTTATTTCAAAAACATCTTGTAACTGAAACCAACTTCTGGGATTAATTTTAAGATTTAGGTGGCGTCTCCAGATATATGCAAAGAGTTTCTGTGTTTCTGAGGAGATACATAAACCAAAAATGCCATTTTTGTTCATTGATATGGCAGAAGGGGAGAGAACAAAAAAAAAATCATTCCTGGAGGTGCAATAGAAAGCTAAATTATTTTTTTTAGTTGAGGATAAATATTTGCTTCTTTGTCCTGACAGAGACAGAGCTGCCCAGCATCTGATAAAACGCCTTTTTAATTGGTTGGGTGCATTGTACACATTTAAAACCCTATTTTAGGGCTCTCCTGATGTACTGCATTTGAAAGTCTTACTCACATGCATTTGCCTAGGGTCAATTTTGGCTTATATGTCTCTTCCAAATCCCTATTTTCTCTTTCTCTCCAAGCTGGTAATAAGATTTCTTATTATCTCCTTGCTTATGACTCCTTCAAGGCTGCTGACAAAGGGGCCTCAGCTGCTCTCTTGATATTATCTGGGCAGATATCAGTTGAATTTGAAAGGGTGGATTAAATAAGTGCTTCGCTAATGTTGCCAGGCCTAACTTCATCACTGTGATCCTGCAAAGGAGGAAAGGAGAGGGGAGAGAAATGAGCTGTCTGTAGAAATCCGAGTGCCAGGATAGCAGAGTGTTGTGCGTGCATATATATATATATATTTCTATACATAAATATGTGAATGAAGGCATATGGTACCTAAATTTGTAAGACCTTGCCTTCTTTCTTTCAGACACATAAATTATTTATAGATGCAAGTAATATCCACGACATTCTCCTTTGGGAGGAAACACTGGAATGGAAAAGAGAAGTGGCAGTTATTCACATATATGCTTTTCCACACATTTCTTCCTGGCATTTATGGTGGAGCTGTCTGTGTGCAGGTTTTGCATTTGAGCCTGAGCTTATCAGGGAGATATCTGGGCACCTTCTTTAGGGCCAGACAGGGAAATAAATGTCTGTTCTTTGACTTGTCATGCTTCCTGGAAACCAAAGCTCTTCTGTGTGTTCTATGGGGATATTCTCCCTGTGGTGTGGGGAGCTTGGCTGTGATGTTCAGTCTGATCCAGTGAGTAAGACTGAGGCTCAGGGCAACAGAATTGGCTTCCTGATCATCTCAGTGGATAATTGTGTACGAGTTTGCCTTCATTTCCACTGATGCACCTGGTCTGTCCAGCCTGGTCAGACCATAGTCTTCAGCACAGGGATGATGCTGCTTTGTCTGTATCAATTTCCTAATGAGGCCTCCAGTCTCCTGGGTCCTCTAAACATTAACAAAACAAACGCTCAGTGTTGAGTGCTTTGAAAATCTCAGATGAAAGGCAGAGTATTATAGGAAGAATTAACATCTCCTTTCCCTCTGCATTTATCGATGGGGGAAGTGGTCCCTGTGGAGGCTGGGGAGTGGAGACAGCCTTGTGGATGTACTGATTTGTTCTGCATGACGATTTCTCTTGGAGTAGGAGTGTTTATCAGCTAATGAAAACCTACTTCAGTAATACAAAAAGCCCCCAAACAGGCTAAGTGAGCCTTGGCTTGGTTTTCTGGTGTTTTTTCCCTCTCCTGAGTGTCTGTTATTCATGTGCCACTTCTGTTCCAGGTTGCAGAGGATAAGGAAACCTCATCCACCAGCCTGATGAAACCCCATGTAGAAATGGGTATCTAGATAAGAAGAACTGCACTTACCCAAAAGCAGATGGGGGTGGAAGGAGAAGCCACAAAAGGAAGTTTAGACTTGAATGAAGCTCTAGTTGTGAAAACTTTGCATTAGCTCTTTATGCTGTTCCAGGGTCTGCTGTGGGGGCCTGGGCTCTGCTGCTATCCCAGCCCACATTTGTGCAGGTGACAATTCTCCCTGGCCTGCAGTGTGTGAATCCAGCTCTGTGGCAGAACTGGGGTGCTCAGGGAGCTCGGATGCTTTTTGCAGTACTTGAGCCTGCCCTGAGACTGAGCCGTGATCCAAGTCCCCACACCCACATTGTCTGTAAACTGCGTGTTCCCTGATCTGTGTTGTTAAGCTGCAGACTAATGATGGTGCTGCAGATCCAAACAGCTAATTGTGTTATTTAATGACCAGGGTGTTCTGGATGCCACAACCACACAGAGCAGTTCAACAACAAAGGAGGAAGCTAAGCAGGATGGTTCTCTGTAGGTTACGTGCTGCCTGCTGGCTGGGTTTTCCTGGGGAAGAGTGGTTTGCACGGATCCAAGAAGCCACAGCAGGCAGAAGAAATAATATGGATATGTTTGGAGAGGGAAAGGCACTGTAAGACTAACAGGCTAAACAGCTCAAATGCAGAAACCTTGTGGAATAATAAATATTTTTTAGATGTGCATTTTTAGATGTGCATTTGGGCCAGGCAGTGCCACCCAGCACTTCTCTCTGCTCCTTGAGCGTTGGCAGCCTCGTGCTGCAGCAGGAATGCTGGGGGAAGGAGGCAGGATGGTGCCTGGACTCAAACACACACCAATCCCACAAAACCTCAAGTTGCAGAAGATATTGCAACCAAATGGATAAAGCAGGGAGTCAGCAGGAGGATGGTGTTTCTGGCTTGCCTTGCCTTTCATCCTCCAGAATGAAGGTGGGAGATGAGATGAAAAGAGCAGGTTCCAAATACTAAACCAAAGGTTATATTTTTGAATATTTATTTACTTTCAAATTTTTCTTTTCATTTGGAATTTCTGGGCAGAACATTGTGTCAGACTGGAAAAGATGATGTTGCCCGTTTTGAAGGCATCTTGGAGAAAATACAGGAGCAATTAAAAAATATTTCCAAACTGTGTTTGGAAAGAGAAGGGACTTGAAACTGTCCCTTTCATTTTGCACCATGAGAAACCAAGTTTTCTCATGTGAAAATGGCTCAAATAAATCGTTAGCTGGGGCTCTGCTAATAGGACATCCTGACCAAGGGTCAAAGCTGCATGAAGAGCTGGTGTTATTGGGAATTCTGTTTTGTGCCTGTGGGTCACACCATAAATATTAAGAAATCGGTGTAAAGGGAGCAAGTTTGTATTTAAAATTACAGAGTTTCGAGCTAGAAGAAAACTTACTGTGCTATGAGGAAATGTTTTATTTGCTTTAGGAGAGAGTTTATTTCCATGTAGTGCTAATTTGGAGGTGATACAGCACAGGGTGGAAAAGATAATGGGATGTCAGCCCATTTCCTCCATTCCTGGGGGAAAATACACTGTGAAACATCACTGCTGGGGCACTAGTAAATCCAGACAAATTGGAAAGGAGGTATTTTATCTTCTCTCCTGGTTCTCTGCTCATCTCCTGTCTCTGCAAGTCTTCAGATATTGGCCTACTAGAAAACACAGACTGATAAAAAGAATATGTTGTCAGAGATGGGATTTTGGTTTTGTACCCATGGTTTTCCCAGTGCTGGGCTGAGGGAAACACTGTCTTATTTGGAATGGTTTATTTTGCCTACAAAAGCGAATAAGCCCTACAAATGCAATTACTATTACATGCACAACTGCACCCATATTGAGGCATGTGCCTGGCGGAGCAGGATGCCTCTCTAACCACCCCAGGCAAGTAAAAGCAGTGAACTTCTAGCATAGGCAAACCCTTAAATTGGATTGTCTGATCCATGAAATGCCAGTGCTCTGTCTAAAATTTCCCTTGAAAGCCTTAAAGCCCTGTACAAGTTTCATCAGGGTCTTAACAATGTGGTGGCAGCGGATTAGTTTTTAAACCACAGTTAGGGTTTCCTGACTTTTTGGGGAATCTGAGTTCTTTTTCTATGCTGATGCTGTCCTGTCAGTAATTGAACCTTTCGAGCATGGTCATCTCTTTTCCCATGAAAATGCAATGGAAATAGGATGCTTAAACTGAAGTTCACACTTCTAAATTTCTTGTCCTTAGTTGGGCAGTGTATGGCTGAGTGTACTCTTCCTTCCTCCCTTGAGCTTCCTCCTCCTCTTTGCCTGCTGCTGACTTGCATTTGCATGTCCAGTTATATATGTGGGGCTAAACAGAGGGACAAAGTGTCTAATTAAGATATTGAAATAAATTTACTTAGCCTGAGGGCTGTTTGATCAACTGCCTGGTGTCAGGCAGGACTGATGCAGCCCTGTGGTGCTGCATCCATTGCTACATGTTTTGAGCAGTCAGTATTCTGCCAGCACCTCTGGAATACAGCTCAAGATCCTGGTTTTCCTCATTAAGATGTTTCTACATGTACCTAGTCGAGAAGATGTTGTGAAAAAGCAACTTTTTTTTATACCTTTCTCAGCAGTTGGGGATTTTTGTTGCTTTGACTTTTGGCATGAAGGAGCACTATTGTGAGAGCAGTGGGGAAAGGGAGGATTTGTGTGTTCGGGTCTCTATCTCAAGATAACACTGAATCCAAAGGATCAAACCAGGGTGTCCTACTCATACTGCTTAGTCTTCCAGTGATGTGTCATCTTCCAGTGCTGAAATTTATGGTAAGAAAAGAGGCTGAAGTGGCAAATGCTAAAAGGTTGGGAACAAATTCAAACTAGAAAACTTGCAGTACACAGTGTCACAGAGATCTCATTTTAGCACACAAAATCAGGCAAATACTTAGGATTAGGACCTGACTCAGCCTCATCTCCCTTGTAATCCTCCAAATCTTCAAGTTTTTAGGCCTTTCATTTAGCTCTAAGCAGCCTGCCTCTGTGGCCAGGCTGGTTGATGTAGGTCACTGCACAGCACTGGACCTCAGAGTGCATCCTGGGGGTCTGGACACGTCCCTGCTGCCCTGTCTGAGGTCAGGAGCCAGCTTTGTCTCTGGACAGCGTGGAGAGGAAATACCACCGTGCCAGTTCTGGGAAGCTGCTCAGGAAGTGGAAACTCTTTCAGCAGATGTGGACCTGAGATACGAATGGAGCAGAACTCTCTGGCATGGCTGTGGGCTTCTCTGCTGCTCTTGGCCACCATCTGCTCATGCAACACCTGACAGACCATAAATCCTCGAGCCTTCGTCTTTGTCGTCATCTGTGCATCACCACCTATTTATATCATCACTGGTGCTGTAATCTTAGAGCTGTAATTTTATACATCCCACGTGGCTGTGCTGTCATTAGTATGGGAATGTGGATGTAGAAGGTGGAAGTTCTGCCTGGTATTTTTGTGAGCAGCAGCCCATTTTAATGTGCTGCTGTTCACTGCCTTGCCTGGCGAAGGGGATGAAGCTTTGGGAATTCTTATGCTGGAGAACTGCAAGGTGGGAATAACATTTACTCTGTGCATGAGGAACAGTGATGTATTCCCCACTGACTCGCTGCAAATATTTTTCTTCACATACTGAACTTGCTTTTTGAGTCAGTATTTTTTAATGATACTACTGCAGTGGATTGATTCTGTGATTTTCACTTACATGGCAACCCTAATCTGTGTGCATCAGGGCAAGAGGGCAACCCTTGTTCTGTTGTCCTCAGTACCAGAGGATGAGAGCTTGGCCTTGGGTGTGAGATAGGGCAGGACAAAGTAATGGTATTTTTGTACCACAGATCCTGTGGTGCAGAGGACTTATTTTAGTGACCCTGTATCTACAGCTGTGTAAGTTTGGTCTGACTGGACCATTTCTCCAGTTATTCCTCAGGATCACAATGACTTAAGAATCAAACAGGGGTTTTCCCATGACCTCCAAAAAATTCAGTATCAAGGTCATCAGAGACATCTGCCTGTGACTGCCTGTGCTTAAGGCAGTTATTTTAGGCTGCCTGGGTCATCCCATGCTTGTATTCATTGATATATACAGGAAAACCTTTCCTATCCACAGGAACCAGGCACCTGCTTCTCACTGAGGCATTATAGTCTATAGAATACCAGAATCACCAAGCCAAGTTTCCAAATGGCTCATTTATATCTAAACTGCAAGACAAACCCTTCATTTGTGGGTGGCTGAGAGCATCCCCTCCCCATGGCCTCTGCAGCAGCTGGGTTTGTTCATCATTACATGGCACCAGCGTGGGAGGACCAGGGTGCAAATATTCATCAACAAGCCCCTGAGCAAGAGCAGGTTTTGCACTGGCAGTGGAGCTGCTCAGAGGGCAGTGCTGTTATCCACAGCAGAGGGCAAAGCTTTGCTGTGTAACCAGCTGGACTCCATCACTCCCCACTAACGCTCTCCACAGCCTTTCTGCCCGTCTGTCTTCACAGCAGTGCTTGTGGTTGCTGGTCTTTGTCCTGCTCCTGGTGCTGGCTGATGAGCAGAACACTCCCAGTCCCATGGACAGGCCCCTAAATGCTTTGAGACTGTAACTGAGGTGCTGCCTCCAAAACCCCGTGTTAATTCAGTCCTTACGTCTGAGAGGGGGAGTCACCACAGTGCCCTCAGACTGCTTCTGGAAGGTGCCATCTGCACTGGGAGTGGTGGTGGGACTCATGTGAAGAAGGGAGCTGCCTCTTCTGTGAAGAATTCCCTCCTGGGGAAGTGTGGGCATCTTGTTGGCAGAAAACAGAGGTGGGATATTGGTGATGTCAAGCTGAGAGCTGAGGGGTTGGCATCATAGAGTGAGGTTTCTGCAGATGGTGCTGTGGGGAAGGCTGAACTTGGGTTTTCCTGCCAGTGCTCTGCAAACAGTCATTGGGTGATTTTTTTGGTCATGACTGTTCTTGGTGTGCACAGTTTCCAGGAGATGAAAGCCTTCTAGTTTATGATCTCCGTAGATAAGCTTCTGTTTTGTCAAAGAACAAAGGATTAGCTGAAGTGGCCAGGTGTTACAGAACATGGTGTTGTAAAAAGGCAGGGACTGGAGTTTGCACATGGGCTGTTTTTATTATTTTTATCCATAAAAGGGATGCCATGGAGGTGGTACCTGCAGGTTGCACCCTCCCATCTGTATTTGCTAATACAGTTGATGTCTCTTGGCAGGCTTGAGAAGGGAGCCGGAGCAGCAGCTGTCAGTGAGGTGCTGCTCCAACCTGCCCTGTGACAAGGCTGTCAAAAGGATCCTAAAAAGAGGAAACTGAGGAGCCACTTTACAACAAAGCCCTGCAAGGAGGTTGTAAATTCCTTTTTAGCAAGGATCTCAGGAGAGAGGAGAAGGAAGCAGGAAACGTGGTGGTTAGAAGCCTTGGTGACCTTTACCCAAGTGTAAATTTGTAGATGTTTCCTTCCTCACGTTTTTCTGAGTTACAAAACCATCAGTACTTTTTCCCTTTCTATTTCTAAGTGATGCTTATTCCCCTCCCCACCAGATCTCCTCATGTTAGGGGTTGTTCTGCTTGGCTTGCTGATCACTGCTTGGCTGGCCTTGCTAAGCCATTCTGTTAATGGGTGTCTCTGAAAATACTTGCCTGAGTAAATTATTCTACTTGTGAAATCCTATTTTATTTAGTTCCTATTTTTCTTCCTTTTTCTTGTGCCATAAAGATAATGTGGGGAAAAAATACCAATTTATCACTAAATCAGGCTTTTGATACAACTATTGATTTACCCTTGAACTGATTCTTGTAATAAGGTACCAAGTAATTTCCTCCAGAAGGACCAAGCTGGTTCCTGCACTGTCTGTTCTGATGCTCTGCTGGCTACAAAATCATGCCAGAGCAGCCACTTTGGGGAGCCTGGAGCTCACAGATGGGAGCAAAATGCCTCTGTGTTGTACAGTTTGCAGCACCAGTTATTGTGAAAGACTCAGTGTTACTGTACCTGCTGATCTGGCCCAATGTACCCATCAAAACAAATAGGTTTTTACTGATGTTCTTTGGAAATCTATGTTATTCCTTTAAATTATAGCTTTGTCAGTAGGGCTTTACTCTTGAACATGAACTGGACTCGCTGAGTGTGTGTTTAGCACCTGCAGTTTTGCAGGTCTGTGGTCATAATTTAACATTTGGTGTTGCCCTGAACTTGTCTGCTTGTGAAGAGGCTGTAATAAGTTTGCTGGTACAGTTGTCACAGTTTTAAATTAAAATAAACACTAATGCCATACTCAAATTGATTTTTTTCATCTTTTAAAAAATAATGATTTATTTTCATTATTCTTTGTTTCTTTGGCTTTCAGTACATGCTTGTACTCCAGCTGAAGCTGCAGCAGCCCAAATACCACAAGAAGAGTCTATTATTCTTGTAAAGTGAAGTCGAGTGCAGCAATGCCTACAAACTTGAGCACAGATGAGAGCTTCACTGTACTGCCTTGCCTCCTTTTTGTGTGGTTTGCTCCCACTTCGACTTCACAAAGAAAAAAAGAAATATGCTTTTAGGTTTAAGGAAAAGTAAAATCCTGCTGAATTTTTGAAGCTGTAGCTGTTGAGTCTCTTACAGCAGTTGGGTCTCCTGGGCTATTTTTGCTTACAGTGAGAGTTCCTGAAGTGCTCTTTGTCTGCTTCTAGTTTGAAAAGACTTTGTGACCTGCCAGGAGACCCTTCGCGTGTGAGCCATGTTCCTGCTGTTGTGAGGGTTTGGCAGATGAATTTACCCAGTCCCCTTGCCTGCAGAAAGCACTTCTTGTGTGAACAACCCCTGGAACCCCGAGGTTGTGTATAATGAGGATGAGAAGCAGAGAAATGTGTTGTCTGTGCAGAGATGGCAGGAGGGAAAGAAGGCCTTTTGGCAAGATGCTGAAGTGTGAGGTCAGACATGGGGTTTGCTGGGCAAAGAGAGAGAATGAAAGGACTTGTAGCAGGCTGCAGCCAGGGTTGCTGACATCGGGGGCTGAGTGAAGTTTCTACCCAAGCACAGGTCCTGTGACAGCCTCCCCAGGTTTCCTCAAATCCTGGCTGAGGGCTTGACCAGCTGGCCAGCATTAGGGATGCACATTTTCCCTGTATCTTCCTAGTGGTGCCAGGCTGGTGTCACCTGCTCTGTGAACTGTGAGATGCTGATACAAGCTGGATAACACTAATGCTTTGCATTAATTTGGCCTCTTGGAGAAATCAATCCATCACACTAATTGAGTGCAGTGCTTTGGTGCCAGGTGGCTGTCTTGAGTCCAGAAAGTTGGATCACATATGGTCTGCACTGACTTCTAATAAAGAAAAGAATTAGTGCTGAACCCTCTTTATTATTTTTTTTCCCACATGCTGAATATGCTGAGCCACAGCCTCTCTGATGTGCATCCTTTGCAGTGGTTTGAATTTGGGATGGAGATTTAGCCTGTCCTATATAGTCCACATCTCAAAAAAAAAGTTACATTTGTGCCAGCTGCCAGCACTAATTACCTGCCCTGATTTCTTTGTCCACTGAACAGCTGGAACAAAGACATCTATCCAGATCTTTGTGCATCAGCTTCATTCTCTGTGTTGGAAGGAGCACTTGAGACAGAAAGAGGGACTTTGAGCTTGGACATTCTTCTTAATGGGTATGAGCAGCCAGTCTGTGGGACTGAGGCCTGCCAGTGAGTTGCATCATGCTCCCACAATGGCAGTGTGAAAGGGATAAACTCAGTTTTCTTTCTGCCACTTAAACAGTTTTTTGACAGTCACTCTTCCCCTCTCAAATTTCCTGATAATTATTTTTTTTTATCTCTCAAAAAGTTTTTATTAGGAAAAAACCAGTATTGAAATTATTTTTTACCTTTTTATATGTTAACTTTTTTAATTAAATAAGATATGGGAAAATTTTGGCCAGCTTGTAGCCTGGTTTTCACCCACTTTGTTGTCAGTTGTGGTGTCTCACTGCAGTTTGACTGTGGCTGAGAGCAAAAGGAGGCTGCTCCAGCATCTTGTGCAGGTGGTGACAGGAGAAGTGTTTGGATCTAACTGTTCCTGGAACCCCTTCACTGTTTCATAGGGATGCTGCCTGTTGATGTCTGACTTCCATACCTCCCCTGTGCGATGCAACTCGAGAAGAGCCTATATTTAACAGTGTGGGACAACTGTGAAGGTATGGGAAGGTCAGGTGGAGGAGTCCTGTTTGTTGTGAATAACAGACCCCTAAGCCAGCCATTCCTTGGTGTGTGAAAAGCAGTCGGGCAACTGCGAGCAGCTTGATGTATTTGAAAGATGAATCACCCCTTGTGTTATTTGACCATCAGCATTTTAAACCTGACAGGAGAGTGTTGGAACTGATTGCTTGGTCACAGCAGTTCCTGAGTAAATAAAAGCTAGGAATGTAATTTGTCTCTGCAAAGTAAAACATTTGATTAGAGGGGAATGACAAAGAAAAGAGCTTCTAAGCACTGTGGCTGCAGCCAGAATCCATCCACTTCAAGGACTTTCATGCTGATGTGTCTAAATTACTGGATTGAGGATCCTTGGACTGGGATCTGGGTTGTTGTTGTGCTACTGCTTGTTCCTGACCCTGTAGCTCAGCCTCTGTGTGTATGTGCAAAATTACTGGTGCTTCTTTCTTCCCAAAAGCTGTCTAGGGGCTTGCTGGGGTTCTCTGGTGCCTGTCAGAATCAGTGTCAGCAAACCTGTGACTCAATGCCATCAATACAAACTTGGGCACCAGGAGGAGCCCACCTCGTGTGTGCTGTCACATTCCCGTGGCTGCACAAGAGCTTCTCCAGGATGGAAAATCCATGGGCCAAATGTTGAGCAAATATAAAGCAACAGAATACAAACTGAATGTCTTTCTCTTCAAATTCCTATAGTGACCAGGGCTGGGATTTTGAATGCTGGTGGTTTGGTGTGATGGTAACTCCTCCTTGAATTGCCTTTTGCCCCATCTCATAGCAGGGGAAGTGAAGCCCTGCTCTCTCCTGTCTGCACACACATACTGTGTTACTTGGCAGGAAGAGAGATTTCTTATTTTGTCCAATTGCTTTCTGAATCCATCTAAACTTTTGGCTCTCATCACTTGACAGTGAGTTCCACAACTTCAAAATTAATTGGGGCAAAAATGTATTTTCTTCCATTTGTTTAAGCTCTTTGGGAGTACAGTAGTATTATATATACAATAAATATTAGAATTGGCCAAATTGTTCCCTGTGAGCTACCTGCAAGCAGCAGCTGACTCATCCCTGCTCGATTACTTGGTGTTTGCTCTTCCTCTACGTTAAGTGGCCTGTAGTACATTGCCAGATACATACCTGGCGTTTCTTTTCTTGGGAAGGCATCGCTTTGGTTGGCACAGTGAGGGGGTAGCAGGCTGTGTGATCACAGGTGGGGTGGAGGTCATCTCCAAGGCATCACTTCTGCAGATGAAAACACTTCACAATTGTCTTCGCTGGCCTCTCCTTCTGAATGACTTCCCTGATTAGGGAATAAGCATGACAAAAGCACAGACTTGCAGATCTGAGATTAAATTCAACAGATTCACTCAAAGGCTGCTTCTGCTAATTGAGGGCACTGCGTTTCCATGGCTTATGTAAAGGCGGTTCTCCTAGAGAGAGGAAGACCCACTTGAAAACAATCAAGTCCGTTATTTTGTAGCTTCTGTTGCATTGTATTTATGTTCCAGGATCCTTGACCTGGGTGGATCTTGCTAGGCATTGCCTGCAAGTGGCTATTTTAACTCCACTTGTTCTCTTTACCTTTTATCTTTTTAACAGAAGTACATGGAGTGGAACCACAGAAATGAGAGTTTGGAAATATTTATTACAACTGTCCTCTCAGGGTCGAATGCAAGATGATTTTCAACAGTGTGTATGCTCATGGCCCATCCAGTCCAGTAAATGACTCGTACACTGAGGTTCTCTAGGGAAGCTGGGGCTGCAGGATGATATATTGTGATTGACAAAGTGTATTTGTCCTGGCTTTCTCCTGGGAGCTGAAGAAGGGAATTACTCATTTTAATAGTCAATGTGCAGAAGCAAATGGATGCTAACTTAAAGCTGTCATTTTAAACTATTTGAAAATAGTTTAATGGTCACGGGTGCCACATTGTGTGACCTGAAGAGTGTCCTTCTCCATCTGGTGGTGGGGAGAGCCCCACACTTGCAGTTCTGATGTTGCTCTGTGTGGTCCTTCACTGGGCATCCCAGGGCAAACTCAAATTTGCATCTCTTCAGATTTGTTCTGGCGTTGACACCAAATTTTCACAAAGGCTCCAGTTAAGCCGTGGTGGGATTGGCACACAGGGCTGTGGCAGGAGCCCTTCGTAGGTGTTTTTACATAAATCCATTAATAGCCATAGGATGGTCCTGATCCCTTGTGTTCACTGATGATTGGATTCTGAAATCTGAAACCCTCCATCTTTCATGATTTTCTGAGGCTCTAAGAGTCTTCAAGCTGTCTTTTCCCCTCATAATATATGTACTCATAATTGTTTGTCCAGGGACACATTCTTGCTCCAGTTACAAATTATTTGCTCTTTTACAGTGAGGTTACACCAGATACTTCACACAATGAATGGCTGAAGTTAATTGGTGAATCCCAGCGCTGCCTAATTGGAAAAACTTCAGCCAAGTTATTTCAGAGTGCTCATGCATCGCTTCAGATGCTTCTGTCTCTTGTCATTGATTATAATACATGACTGAGTGCCAATTTATCCTAAAGGCTTTAACAAGTGTCTTTGCTACCTTTTCAGAGGAATATTTCTAGCAATGGCACTGTAGGTTTTATATTTCATGTTGATTAAAACACAAAATACACTGTTGCAAGTCTTGAATGCTCATCAAATTGCACTTCTGTCTTTCCTAGCTAAGAAAATACTGGAATTTTCAATGCACCCATATAGAAGATCTGTGATTTGATGTTTGCATCTTCTTCTAAATTCTTAGTTTTATCTCTGAGGAGATAAAATGATCAAAATAAACACATCTCCTCTTCTCAGCAGTGCCAAACCATCAGCTTAGCTTTATGGAAGGAGTTTTTTGTGTTACCAATAAAATTTCATGGCCAAAGTCAGCTCTTGAAGCACGGGATAAGGAGTGACGAAGCTCAGTGTGCACACTCCAGAGCGAGATATCAGTTGCTGCCATTCCAGCTGAGAGAACTTCATGGATCTCTGGTGTGTAAAATGATTCTGGTATTGTATCACAGACAGAGTCATCTTCAGGGAGGAATGAAAGTATATTGTTTCTGACATCTTTTTTTCTCTGACAGTTTTACACTTTGACATTTCGCTATCCCAACTTGTTTTCCTACTCACTGACCCAAAATATCATAATGGTCTGGTTCAAAGGCTCCAACTAGCCTCAAATTTTGTGCTCTGTTGAGCCTTCATTTCAGTTTAGTTTACTGAATTGTCAAGTATCTACCTATGAACGTTGGAGAGAGATGGAAAGACACCTTTAGAATTCTGATGATTGAGAAACCACGATGGGGGCAGAAGACACGATGTCATATTGCTGCCATTGCATTATTCATGAAAAAACCACAAAGTTTTGACCTTGAAATCTCTTTTTTTTTTCCTTTTAATCTCTCTTTTTTCTTTTTCTTTTTTTTTTTTCTCTTCTTTCTGCATTTAGAGTTAGATATATAGGCTGTAGTCAAGCAGCCATTAATGGGATTTGAGGAACTGGATAAAGCTGTCTTTCCCGTGCAAAAACTTGACATAATTTTAGAGTTGTCAGTTTTACAGAGTTCTAGGGTCACCCCTGAACTTGGAGAGGTGGGCACAGCTCTGTCCAGCCCATGTGTTGCCCCTTGAAGGAGAAGTGTGAAGGGCAGAGTAGACAGTCCTGCAGGGCGTAACTGGCTCTGCAGACAGTAGCACTGAAATATCTTTCTGTCATGGTCTTCTGGTTGTTTTAATAGACTTCTATAAAAATGAGTTCTAGGTTCAAGCAGGGGCCTGCAGTAGTAGAGATATTGAAAAATGATGCCTGTCCATTGTGGTTTTTCCCCTGGAATTCGTCAGCATGAGATGCTGTTACATTTAAAATCCCTTCAGAAAACAAGAAATGTGTTTTGAACCAAATCCTACCAGGCCACAGCCACAGGTATAAGGAACGGTTGGAGTATAGAGTAGGAGCACCCTATTACCCTCAGGGCTGCAGCCTGGCCCCTTGGAAAGAGCAAAAGTGAAACTTCTGGCTTTGAGAGATGTTGGAATTTGTGATGGAAGCACATTAGGCTGTGTAAAGGATGTCAGATAAAGGGAACACTTTATCACAGACCCATACCTCACTGCCCTTATGCACTGAATGTCTTGACTAATAAATGCATTATTTTTTCCAGTCAAATGCAGGGACTGTGGCCCGAGAATGTGATGCTCTGTCATGGTCAGACAGTGGAGCTCAGAGCAGCAATCTCAGCCAGCTGCAGGGTTTGCTCTGGGCCAGCCACACTCCTGGAAACCAGGCTAAGGAAAGCACAGGCGTTTAACAGTGATGAGGTGCCTGTGAATCAACAGTAAGCATCTTTATTTTTGTCCTTCTGATGAAGCAGAATTTATTCCCGTGTGCTGGGGTGCCGCACAGGGAATGGAGATCTCTGCAGAGCCCTGGCAGGTGGGTGGTGGGTGAGCTCTGAGAGGGAGCTCCCCCTTCCCACAGTGGGCAGGGTCAGCCCAGCCATGGAGACACGTAGGCAGCGAGCAAGGAATCCTTGCGCTGGTGGGAGGGAGCTTTCTCGCCTCCCAGCTCTGCTCTGCTGCTGGCAGGGAAATGTGCTTTCAAAGCACAGCTTACAAAAGAGGAGCAAGAAAACAAGATGCAAATTAGAGAAGAAATAAACTTCAGAAGAGTTTCCTTTGTGATTATGACTCAGTTGTTCAGAGAGGCAGACAGCGTAGCTTTGGAAGCATCAAAGGCATGTCACTGTATCCTTTAATAAATTCCTTTCTTTCAGTTCCTTTGGACATACGGAGAGGCCACAGATTTGCATGGTACCAGAGCTGCTTGCTCAAACACTTGCCTGTTGCTGTAACTAAGGCAAATAAAATACAGAAATCTTCTTGCTGCTTTTTACACTTTACTGGATATTGATGCCTTATAGTCACTTCTGTCTCAGTGGTGGATCTGATGAGATGCAGTAAGTGTTTCTGCCCACAGGTACAGTACAACCTGCTCTGTTTTCAGTCTCAAAATACAAACGTGGGCCCTCAGTTACACCCCTGTGCCAGGAACAAGCAGTTATTTCCTTTGGTCAACAAAAATCCCCTCCAATTCTTTCAGCTTATTACACAGGATAGAAGAATTGCTAAATGTCTCCTCCCACACGGAGTTGATAGCTCTAGAGTTTTTTCCAACATAATGCAATGAGCAGGCTCAGTTGCAGGTGTCTTCCTCAGACCTCCATCGTTTGTTGTTCCTGAGCAATCTTTCAGCTCTTGGACAAGGTTTTAACACCAAGAGCTGTAGAAACTGCTCTGCCAGACTGGTCCCCAGGGAGCCAGGACAGTGCATAGCAGGAAAGCTGCTCATCACACCTCAGCTTTTCCTTTCAGTGCTCTGTCATTAACCTGTAGCCAGACTTGTGTCTGAAGTTGCTCCAAGGCCATTCCACCCTGTAAAATGCTAAAGCTGAAAAGAAAACCCCTGAGGCAAGTTCTGCCAGGTGAACTTTTCCTGAGCTACCTCCTAGAGCTCATGTGGGAGGAACAAATAGTGCAAATGCATCTCTTGTCTACCAGGAGTGCAGACCTCGAGTCCTGGTCACACAGCAGCTGTATCACTGTGTGTAGTTTATCTTTGTTTGTCGCTTGAAGGAGGCTGTTGAGAAAATTGAGGCTTTTTCAGGTATTCCTACTAAGACATTTGAACCAACCTGTCAGCAATCTGTGTGGCAGTGTAAATATAGCCAGCACAGGAGGTAGGAGGGAAAGAAATGCTTATATTTGTCTTTCCTTCCTATTCTGCCAAAGGCTAAGTCAAAGCACCTATAAAAAGAGTCTTTAGAGCTGTGTTTTGGAAGACACTAATTCTGGTGACCACTATAATACCTCGTGTTTTCTGGAATCCAACCTGTCTTGTAGCCAGGGCTGTGGAGCCCACTGAGAGAAAGGCAGTATCCTTTGAGCAGTCCAAATTGGGGCAGTTTTCCTTTTGGAAATCTGTGGTGCCCAGCACTTCTGTCAGATGTTGCTGGTTACTGCACTGGCTTAAAAACAGATCAATAAATACATCCAGTGCTCTTACTTCATTATGCCCAAACCAGGGGAAAAACCAAACCCGGAATTTTTAGCGGCTGCTGTCAGAGTCCTGTGGCAACCTGCCAGCATCATGGCTCATTGGTTACTGTGGGCAAATGAAAAACTGGAGGAATTCCACTGACTCACACGTTTTGCTTGGGTGGTCCCTGTGTCATTATTGGCCCTGAGGCTTTGCTGCCCTCGTTTTAGAAGCCAGTCTAGCTCTGGAACGTGCATGGATCTGAAAGATCTTAACAGAGAAGCCTGGCTTTGGAGACTGGGAAATTAGGGCACAAAAAGGCAGATTTCATTGCACAGGGATGCACTGTGGGCCAGTGGCAGGGCTGGGAACAGCAGCTCCATTGCTAGTTCCATGCTGTGCCTGCTGGGTCACATTCCCTTCCCTTTTTCCCTGCCCAGCAGTGCAGATTGGGCTTTCCTTGCTCCCGTGGAATAACAACTTCGGTGCTATGCATTAACATAAAGTTTAGCAGGGATGCTGGCAGAGCAATAGAAGGAGGCAGGAATTTGGAGAATCGTTGAATTTAATCCTGCTCATCCCAGTATGATTTAGTTGAGGTACTTGCACAGCAGAATCAGCCCCATGTAAACAGTGTCACCCAGTGATGGCTCTCTGTGCTTTCTATAAATACCCAGTCCTGCGTTGGTGACTCTGCCCTGCAGACCTGCTGTCAGACGAGCCAGCTCTGTACATGCTGTTAAGCACTATATGCGTGTATTTTAAATGTTAGCTGTGTATTTTGGTGGCGTAACAGCTGGAGACCATTATGGTGTGACAACACTGCTCTCCTGCACCTCATAGGAAATTCAGTTTGGTCGACCTACATTTATCCCAGCCTCCACACGAACCTGCTCTGTAATCTCTCACTCCTGTTGTTGCAAATCTGAAGCACTGAATCAGGAAACAGAGGCTTGCCAAAATTGTTAAATAAGCAGAGGCTGTGTTGTTTGGAGACTGCCACTGTGTTTCCTTGCTCACATGGTCCTGGAATGTGTCCCCTGGTAGGGGGAAGGGAGCATTTGTGAGTGTAGTTCTCAGAATGAGTCATTAATGGTAAATATTATATTTTTAAAAAATTGTCGAGTTAGGATTACATGTTTCTGAAATAATAAATTAGGACCTGGTACTGGCCAAGAGGCCCGATGCTCATGTGATGTGTGAGCAAGGTAAAAAGCATCCTTTTAGGGAAGACTATTTTTAGAAGTTACAAATCCTACCTCTTCCATGCACTGTCCTATTTTTAACCAGGAGTGCTTCCGAGCTCTCAGCCCTGCTCCCAGCTGTGATCTACAGGAGCCTTCTGTACAACATCACTTTGTTAAGAGTTTGTTGCCTGTTACGGAACACGAACGTTGTGGTAATTGCTCTGTGTTAACCAGTGACAAAATGGCTACACATTAGTTTCATCTTTCTTTTAATATCCCTTAGTGCACAGATCTTGGAGGAGGTGGCCAAGCTGTGAGCAAATTTGGATTAGCAGGTAGCTGGCACAGAGCAGCTTGGCTGGGGCTGTGAGATGTTTGCAGAGGAAAAGAAAGGATCAGATGCTACAAAACCCACCCCTGCTTCTTCCCTACCTTCAAGAGCTTTCAGCCTCAGAAGCAGCCCTGACACTCCTGCTTTTTAGGCCCAGGATGGAGCATCCCACAGACTACAAGGGCAAGTTTTTGGTAAGCAATGAAGTGTGGGACAGGACAGCCCATGGCCATGAAGAGATGCAGTGACAAGCGATGCAAGTTCCCTGACTGTTGGCAGAGGAAGGACAGCAGAGACTGGCAAAACCCATCCAATCTGTAGAAAGATTTCTGAGCAAAAGGGGAGCTTTTTGTATATAATTACTCCTTTTTACACATACAAGAGTCATAGCACAATGATGCACATTTTTGCAGGCAGACAGATGTTGCCTGTTGGGAACTGGGTCAGAAAAGGCTGCATCTGTAATGAATGTGTGATTAGTAATTACCCTGAATTGGGCCTGTGTGAAGAACTTGCTGCTTTCCCACAACTCCCTATCTACTGGGTGCTATTTAATCCCACTTGTAAGGTCTTGAAAGTCTGGCTAACGTTGCAAGTGTGATGTAATGAGCATCTTTGTAGTGCTGGGATCTGAAGAGATGGGATGAACACAGAGCAGGGTGTGATACAGGGGCAGGTGAACAGGCTGTGTAAGAGTTGTGTGTCAGAGGTGGAGAAGAATGAAAGGAGTTTGGCTAAAAGCAAGCGAGAGAGGATCTAAGACTATGATCCTCTAAAGGCAGCTTTTAAATTTGCACTCCCTCAGGTGTGAGCAACAACTGCCCCATTAGTTGATGATGCCCCATCAGTGTCAATGCTGTTCTGCTCTTCCTAATGTGTTTGATGTCCCTCCTTCAGCTGGACTGGATCTCTTCCTCTTGTCCTCCCTGCCATTTCTTTTGGGTTTGCACAGATAAATTGCATCCACACTTCCCTGGAGAAGAGGTGGGGTATCCACCCCAACATGGATGAATTTCTCAAATCTGATTTCACTTTTAAGTCCTCTCTGTGAAACTGCTCTCAAGAGAGGTTCTCTCAGGATAAAACGGGTGTAAAAAACTTTCAAATGGCATACTAGGAGAAGAAAAAACAGTGTTTCTGGGGGTGATAATGCCAAAGTGTTATGCTTTTTTCTGCTCCATTCACTTCTGCTTTTGCACTGCGGCGCGGCCTGGGAATACAATATGCTGCTCTGTGATGGCAGAGGCTGTTCCTGCAGTGTTTCCTTCACATTCAGAAATAGGAAGAACAAGATGTACCACGAAGAAGATTATTTTTGTGCGACTTCAATCCAGCTTTGCAATTCCAAGTGCTTCAAATCTACGTCTGATCTTTGGTGTGTTTGCATAAATCAAACAAGCTTCAAGGCTCTGCCCATTGCTGGCTGTGCAGTCTTGCACCCAATTTCTCACCTTCTTCTTCCAAACGTATTTTGCTCCTGACTTCCACCAGGAATTTTGGCTTGGCAGTGTCCACTTAAGTTGGGATAAAGGGTTGCTTTGGGGCATCCTCCTCTGGAGGGACAGGGGCACTTTTTTCACAGCTAGAAGGCTGAGTGTGGAGCTTGTGGGAAGACTCAGGCATGGCCAGAGGGTGGTTTGTGTTTCGGTGGACTGATTTGCCTCTGAGCGTGGTTCTCAGTCCTTGGAGGCTGGAGTATCTGTGGATATGTCTAAACAGGAGGGGTGCTGGAGAGAGGTAACAGATATTTGGCCAGTTCCTGGGTTAGTTATGTTGGTGAATTCAAAGCAGACAAGTTCTGTTCAGCAGCAGTAATTACAGAAGTGCTGTGGAGTTCTTTGTTTTCAAAATCCCCAAGAATGAGGTTCCTGTGTAGTATTACCAACCCTCAGGAGCTGAAGCTGTTGTTCTTTGCATGCAATCCCACGTTAGTGATACATTTCAGTGACATCTTAGCAGAGATGCAGACTCTACATGTTGGGGAAGGTGGCCTCTTCTATTTGATTGTGAATTATCTGCCTTTAATATAGTTCAGGCATCCAAAGCTTTATTTTTAGATACTGATTCCTTTTTATAATTGGATATAATGGCTGAAATAGCTTTTCTTCAATGACCCAGTTCTCATCAGGAGTGACACTGACACCAAAAGAAGTGTTCTGATCCTCCTTTGTATTTCTGTATTCCTTTTTCTGAAAGTCTGGGCTGAACAGACACGTGAGCTTTGTCCAAAAGCTGCAGTGCTCCAGGGAGCTGCAGCCACTTCTCTTGGGCTGCTGCTGCTGTGCCAGGCCAAGGCAAGAGCAAAGCCTTGACCCAGCTGGGCAGCCCAACTACATGGTCATTGTTATCATCATCATCATCATCCTCATCAGAGATTGCCCTTCGGTGCTCCCCTCCAAGCAAACCATTGTCACTACTGCCCAGCTGCATTGTGCTAATATTCTCCTTAATTAAAATGTTGCGAAACTCATGACTCAAAGATGAAGTCTAAGAATTGGTTTGCCAGCCCTAATGTTTTCTGACTCTGTCTGGTGACCTAATCCGTAAGTAGGAACCTGGCCTCCTTGGTTATAAAACATTGCAAATAATGATGCCAGGAGCTAAGCTTTATCAGCCGCCTCTTCTTAAAAAAGATTTGTTGTATAATGGTGTGTCGGGTGGTATTTTGCCATGATTTAAGGGTCTGGGTCTGTTTGTTGATTTAAATATTTTACAAGAGCATTATAAACCTGGATTTTGGGTCAAATTTCTGGCTTGGAAACCTTAATGGTTCAGTAACTCACAGGCTCTTTTTAATAAAAGCCCTCAGGAGAAGAGACGTGCCAGGGTGCAGTGAAATATGTGCTCTGTTCACAAAGGCAGCAGCAGCTGCATCATATGATTAATATTTTGTACATCCTGACACTGAAATGTGGGGTTTGGCTGAAGGATCCAGGTATTGTTGTGTCACAACCATATTTTATTACATTTTAAGCTACAGCCACTGAAACGGCGCAGTTGCTTCCACATGATAAATAATGGAAATAAAAGCTGATTAAATAACAGCCCTCCAAGAGGGGAGAAGGCACTAGGAGCTGGTTTGCTTTGTCTTGGCCTTCTTTCTTCTTGAGGTGGTTTTCAGTGTATGGTAAAATGTTCCCTGGGAACTGAATTATGTAACTTTTAACAGTGTTAATGTGTGATGAAATGAACACTCAGCCGTTCAATTAACACTGCATTATTACTTTTACTGATAGACACAGACATACTAATGGCATCTGCATTGATAGGGGTGACCATAAAAATACTGCCATTGTCAGCAGCAGGAATTGCTGGATGGATGTGCAGAAGGGTCGACGTAAAATGCAATAAAACCCTGGTGATGCTGGTGCAAACCATTCTGCAGGGGACTTGCTCCATGTTCACAGTTCTGCCAGAAGAATAAACCTCAGATGGGAACTTTCTGTGTTGCTGAGTAGCTACTTCAGCAACTACTGAGTTCTTCTGTTTGGTTTTTTCCTTCTATTTTTAAAAAAGGAGGGGTCAAACCCATCATCTGTCCAATGGTCCATCTCTAAAGGCTGCACTGCTCAGACTTCAGAGAAGGCACAGGGAGAGCTTGACATTTGTGTTAGAGAAAGCAGGAGCTGAACAGGTAAAGAGAAATCTTTGATTCAGCAGGATAAGTGGGAAGAGAACCTCAAATTGCCTCTTCCTCTCCAAATTTCTATGTGTGTCAGGAAAGAATGAGATCTGTGGTAAATTCGTGTGGGATAACTTGACCCTGATACTTGGTTCCCTAGAACACACAAGGGCTTAAGGACAGCTCGAGTTAAGTAACATTTGCAGATTTTTCATTTAACATTAAATTCTTCTACAAATTTTGTCACGTCTTCAAGTTCCATCTTCCTGAGAACAAGGAACAAATTGTCCTTCTGCAGTTAAGTGCAAAATCCCAACACCACAGACATCTGAAAGTCCACCACAAAGGTCTTGTATGGCACAAAATAATCTGCTCCCAGTGGCTGGGTGGTTATGCTAGCTGAAATCATAAGTGCTTGGCAGATGGAGCCGCTCTGAAACAGTTTTAAAAAAACATACCAGCAGCACTAGGAGATGAACAAAAGGTAGGCTCCCTCCAAACTCCCCCTTGCATGTGTTGTGTTTGCGTAGCTCCCACCAGCAGTTCATGGTAGCAGATTTATGGAGCTGGCTTAGATTTATGGCAGAGAAATACAGCACAGAAGCCCTGGGGGACACCACCAGTTCCTGCCCCCGAGCAAAGTCCTGCCCTTATCAGCAAGCCCTGAGCCAGGGGCTGGGCTGCAGAGAGCTCGTGTTGGCTCAGCTGCTGTTTGTGACCCCTTCCAGCGAGGTTTGTGTGCTCCTGCCCAAGCCCTGCTGTGTTACCTGAGCTCCTCTGGGTGCATCCCGGTGGGAGGACCTGTTCCTGCCAGGGATTGCAGTGCTTCTCCTGCAACCTCACCTGCCCATGATCCTCAAAGCCTTACAGAAGTCTGTGGTTTTGTGGAGGTTTTTTTCTTCCTTTTACTTTCTTCTGAAAGCGTTGTAAAACAAGAAAAAGGGGAGAGGTGTGCAGGAGAGAGGTGAACTTTGCAGTCTGAAAGGCTTTATTTTGTGCTGAACCTCTGAAAGATTTCATTTTGTATGTGCCTGGTGGGGGTCTGAGCAATGCATCTTCTCCAGAATCTTCCTCTGTGATGGGCATGCACATTGACTTCTTGTTCTTAGTCTTTCCACTCATCTCTCAATATCTGAGGGACCAGGAGCAAAGTCAAAACCCCATTCATCTCCTTCTACAATTCCTTTAGTTCTTAGTTTGCATTTCCATCTAGAAAGAACTTTTCTTTCAGATCTTCTTCGTGGTAGGATCAACTCTTTTGAGTGCTGCTTTTTGAACGCAAACTTGTCTTGTTTAGTATCAGATTTGCCTGACATAACCTAGTTCTGACTAAGCTACATGGGGGTTTTTTGTTGCTAGGAACAGAGAAAGGTGAATTTATTTGTGTTTTTTTCCTGGTGAAATAATGAACTGTAAGCTGACGTGTTTGTCTGGACATTGTCTCTGCCATACTGTATTTTTTCTTCCAGTACCACCCTGGCATCATGCCCACGTAATTAAGTCAAAACGAGTAAGCAACACGTGCTTTGACTGTGCCATGTGGCTCCCTATTGTATGTGTTACAATGGAGCTCCTCAGAACATGCGGGTTAATTAACATCTTTTAGGGACCTGAATAATAGATAATGGTGCACAGGGCTTTTAACGTGTTGGGCTCTAATCAGTTTATTAGAAGACAGATGAAGACAACACAGCAGGGCTGTATTATTCTTGCCTCTAGCCCTGGAAATTAAATTGTATAGCATTTATTTGAAATTAACCAAATGTGATCTGTTTAAAAATGTACTAGGACCCATTTTGTTCAGGTCTATACTTTACTTGTTTGTTTGTTTTCCCTGTTTCTGGAGGAGAAAGACAACCACGTTCAGCCCCTTCCAGCACAGTGTAGCACTCACCAGTATTGCTTTTGAAAAGTCCCCCTTAGCTTAATTAACAATACAGTCTGTACCCAGGCAGCATTAATTAATCAGTTGCAAATGGCAATTTTGAAGATGGCAGTGGCGACTACTGTTAGCAATCTGCAATCAGCTTTTGCTGCCCACACAACAGGGACAGCCCAGAGGAGCTGTGAGTAAGCAGCAGGCTTTTTGCTCTTTTTCTTTCTGTAATGTCAGAGGTGAAAATCCTGCTTTGTTCCGTGCTTACGGATCTCTGTCTCCACAGGGCAGAATCCAGTGGTGGAAAGGACAGGCTCTGACGGTTTGACACTCTCACATGCTGATGAGTGAATCTCCTTGTCTTTTTCCTCTACTACCTTGCAGCATCCTCTGCACAAACCACTGAGCTGTCACACTGCCTGCTCTCCCACATCTGTAGAGCATTTCACAACCACATGGAGATACCTGGGCCCTGACCCACATCAGCTGGCATTTTAGGACAGAGGCTGCTCTGCAATGCGACAGGTAGCTGAACTGCCTTTAAACTTGTCTGATGCAAGCCAGGACTCACAAGCTGAGAATTGGGTTTTACTTTCATCACTTAGGTTGCTTTGGAGTTCAGTTCTCTGACCCTTGGCAGGCTGCAAGTGCAGGGATACAAGTGCTGGCAGGCTGGAAGCCAGCTGGAGTGACTGTGCTCCAGTCAAAACTTTGTCACAGCCCTGTCTGTGGTGGCAATATCCTGAGCTTGTGCCTTTGTCACCCCATCACAGAGACGACTTGCAGAACCTGTGAAGTACGTGGTGGTACCCAACGTGTCCTCATTTACAGTGGCAGCAGTGAAACATGAATCTTTATACTCCTGAGGATAAGAAGGAAAAGTGCTTTCCCTGCAGCTCTTTGAAGGGCTTTACTGGCTGGCAGTCCATTTTTAGGCCTTTTTTTTATTGGTACAGAGCCTCTGTGGATGCCCAATCTCTCCCTCACCCCGCTGACGCCTTAGACAGTGAACTCAAAGATTCTGCTCAAAACCCTGGTGCTTGCTGGCTTTATCAGGATGCAGCAGCCTCATTCTTGAAGGGCTTTAATGTGTTGAGTGGAAGTGAGATGCCTTGGTCATGGCAGTGGGATGAAACAGGAGCTTTCATCCAGGAGAGAGAGGGAGAGGAAGGATAAGGAAATCTGTGTGATGGGGGCAGATGGACCCTCAGCTTGGCTGCTGCTTTCATGTCCTTGTGGAAGTAGAGGGAAGATACAGCACAGCCAGAAATGGGTAGGGTGGTACCTGGCACAAGGTGTGTGAGATGTTTGGTGATGGACTGCTGGGGAGACCCCAAAAATCTTGGCTTGTGTTGTTTCCTCTGCTGTTGGCCAGCAGTGGAAAGCAATGTAGGTCTTTTGCTCTCAGTTTGTTCTTTCTTCAGAGGGGAGAAAGGCAGTATTTTGACCTTTTTTTTTTTTCCAAAATAATCTGAGATCAAGGACTGTGGAACGTGCAACTGAAATGAGTGTTGTTACTAAACCGAGGCCACAGAGATGTGACCCTTCTGGCCTCTGCTGTGTCAGCTGCAGTTTATTTCTCTAGCTGGTATTTAGGAGATGCTGACCCTTGATCCCAGCAGGCAGAGTTGCTCCTCTGATCCATCCCTAAACCAAAATGAGCCAGGTGACTGAGCATATGAACAGGAATTTGATAATCTGGCTGCTCTTGGCTGGAAGGAGGTAGGATGCCTTTGCACTGACAGCTCGGCCAGCTGCCCTGACTGCTAGCAAAAGGAATAATGAGAAGTAAAAAAGAGGTCGTGGCTGCATTTGAGAGGGAGTATTTATCTGTGGCTTGAGTCTTAGAGCAACATTTGTTGCTGCTGTTGGGCAGACCTGGTGGTGGAGGCATGCAAAACCACACACCAAACCATTCTTAAATAGTCTGGAGAGTTTCATTGCAACTCGTACACTGTAAATACAGCTCCAGGTAGCTGCAAGCAGAATATGATGGAACTGTCTTCTCTCTTCTTTATTCCTGCCAGCTCTAATTTTTCATACAATGACAGGTAACGGGAGAGGAATTTGCATTGCCTCTGCCCACAAAGATTACACGGAGCCAACAGGCAGCACAGAGTCACTTTTCAGAAATGACAGTGCCCTGTTCACATATATTAACTTCTTTTGCCTTCTGCCTCTGGATTATTCACGAGCCAGACAGTATGCTGCCTAAATACCAATAGTGAGTAATGAGGATTAAGTGTTACCTCTAACTCCATCGTTATGAATATTTCAGAACTTCCTGTTCAGGCTTAACTGCTATTTTGGTGCAAAAAAGGCAAGTCTTGGGAATTGAGCTGCTGCTGGCCGTGACATCACAGCGCTGTGATTTGGGTCTGGCGTGACACATATTCCAGGGAGCTAAGCTCAGTCAAGCCTCTTATGTAGATGTGTCTGAGAACCTCTGTGGAGAGAGAAGCACTCCTTAGTGAAAGGGGTAGATTTTTAGTGTGTAACAAATGTGATTTTTCTGACTGCTCCTGATACTTTTTTTTTTTCCATAGTTTGCTTTCTGAGCAATAAAATTCAGACCCTAAGCCAGCATATGAGTTAGGGAGAAGTTTGGAAGCCTTTGGCTTGCTTCCAGTTCAGGAACAGTCACATGTGAAATCTGGGATCAGACAGTGATGCGTGTATTTCCCTGTGAAGGGAAACAATCAAGATGTGGTCTCCTGGAGGCAGATGAGGGAGGAATACTCTAATACCTGGGCTAGTAATGGTGATGTTGCCTCTTCATCCTTTGGCAGGTTAAAAACAGAGTAGTCCTCACTGGAAGTTTTCTCTGGAAGTGCAGTTGCTGAGTCTGGAGGGTTTTTCAAGTCTCATAATCACCCATGACAAAAGCTGGGAGAAAGTGAAACAAAAGCAGGGGATGGGCTTTCTGTGCCTGTCTCAGGGGCAGGTGAGGAGATCTGTAGGTGTTGTATCTGGGATGTGCATCATGGCTCTCGTCAAGCTCCTTTTCCCCCTTTCAAACAAATTAAAACCTCTCTTCAACTCCAGCACTTCTGTGCAAGCCCAGAGTTACTCCAAATGCCGGTATTAAAGGGCTGTAAAGGTTTGTGGAACGGCTTGTCTCCTCTGTGTACCAAGAGGTGACCTGGTTTCCTCCACATTATCTTTTCTTGCTGTGACAGGACCACAAGCCCTTTCCTCTGTGAGCTGTGGAGGAGGAGGGGTGGCACAAAGTGGTGGTTTGGGGCACAGGGCTCTGTTCACTGCCTGCCATGGCCAGACTGGGGAGGTTGCAGCACATTTCTTATCCAGCAGTGTGTAGAAAGCAGGATCAGTGCTAGACAGAACTCAAAAGGCAGGATTAAACATGCTGTTTGCAGCAGTGCCTGTGTAGTGTTGTCACTTCAGGATGGATGCAGGGTCCTTTATAAACAGCATCATAGATCTGTGTCTCCAGAAGGATTTTTGAATTTCAGACTGTGTCAGTCAGCACCTCTTTTTGTATTACAGCTGCTGCTGGAAGTGGTTTTCACATGCAACATCAAGTACATTTTCTCCCTATCTTCATTTTTCTCCCCTTGTTCACTAATTCAGTATTAACAATGAGCATGAATGCTCAGTTCTGCATAGTAAAATTGTACATCTGGACACCTGAAAATAATCCCCTTTTAAAAGCCAGGAAGAGCTGTCCTACACTGACTGTGGTGATAAAGTAGATGTGACCCAACAGCTTTGCCATAATACTGCAGATCATTGATACACTTACTGAAGTCATGAACTAGATGGACTCTAACCTATTTAGACTGTGAAAATTGCATATTTCCTAACTGTCCTCCGTGGCACACACTTCAATTACCGTTCTGAATGGCTACTGTCCCCTATTAGTATTACGTGCTTAATGGTCATTTAGTGTCAAAGAAAACTTCATCTTTCCTAAGTGGAAAGGTGTAATAATTTGCCTGCAGGCTTCAGTTAGTCACTGGAGATGAAAACACTCTATGACTTCAGTGCCCAGGTAATTTCCTTCAAACAAATGCCCTGCTACAGTCTTGTGCATAGTCTTGCCAAAATGCCGTGATTAAAACTTTCTGCTACGATGTCCATGTTTAAGGATGTTCATAAAGGTCACTTCCAGATCAGAAACCCCCTTGTGATCCTTGCACCTTACTGTTGGGAAAACAAGACACATCAGGTTTGCAGAAGGAACCCTGCAGGGTGATTGTTGGGTTATGTCTGCTGGACACTTCTTCCTGTGGCAAGTGTTCTATAAGGTCAGTTCATTCAAACTGAGGTGTTTTGCATCAAATTTATCCACATATTCAACAGGAGATTGCCAACATCATGTTATTTGGGTGGAGGCAAAAGATCTTTTTATATAATTTAGTATTGAGATGAAACAAACTATAAGTAGCTATTTTTCCCCTCTATCAACACATAATGTTTCAGTAATTTCAGTGAAGTGTCTTGGGAATGTTTCTTTTGGCAAATTAAATCACAAGGGCTGATGATTTGTCTCGACATTGGACTAAAGGAATTATTTTCACAGGGGTGGAAAAATCTTTTCTTTTTACTGTGCTGCTTTGCCAAACCTTCCATAGAACAATCTAAGCCTCTAAAGCTGTGAGTGGTGGTGTGCTTTTCTTCTCTTGGCAACTCCTCGTGCACTGAGGAACCTCCAAGCTGTCTGTAGATGTCTATCTCCTTACTAAATCATGGATTTGATCAGGTGAAGGAAAAAAGTGATGAGAAGAATTAACTTTAAATGCTTTTAGAGTTGAGAAAAGGAGCAAAACCTGGATAATGTGAAAAACCGACTCCCCTTCTCCTCCCCGTGGTTCAGGTTACACTGGCAGGGGCAAAGCAGGGACTTGCCAAGCAGAAATCATCACAATAAATACAGAGTGCCTTCTGTGTGTCTACTCTGGATCCTTATAAACATAGTGCTGGCTTTATTAATAAAAACCTCTGGGAGATGATAAGAGAACAGAGTGAAAGTGAAGGTGGAATGTTCCCCTGAGATGGCCGTTTCATTGGTGATGCTTTACTACAGAACCAAGTTTGTAGTTTTCCTGTATCCCCCAGAGGATGCAGATTTGGTGGCATACGGCAGAGTTTCACATTAATTTTTATCAAGATCCTGTGGGTAGCTTTATTGAGATCTACTCAGAGGGAAGCTGCAAACCAGCCCTGGCACCCTGCAGCTGCAGCCTGAGAGACTGGGAGGATGACACGGATAGCCTGGCTGGAGAAATCCTGATGGCTTTGAAGGAGTGAGAGAGTTGTCAGGGAGCTTGATACACCCTGGACAATACATACTCATGACCAAGTCCACAAAGAAATCTGCCATTTAAGTGGGCCTCAATCGGGATTAATGGGGGTTTTCCAGAGTTTTAGATGCTGTGCAGGACATCAGCAATGTGGTCAGTCACGCTTCATCTAAAATTTGGTACCTGTAGAGAATAGAAATTCCTGTTGAGTGTAATTGCAATTACTCACTTTGGGACTGCTGCTTTGAGAAGGTGCCAGGCACCTGTGTCCTCTGTGCCTGTGATGTGTGCCAAGCCCTTGACTTGTTTCTGTGCTCGATGAGTGAAAATAAAATTAAGACTTGATTATTAAAAGGAGGAGGACATACACTTCAATGGGTGACTGCACAAACTATGAGAAGGAATCCATCAGAGCAGACTTTAAAGTATCTAATGTGGAATCTGGGCATTTCTGGATACCAGCTCTGGAGAAAAGAGGTGGAAGATTAGGACCCTCATTCCCTAAAGCCCTGGGAATATCCTTGGTCATACGCCTTAGCCTCTTGGTGCCTCAATCCTCTGCCCTCCGTGGTTTCATGAAGAAAATACCTGAAGTGTGTGATGTGCAGTGACAGGAGCATCTTCCTTCCCTTCAGCAAGAGACAGTGTGACTTGTCCTCATGCAAGGCTTGATCCCCATGTGCCACTGAACCATCATTTCTTTTTTTTGGAAACAATGAAATGGTAAAAATTAGAGGGTTGAAATTAAAACGTGGAGGAAATCTTCTAACTGAAATACCAGTTTTCCTGCCAGGGTGAACTTGCTACATCCTGCCAACCCACAGATTAACTTCTTTGCTTTGAGATCTGTGATACCCCATAATAAGCATCTACAATACCTATAAATACAGACAACATTTGTGGCCAAGCTGTTGCTACTTTGGAGCTAGCACAGAGCTATTCCAGGACCACATATTCATGCCAGTCATAAGAATTTAGTGTGTTTAAGACCCCTGCTCTCTGTCAAACCTGAATGAGCGTATGAAGCTGGTGTTTGTTGAGGGGAGGCAGTCAGAAGGTGCCCAGACACCTGCAGAAACCCAGTGCTTTCAAGCCTCCCATTCCCCAGAGTCAGCTAAAGCTCAAGAAGAAAATGGGAGCCTGATACTTGTTGGGTGAAAAAGACCCCAGATTTTTACAATGAGTTTTATTTATATTTTTAGGTATCATTAGCATTCGGTTGCTCATATCATATCACAGCTGCTCAGTCCCAGCTGATGTGGGAACAGTGGGGACAAAGCAAGTCCCCACTTACAAACTGGTCCCCGCTCATGTACCGTTCTACAAAATCTCTATGATTTCAGACCTTCCAAATTTCTGTCTTTGTTGCTTATGGTGTTGCCCTGTTCTCCTTTCAAGCCTCCCTCTCCCTGAGGCCAGCCTGGTAACATAACCAGAAAGGGTGGTTCTTGCAATGGGTTTCCACAGCACATTAATAACTAATCAAGGCTGCAATCGTAGCAGGTGGTTAGAAAGGGCCTGTTGGTCATCGTTTCGAGCTCTGGCAGACAGCCTGCCCTGGAAAATGTAATTACTGTCCAAAAGAATGCGACGAACTCTGCCAAAAATAATGAAAGTAGATCATCGTCCAAAGCCACAGCAGCTGAAACATGTGGCAGTTTGTGGGGGCCGGCCAAGCGCCTCCCGCGGGGCCTGGCAGCGCCAGAGCGGGAACGGGGCGGGAGCGGCAGCTCCGCGGCCTGCGAGGGCCCGGCTCCACCTTCCTCTGCCTTCCTCTGTCTGCTGGGAAAAGTGGCAAACTTCAACGTTTTCCACACAGAATGTTTCGAGAACAAAGTGTCTGAGAGATCAGTGTTTTTGTTAACTCTTCGCGGTTTTTTGTTTGGCTCCATATCGCGCACTCGGAAAATTCATCAAGCAGAGGTGACGGTGTTTTTTCGGCCCCAAAAATAATAATGTGATCTGTTTTGAATTTCTGGGGAGAATTTTCAACATCCTTTTTCTTTCCCCTCCCAAAAATAAAGTAAGGATAACTAGCTGTAAGGTCGCATAAATTAAAGTAAGGATAAGTAGCTATAAGGTCTCATAAAGACCTCTGTCTTCATCCACTGCATTTTTCCAGGGGCACGCTGGTCTGTCAAAGGCTTTCTGACCAATTCCATTTTCCAGGACTTTGCAGTAGAGCTAAACCTTGTGAAATGATGGTAAAAAAACCAGCTGTATTTGCTGGTTTGGAAATTGCCGTTTCCAGCTTCCTGTCAGACTCTCTAGGATTCCTCCCTGTAGCAGTTTTTTTAGCTGGATTATTTTAAAAGTATGAGTATCTTAACTTGGATTGCTTCACAGGATTGGGCTTGGAAATGGCAGCACTGGCAGTTCAGCTGGCAGCACTTGGCAGCATGTGGGTGCTAACAAGCTCTGTAAACCTCTGAGTCCAGCTCAGGTCCAGCCAGAATAGCGTGGTTGTCTGAAACTGGTTTCATTTTCTGAGCAGTTCATTTGCCTATGCAATTTTTCGGGGTTAACATCTTCCAGGAGGTGATTGCTGGAAGAGGGGTAATAAACAGTCGGAGAAATAAGAGAATCACCAGGAATTCATTAACAGAGCCACAATGGAGATGAGAGGGAGTGACAGCACCAAAATGACTCTTAGAAATACTGCTCAGAGATATTTGCAGTTACTTCGTTGGTTCCAACTCCATTTTTGTCTAACCGGGATGAATGGATGCTTACAAAGAGAAGCTACTTGAAGCCAAACATTTGGGAATAAAGAAGCTTGTATTAATTTAAAAATTAATTCTTTTTTTTTTTAAACCAAGCTAACAAAAGTAAAAAAGGGCAGAACAAATCCACACCTTCCCCCTCTTGAAAACATAAAGCCCATCAAAAAGTAGCAAATTCAGAGACGGACATCCCTGAACAAAGTGGAAATTGGGTATTTGTCATTAAAGCCATTACCCCCAGAAGAGTGACCTTGCAGAGTCACACCAGCTCCTGAAAGATCACTGAGGAGGAGTTAATAGGAAAAATTTTGAAAAATCTGTTTCAGTAATTAGAGGCTATCATGGACCTTCCTATGTTCCTCCTACTTGGCCAGCTAGGGTTGCTTCCCTAAGGCAAGGGTGACCTCCCACTAAACACCCTTAGCTGGGCCATTCTGATGTGATTGATTTTAGATGGGATATTCAGCTGCTTCTAATTCACTTCTCAACTTAAAAGGCAATTCCACATCTACTGTGGGAGAATTGCTGTCCTCTCCCAGAGCCTCCATCCAACCCCTTTCCTGGAGGGCTGGAAAAGGGCTTTGTTTCATCTTTCAGCTGTGGCTGTGGATGTTTAATTAAGGGAGACAAGCCCATAATGATAGCAGCAGCTGTTCTCTCCTCTGGGCAGAAAGAGACTCTTCAGGGACAGGGTCCTCCTTGGCACAAAAGAAAATACTCTTGTGGAAGCAGCACTGAAGAGGCTGGCAGCTCCCCACGGCTTCTGACTTTGTAAGAAACCTCAGGAAAACACCCATGTGGCCTGTAGTTTTGGCAAGGGGAGGGAGGGCTGTGCACTAGGGATGAAATGCTGAATAACACTCTCTCAGGAACACGCTCCTCTGGATGCAGTCTGCAGGGTTTGTGCTGATAGTGCAAGCGACTGCTAAACAATTACGTTGGAAGTAATCTTAGACTGGGGGATTATCCTGCATGCAGCCAGTCTCCCCATCCCCCAGAACAGACTGGCATCTGGCATCCCTCAGACTTCCCCTCGTGGTGTAATTGGGGGGGATATTTGGAGGGGGTTGTCAGACTGGATCACCCCCATTGCCTTCCCTGGAAGGTTTTGTGGGAGCATAGTGCTGTCCCACCCTTGAATAATTTGTATTTAGACTTCCCAAATTTCTCTTGCTGAGAAGTTTATATAGAGCTTGTTGAGAAGTAGCATTGCCATGAAGCAAAGCACAGCTGGAGCCCCAGCCCCACATTTTCCACAGGGATCCCCACGGATGCTTTGGGGACACCTTTGGGGACAGTCCTGCCACTGTCCAAAGGAAGCAGGTGGAGCTGCATGGCCAAGGGCTGAGCAGCCTCTGCAGTGAGGGACCTCAAAGGGAGGAGATGGGTGGGAAGGAGGTGTGAGATACCTGTGTCAAGCCAAGTCTGGCAGGTCCCAGGCCACCAGCACCCTAAACATCTGTAAGAACAAATATTTATCTGCTCTAAGAAGCACACGGTGGATTTGATCCAAAGCCAGTTAAGATCAGTGCAAGAGTTCCCCTAAACCTCAGTGAGATTTGGGTCAGGGCAAAGAATGACTATTGTCAAGAGCAAATGCTTTTTTCTGATGGCGTTTGCAATATGAGGAAGCGGAACAACACACGTTTTGTTTCTAATTTCCTTTCCTTCCTGACAGCTCAGCCATTACCAAAGTAGATTAAATCTATTGTGCAGAGGAAAGCAAGGCACTTTCCTAAATGGTGGGTACAGATAACTGTTATCAGCACCGGCTTCCCAGCAGCTTGCTGATGTCATCGGTGATTCCCAGGTCTCTCCTTGCCTCGGAAATTTGGGATGGGCTTACCCAGTGCCAGTTGCCTGTGAGTCATTCTCCACCGTGCAGCGTAGTCTGTACCTGCACAGCAGCCAAGCAAAGGGAGATTCGAAGAGACATCTCAAAATGAGTGGAAACTGCTCTTGCTAAAAGTGAAAGTGCTGATGGCGTTTGGGAGGGTGAGAGCTGCCCAGGCAGTTCTTAGGGAACTGCTGCTTTTTGGACACTCTTTTCTTCCTGCTTTCCTTCACAGATGAACAAACCATATATTGCGTTGCTCTTTAATTGTTCTGGGTTTTTCCTCCAAGACCTTTTGAAAAAATGTGAAACAAAAGGAGAAAAACAAATTAGAATTGCTTATGTTCCCAGGGAGCCGTCAGCTGAGCTGGAAGCACTGGAGCAGGGGTGATGTGGGGCAGTGGGAGGGTTTGCTTGGCACGGAAATGCCTGAACAGCAGGAATGTGAACTTTTCACCCATTGTTCACATTCTGTGGCAGGTGCTGTGTTTGGGATGGAGGATTACTCATGTATGTGTGTGTAACAGCTTGATCAGCTGGGAGGAGAGCAGGATTTGAGGAGCTCTGGGCTGTTGGGCTGTCCAGCACCACACCTGACTGGTTGAATCTGTGTCCTCTAACCCTGGAAAATCTAAATGATGCTAAGAGGAAAGAAAGGTCGTAAAATCCCGGGTGCTGTCAGCTCAAGAAAGAAATGGCAAATGCTTCTAGAGGCATGAAAAAGACTGGAAATGCAACAGTGGCCCTCTGCTGCAGTCAGGTGAGAGGTGGGAAGGAGCAGTGGGGAATTTTTCAGGGAAGAGTTTTGCAAATGGTAAGACAGACATGTAGGAGGTCCAGTAGGGAGGAAACAGAGCAGAACTTTTCTTCCTGACTCATCATTGCTTAGAAAAACAGCAAGCTGCCTGTATTAACATAAAACCTCAGTTAGAAATGGAACGTGTTCTCATTTAAGGTATGTGGGATGGGAAGGGATACCCCCAAGGCTGAGGTTAGAGAGGGAAGGAGGCAGTTCTGGCAGCTCTTTCCTCAAAAGAACGTGTTGTGTCTGAACTCAGTACACAGCTGAAAATAAATAAATAAAAAGGGAAGGTGCTGCTGCACCAACCTCCAAATGCCAAAATTCACATTTTACAGGCTCTGAGAATCATATGTGTGAATAGCTCATTGTACTCTCAGTTGTATGAGTTGTTGGGGTTTTCTTCCCAGTGTATTCTACAGTGTATTCTATTCAGTGTATTCTACTTCCCAGAGTATAAGGAGGTGCTGACTTGTGCAGAATTCAGGCAATGGAGGTAAAAACGTGCAAGAGCCTCAAAAGGGTCTCATGTCTGTTGAGCAAACAGGTTGTGCTCGTAGGTGGGGTGGACAGCTCGTCCAAGCAGGGGAGAGAGGACTGGGAAGAATTTTATGCCGATCTTTAAAGTATCCCAGCACTCCTCTGTAGCATCAAAACCACCCAGTATTAAAGGGGACATCAGTCAGCAAACTCAGAGCAGAGTTGCACTCCTGTAGAGAGAGAGAAAAGTGCCCTAAAGGTAGATTTCCGTACAAACCTACAGTTGGCACAATTCCAGGGAAGTAACACAAGGAAATCTTCCCGTCTGTAGCTACAGAGGCGTCGTGGATTTGGAGAAACAGGTGTTTGGTTTAGCAGCTGGGAGGAGACGAGCACAGCTCCAAGGCGTGCGACTTCAGCCCTTCAAAAACCCCTGCCTGGCGTTGCAGCGTGTGGCTTTTTTTTCTTCCAGAGTCTCTTTGGTGGCTCCCAAGGTAATTGGGTGGCTCCCAAGGTAATTAGCACAAGGGAAAAATTGCTGGCAAGGTGGAAATGGCTGGTTGAAGCCCATGGCTACGGCTGGTGTGCTCGCACCGTGTGGGGAAGGTGTGGAACGCGTGGCTCATGCGCCAGGGTGTAAATAGCCTGCCCTGGATTTGCACGCTATAGTTAGGAACGTGCTCGTACCCACCTCTTAAACTGAGCTGACTTCTTCTGATGTGATAACAAGCAAGTTTCAGGGACAGGAATGCGAGCCAGCAGGGTAGGTGGAATAAGTGCCTTGTCCTTATTTTTCAGAGTTTGCTCAGCATCAGCTTTTTGTGACAGCCCTGACTGGACAGGACATGGGTTCGTATTTTGTTTGTTTCTTTGTTTCTTTTACAGCAGAAAGTGGCAGAAAAATTGACTATTAAGCTTCTTTCTCAAGACTTCTCCTAACCCGGCCTGAGTCTCTAATCTCTTGCAATGCGTGTCCAAACTACCTGTAAAACCTTTGCAGAAGGAGACAAATCTTTTGTGAGGATTAAGCAATATGCCTATCTTAAGGGATGCTGGTTTATAGAAATAACCAGCATGAAGATGAGCATTTTGGAGACAGCACTGGGTGCAGAGGGATGTATTAAATCACCGTGTGGTGCATGTGTTTTTGTAGGCAGTGTCTGACCAGGATGCTTGCATGCACTGCTGTGATTCTGCACACTGTTTGTGTGTAGAGTGTGTGTAAATATTAAGAGGCAGAGCATCAGAGTGATTGCAGCTTAAGTAGGAAAACACTGCTACAACAATGCCACTGCGTTCATAATCCTCCGTGAGTGTTCACTGCTTTGGTTAAATATGCAGAGACTGATGGAGATTGCCAGTGGATTAGCTCTCCTGTGACTGGTGCCAGGGACTGATTAGCATAAGCAAATTTCTTCTCCAGCTTCCCATCAGTAAGGAGAGAAATGCAGCAAGAGGTCCCTCCGCTGCCTGGGAGGGGACTGGGATGCGAGGGAGGAAACTGGAGTGGGGAACAGTTTGTTCCTGGTGTTAACTGGTGTGACCAAATTAATCCCAAGACTTCTGTAGCGAGCACATCCCCATCGTTTACCTTGCACAGGTCACAAATTGGCTGCTTTAATTTTTGTTTTGCGTGCAAACGCGGTTTTGAGGGTCGTGGAGCTTTTCTCAACCCGTGATTTGTTCCCTGCCATCTTTTTGGTGATCCTGTTTCAGCAGCTGGATAAAGGAGGGACCTAAAAGCCGATCGACATAGGGCTCTGGGCTGGGTTTTTGGTTAATTTGGGGTTGTATTTTGTTTTTTTAAGGGTTTGGGGGGGTTTTTTGGGGGGGGTTGTTGGTTTTGTTTTGCTTGGGTTTTCCTTATTTCTGTGTTCATCAGAATGAGATCACAAACAGATAATCAGTGTGTTTTGAGTTACCACAAGTGCACCTAGTCATTATGGAAAATCTGGATGCTGAGCTTGTGCTCCTAATGCAAAAGTCCAATCCCCTTCTGTGCCACTCTGCAAACGTTCCGTGTGTGCATCAGGATCCCCTGGGACTGTCAGTTGTTGGTATAACATTGATCCTTTCACATGTAGCCTTGATAGCGCTGGGGACAGGGATTTGCTGATAAAACAAACCTAAGGCTTGGTAGTAATTGAAAATGCTTGGTGGTTCACCAGGCAAAATACCTGCTTATAGAAAACAGATTTAATCTCCAAGTCAGCAGACATTTCCTTAGAGAAATCCCGAATTCTGATGGAAATCAATATTTAAAGGGACCCTGATAGTCTGGGGAGAAACTGCCATGCAAGGTACTTTCAAGTCCGAGCAACCTCTTTAGGGATTAACATCTGAATGTTAAATATAGGCTAGAACAAAAACTGTGCTGAAGTAGTGAAATTGTCTTTTCCAGCAGGCAGGAGGAAGGCCACTGCCATGAGCCCTCTCTCTATGGAAAAATCATGTTAGAAGTTTGTTATATCTGTAGCAAGGGTGCATGTTTTTATTGCCTCCTGGTAAGTAAATGAAACTCCCCAACCAGCTTTAGCCACAGTTATTAAGTCTTATTAAACATGGGGGTAAATAAGGAAGTCTGCAGCATTTCCATGCAGTGGTGAGTAGCTTGCATTAAACTCCCAAATCTTCATGAAGCAAGAGCAGATTTCACAGGCTTCTGAAACTGACTTGGTATATTGATGGAAAGGTTTGATCAGAGGAGAGGGGAGGATGGGAGATGTCCAGGGCTGCCTGATTTCAAACTCGGTAACGATTTCTTTCACTGGCTGAAGGCAGGGCAATCAAATGCTAAACCCCTGTATGGCTCTCCCACCACAAGTAGTCGCATGGAAATGGGAGGAGTCAGATTCTATTCAACTCTTTCACTTTGCAGACTTTCTGAAGCTGCTCCACTGGCCCAAAAGCAGCTGCAGGTCTGTCAGTGAGAAATAGGATGTCTTGGGACAGCACTGTCAGATCTTTCTCCAGGTGTTGTGTTGCACACACAGATGCAGGCAGTGAGCTGTTAACAGTGGAATCAATGAGAAGAGCTCAGAACTAAAACTCAGTTTGCTCTAATACATTTTGTATTCCTAATTACTAAAGCACTGCATAGTATTTGAGCATCTTGCAGCACGTCACGAGGAGGGACTAGCTTTTGTTAAAAGATATAAAAGTAATGAGATGCAGTGAGTGGTCCATGGGAAGGGGAGGGCTGAGCAGGGATTTCACCCTCTCACTGCCTTGGGAGTGGCAGGACATCCGTCCCTGTCTTTGGTGTCACTTGAGAAACCCTAAATAGGTGTCTGAGGGGTCTGCTGGTGCTGAGCTCCTGAAGGCAAAACTAAAAAATAATAAGTGTGCTACTGTACAGATGGGATGAACCCCCAACCTCTTCGCTCCTCCCCACCTCCTGCCAATACAGGGCTGGAACCGCTTTGATCCCCATCAGAACAAAGACTGAACATTAAAGTGAATTATCCCAAAGTTGTTCCTCGTTAATCGACAGCTGCAGGCACTTGGAAACATCTGTCCAGACTGTCTGAACATTCCCTTCGCTTCAGTGGGTGCACTGAGGAAGCAGAACAAATCCAAACACGCCGCCGGTCCAACACCACCTCTTCACCTTTTCCTGCAGCCGGTGCGGGCGAGCAGGAGCCATAAGGGAGCAGGAGGTGCTTATGGGCAGCTGGCTGTGTAGACAGGGAGCTGAGTGGCAGGAAAAAATATGTCTTTCCGTGGTAAATGAGCAAAGCTGGGAATGAGAGACCGCGGGCTGAGCAGGAATGCAGGCATCCCTGACCTCCTGTGGGCATCATCAGGGAGGATGGGCAGTGCTGGCTGACTCTGGTGGGTTTTGCCGTGGAAAGAAGCCATCTGGGTAGCAAACAGCTTCCCTCTACCCTTACTGTGTGTTTTTGAAGTTACATCCACTGGCAGAAGTCAGAGAAAACCCACTGAAGCGAGGAGCTTTGCCCACCAGGTGTGAGTGTGGAAGCTTTTATGCCAAGCCCTTGAGAGCTGCTGCCTGGTGTGCAGGAGGATGCAGCATCCCCAGTCTGTACCAGGATGCCTGGGTTCCCACAGGCTGGGCTGGGCTGGTGTCTCTTTAAGGGCAGGTCACAGAGCACATGAATTACGATATTCCAGTAATCCCTTCACTCTGGCCTGCCCGGTCCTCCACGCAGCGGGAAATGTGGGACAAGCAGGGTTTTGAGATTATCCCGTGCTTTGCAAAGCCAGTTCCCTTTGTGCTTTTAGAAAGAGCTTGGTCCTGCACAGGCAGGGGCCTGGGGGTGACGTTCCTGGCAGGAAGCTGTCCCATGACCACAGCAGCACTCCCAGGACCGTGGCAGGTGGGGTCTGTGCTATGCCCTCCCCACACGCCCCAAAACCTGTGGTTTGTGATGGTCACTGAAGCACCCAGTTGCTGACAGAGAGCACATTTAGCTCCCTGATCCCTTCCTCCACAGGGATGTCGTCACTCGATGCAAGGACAACGTTTTGCAGCAGTTTCCCACATGTTCCAAACTGATGAGCTTTTTGCCCACCAAAGCTGTCCCTTGGGATGGTGCAAGGTGCAGGAGGTATTTCTCTGACCATATTCTTTGCTGAAGGTGTGCTTCTCCTTTGGAGCACAGTGAGTGATCTCCTACACTCCTCAATTTCATGGAAATGCCAGGGCAGGAGCAACCTGGCTCCAGGGGATCCAGCAGATACCAGTGATAACTCCATGGCTAAATAAAGCAGGATCCTCTGCTGCCCCAGGGGTTTGCCCATGGTTGGGAAGTGCTGTGCAAGTCACTGCTGATGGTTCCTGCTCTGAGAGCCACCCCCGCTGTGGGAGATGCTGCTTTTCCTTCTCCTGTCTCACCTACCCAGCTCACCTTTGCCTGGAGTATGTTGGCAGCTCTCCAAAATAAATTTCTTCATGTCCTCAGCCTCTGGTGAGGCTGAGGCTTTGAAGTTAAATGACTTGGTGTTCTTCAGCTGCCCGGGTGTTTTTTTCCTGAGCCAGTGACTGTGCTGAACCTGCTCTCATTCCTCAGTGAACTGTACCCGAGATGCCTCTCACTGCACCTCTGTGAGACTGGCAAGCCTTGCAGAGTCTCCCTCAATGCCTTATTTCCAGCCAGGAGGGTTTCTCCTGGGAGTTACTGTCCCCAGTTAATTCATTACAGGGATTGAGTTGATGCTTCACCTGTTTTTCCTTGCAAACAACACAGGTTTGCTCATGTTTCAGGATCCTGTTGCTGCTGGAAAGCAACTCGAAACACCAAGGGACAGCCCTTTATTTCTGAAATACTGACAGCCTTTATCCCTGTCTCTGCAGTTTGGTTCCTGTGCACTTTGCATGACTCACTGAGCATCTCTGTGCCACAGATGTGGTACCTGCTGCTGCTCCTTCCCTTTGCTCTGATGGAAAACTGCATTATCACTCTTAAGACCTTACTAGTGATAAAATCTCATCACAAAATGTCAGATCTAATACTCCCTTCTGTCCCAATCCTTTCCTCAGACCCTGGAAAATGTTAGTTGACAGGACAAAGTAGGATTTGGCAAATTGTTCCATTTGAAAAGATGGAGAGGAAAGTAGTTCTGATTTCTCAGTACAGCCCTACTTGCTACTTTTTTTTTCCTGCCTTTTTGGGAGGCAGGGAGGCTGATGAAGGGGGTAGACAAGGTAAACTGAAAATTCTTAGCCATTTTCAAACTAAAATGTAATTGTGCTCTAAAAGGACACAAACTGGAAGGAAGGATTTGAGAGTTACCAAACAAACCATTTGAATTGTCCCAAGGCAGAGTTGCTTTGTTTTTTAATTCACTTCTCTGGAGTATTTCTAAGAATTGCCGTAATTAAGTAAGAATTTTAAAAATAACTCTGAGATTAAAAATAAAAACACCATTAAATTTCAGTACCTATACTGATCACTGGTTTTATTGGCATCAGTGGGAGTTTCCCAAGAGCCTGGTGGAGCCAGGATAGGACCTTTAATCTGTTTGCTCCTCTGGCTCCATCAAATCAGACTGATCTGAAAATTAGAGGGAAACATGGGGAAAGACCAAGCAAGTGGTATTAAAGCTAGCCACAAATTTAGCACATCTTAATCCTTAGCAGCAGCCCCAGCACTGGGAAAAGGGCTTTTGCAAGAGCTCCTTTACTAAGCAGCAGCTTTGTGGTTGCATGACGAGGTGGGTGATGTGGAAAGTGTTCTCCTAATAGTGGGGGTGGTAGCAGTTGTGCAGGATTTCTCAGAAGAGGAAGGATGTCTTAAGCTAATTCTAACTTGCCTAATTTCCCCTTGTGTCCTCAATTCCGCATAAACGTTCAACCACAGGCACTATCCCAATTGCTTAATAGCCTACTTTTTGTGCCCAGCAGCATGCTCCATTGGTCCTTGAGCATGGTCCTGCTCTCTACAGACCCTGCACTATCCATTGTGACAGTCCATGCCTTGGGTTTTTCCACAATCTAGTTGATTTGTGAATTAAAATGTAAAATACTATTATTGCAACCCTAGGATTTTGCTGGAGTCTCAAGAAAAGATTAAAACGGGCGTGGGGTGAACTGGTTGTTTTCTTGATTTTAGGACAAACTACAGAAAAAGAAAAAACACAATTAAGGTTTTTTGGTTTTTTTTTTTTTTTAAGCTAGCCTAGAGGTGAATAATAATTTAATAGCTTTTGTAAGATGTTAGATAGGTGTTTCAATGGATGCTCTATCCCACATTGCCCTCTAGTGAGGACATTGCAGAGCAAATCGTGCCTTCCTGAAGCCACGAGGATGTGAAATGTGGTATTTTAATAACAGAGGACAGGGCTTGTTTCTGACACAGTGGTTTTGAGATGCAATAGTGTGAGGAGGGGCAGTGTTCCTCTGTCACCTGTGCCTGTACCTCCACTAGCCATGGTTTTCTCGATGTTTGCCATTTTTTGAGCTAATTGTCTCTGCAAGCATCTCCCTGCTGCTGCTGGATCACCAGCCACAGGTCCCTGCTCTCTTCTGCTCTGGGAAAAGGGGGAAATAATTCCTGTTTGGTTTCAGTGAAGGAGGATCTTGTTCCATGTTCTTTGTCTTGCACTTTGCTCCATGAAGCACAGGCCAGCTTTTGCCTGTACACACATGGTCAGACAGCTCTGTGGTTTGGAGATCATCACAGGACAAACTTCCATCCCTCCTTAGCCCAACACTGGTGCATCCAAAGGTGTTCCCTGGAGGGGGGAACTGGCCCTTGTCCTTCTGCCTGAGTAGCTCCATTTGTCATCTCCCCAAATGATATTGGGTCCAGCGTGTCCTTATGTGCTTGACCATAATTGTGTAGAAATTTGTAATTAATGTTCAGTTTTCAAAGGTATTTGAAGGCTGTCTGATTCATCACAGGAACAGCCATGGCAATCTCTGCTAGATGCTGTCTCTTTAAACTCTGGGACTAAAAACTTAACAGTTACAGAACAGTTTGTCCTAAAACCTGTGATTTTCTGCACGCAAACAGGGAAGGGACACAGACTGAGCGTGTATTTGGCAGATACGTGGGTGACAACAGTGCCCTGTGTCAGTGCCACCCTCCACAGGGCTGCAGGACCCCAGGAACAGCATCGTGCTTTGGAAGCAAGGACGAGCAGCACTGGCACCCAGCCTGCTCCACACGGCACTTGGGGGCTGAATGACAAACACTGATGCCATCTAGTGACCAAAAAAATATGTGACATGGATGTTTTATAAAATCCTGTTGGAAATTGTATCGCCCCAAGCGAGGCTGGGAAGGAGAGGAGATGGGGTGAGTGTGCTGGGAAAAGAAATCCCTTTTTCTCTGCTTTCCCAGCCTGTCTCTTCCCTCATTTCACATCCCATCCAGGTAACCAGGGATCTCCCACGTGAGGCTTTATAGATCCCCAAATAGCAAGGCACAGCCTTCCTAAGCAGCTCTGTTGCTCGAGGAGCACGAATTCCCCAGTTTAGTGCTGGATCACGGAGCACAAACCCAACACCCCGGGACAGGGTGACTGCAGGAGGGGACACGGCTGCTCCCCTTGTGACACGGACATCACAGGCAGAGACCCTGGGGACTGATTTAAGCTGGCAGCACGGGCTGCAGTGTGGTGGCACTGCTGCAGCTTTGAGCTTGGCAGAGACAGGGCAGGGGCTGGCAGCTCCTGCTGCTGCCCTGACAGCAGTGACTCCTCACAGCAGCTCATACAAGCTGGCACTTCCTTTCCTCCCACCACCTTCGTTGGTCCCTCGTGCTGCTGTCAGTAAAAGCCATGACAGCATTAATGTGCTGGGCTCCTGTGTGAGCAGCTGGCTGGAGGCACCTCTGCTTTGCCCCTGGTTACTAATCCAGCCAAGTCCCAGTGCCAACAAGCTGGAGGAATTAGTTTGCACCCTGCATTTTAAATATGAAGGTGAAGTTGCTTCTGAACATACCAGTTTATTCTGCTCGGCTAAGCTGTCGTCGGCAGATGCAGTTTGCCTTTCCTGGAGATGGTGGTCTGGGAATTTTTTCTGCAGCTCTGATAATTTCTCCAGCTCCTGAGAAATGCACAGAGAGGGAACTTGGGAATTAGAAGTTTCCAGATAAGGAAGGGCTGAGGTAGCTGTGTTGAAGTGCATTATAAATGCACTGAGATGCCAGGCAACACCCCCAGAGAGATTAGGAGAGCAAGCAAAGCACCCAGATGCAAATAAGCTCCTCCATGGGCCATTTCTGAAGTGAAGTGACACCAAGACTGGTGCTGGCACAGGCTGGCACAGCTCTGCTGGGGTGCCCCCCTCGCCAGGCACATGGGTCCGTCAGCAATGCCTTGCCCAGAGGGAACAAGCAGGTTTTGCTCTGCTCCACACTGCTCAGACTGTCCCTGCTCCCTTCAGAAAGCCATTTACAGCAGTCCTTGGGGGACTTTTTGTTGTTTTTCCCTAATGTGAAGGTACCAAATATGTTCTTATTGTCTAATTTACAAATGTTTTGTGTTATCTTTGCTGCTTCTTTTCCTGGATTATCCTTGTGTCCCCCCGCCTCTCCGCCCTGGATAATTGAGAGCTGGCGCTGTGCCTGTAGCATTCCTGTTTCAGGGCCAAAATGGGAGTGAAAATAAATGCTTCTAAATACTCTATTGAAACAAATAAGTAATTTACTCATAATAGCTCTTCTCCTGGCATTACACTGGCAATTTCATGCAGGTTTTGCAGAAAGAACAAGCAGTTATGAGAGGCTGGAAGATCCACACACCTTCATGAATATTTGCCGTGTGTGTCTGATGGGGAGAAGGGCTTCACAAATTTGGAAAAGTGCTCCTGCTTCTGTAAAGGGACTTTATCCAGCAATCTGTGACAACGCTCGTTTCATAGATTTGCTGTCCCTAATGTCTGAAAATTCTGCCTGCCAGGATTTTAGCTGGAGGTGGCAAAGACAGACTTGCCCGTGGGGAGAAGGCAGGTCTGCTTTACATTGTGCAGTTGAGTAAGACATCTTTTAGAGCAGCCAGCCGACCAAAACACAGCATATGTCCACACTGTCTTCTCAGCTCAATAGAAATCCTTCAGCATTATCACACCTCCATCTGTTCATTTTCCTGAAGAGATATGGAAAAGCAAAACACATTTAGGGTGCTCTTTTGCCTGGAGCAGTCAACACAGAAACTATCCCTATCTATTTGGCATCAGTAAGGTAATACCATCTTACAGGAGACAAGCAGAACAACTTGCAATGAATAACCAGAGCCTGGTACTAATCCTCTCCTTTCTCTCTCCTTGTAGGGATCCTGTTTACGATGCTGGTATTTGGACCAGCCTGTGGATTTATCTTGGGCTCCTTCTGTACCAAAATCTATGTGGATGCTGTCTTCATTGACACAAGTAAGGAGAACTGGGTTTGGTTTCAAATCAAATACACTGAAGTTGTATCAGCAGGACAGAAATGTTGATGCTCACAAGCAGGAAACTGTCTGTCATTCCATCTTGAGTGCCTCTTGCATGTATGAGTGTCACTTTAGAAGGGTTTTAAGACTGGGATTTAAAAGGTTTCAGCTCTGTCCTGATAAATAACAGATTTTTAGTAGTTAAAATTTGTTCCCTTCTGTGCGTTTTCTGCTGTGAGATGGGTTTCAGCCCAGCTCTTAGAGGACACCTGTGGCATTGTCATGCCAGGGGAGCTGTGTCCAGAGCATGGGGTGAAATCTGGAGAGCTGCCACCCCAGGGTGTGGGGGAACCACCCACGTTCTGATGGAGGCACACCAGTACCACCCATGCCCAGCATCTTCTGCCCGATGCCCCTTGGATGGGCAGCTTCAGTCCCATAAAGTCACAGCTTTTCTCCAAAGCATTAATTAATTTTCACTCCCCTTGACTTAACTCGGCTTAAAGCAGATTGTTTGCAAATTGTCCTTTTGTTCATTTAGACCAAATTCTGCTTTTGTTGGTACCTGCACTATGTGTTCTTTGCCATGAGAGGGCAACATGTAACAGGCTGTTCTCCGTTGCTTCCCCAGCCCTCTGGCTACACAGCAAACCTGATGCTTCATTCCTTTCCTCAGTTGTTCAGATGCTTTTTCCACAATTCTCAGCTCAGTTGGATCCCACAGACCCTTATGCAGGGGTTTTATCCCTTTGAGGGTGCATTTCATCTCCATAAAGTTGCAAATACATCATCACAGGGTGCATTTGGATAGAGCTGAGCCTTGCAAGACTCAGAAGAGAATTGTGCAAATATGCAAAAGTGTTACTGGCTTTTTTTGGTCTCACGTGCACATGGCAGCTGAAGGAATGTAAATAATACCAAATGAGAAAGAAGTATCTTTTGGGATGGCTGAGACATTTGGCTGCATTTTGGTCAAACACCACATGGCCCCTTTTCATTCCTTGGCTTCACCAAAGCCTCATTTGACAGAGGAGCTGTTTGCAACCTGTTAGATATTTGACCATTTAGTATAATTTACACTAAAATATGAATGTACAGAACAAAATATTTTATTTCCCAGTAGGTGAAGCTGTGGAACTCCTCACCATAAGGTGCTAAAAATCTCCAAATGGATTTTAAAGCAATTGGACAAGTTTATATACACAAAAAAATGAACAGGACACCAAATTCAGCTTAGAAAGCCCCCGAGCCACAAGAATAATACATGCTGACTTTATTCTTGAAGACTTTCTGGGCAGCTGCAGCTGGTTACCATCCGAGGCAAGACGCTGACCTAGCTAAAAAGTTAATTTGATGTCTTCTGGCCATTTTTAACATAAGACATTGCTCAGTATTTACAGCTTGAAAAACCCCAGACAAATACAGAGCCCCAGAGGAGAACTGTAAAATGTTTCTGCTGAGGAGCCTGGAAGGGCTGTGGCTCAGCCACTTTGCAGGGAGGGTGCACTGCTCCCCAGCCCCAGCTGGCTTTGGCCGTGGTCAGTTGCTGCCGTGCAGAAGCTGGGCCACACATGGCCTCTGTCTATTTTTGTATGGGAAAGAGTTTCAACTTTGCAGCTGGCTCTGCCTTGCAGCTGGAGGTGGCACAAAGAGAACAAGCTCCAGGGAGTTGAGCCCTGTCCTGATCCCTGTTTTGGGCAGGTGTGGGATGCTAGGGCATGGTGCTGCACTGTCTGCCACCCAGCAGCTATTTTAGGAAGGGAGTATGAAGAAGACTCTGATTTGCCTGACTCTTCACACTGTTGTGTTCCCAAGAGCCTGAAAAAAATGCACTTCAGGCAGGAGGAAATAACAGCAGAAGAATCCAGTCCCTCCGCAACACTATTTTTCAAACTTTATCTGTATTTGAGAGCTACGTGTTATTTTCCCTAAGGAGAAAAGAGTTTCCTTCTGTCTCTGCTTGAGAGACAACTTGATTGCCTCACTTGAGACAGATTTTTCAGAGTGGCAGTAACCAGACAGTCACCATGAACAGAGGAGCTTGTTATTCCAGCCACGTGGACCTGGGTCTCCCCAGGAATCAGCTCCGGCACTGGGCACCCTTGTGGCTGTGGCAGCGAGGCAGCTGTTAGGAAAACAGTTTTTCCTTTCCTGCTGTTTATTTTTATTTCCCCACACTGACTCAGACCCTTCTTATACCTTATCTCTACTGAGTGATGGCCTACAGCATACTCTTGCCTTTTATATTGGTTTTCTTCATTTTCTGATTATTTCTCTACCTTCCTGAGCCCATTTGATGCAGTGGGTGGGGTTTTTTTCCAATATTTAGGACTGTTTCACCCTCCACACATTCACAGGTGTCCCTAAAGCCCAAATGCCAATCTCTCTTTTGCTGAAAAGAGCTGTTAATTCAAAGCAGGGGGATCACTGAGCTCCTGGGAAAACAGGGTAAGCAGGGGTGGAGATGCAGTGTCCTTGTCTGTGCTGCTGCTTCTCTGTGCCAGTAGGTGTGTCAGGTGAGTGTGACACGCTAGGACAGGGATGTCCAAAACCTCAGTGCCAGCACAGGGGACACTTACTGGTGTACAGCAGCTTCCTAGAGCTGGCAGAGCCAAAAACCCTGGAGAGAAGCTCTGATTACAGGGTGTTGCAGAAGCTGGGTGTACCATCTCGACAGAAGAGGTGACGGGAGCTGGTGCTAAGGATCTCTTGGACGTGGAGGTCACTGTGCACTGCTGTCTCACACCCTACAGCTGCGGGGTGCACCGTGGGCTCCCACCTCGTGTCCTGTGCCCCTCATCCCCCAGCAAAGGCCCCAACAACCCCCCTGCGGCCCACAGGATCCTTCACCCCGCTGTCCTCCCCTCCCGGTGGCCAAGCCCCTGACCGCTGTTCGCTCCCCGCACAGGCAAGCTGGACATCACCCCGGACGACCCTCGGTGGATCGGAGCGTGGTGGGGAGGCTTCCTGCTGTGCGGTGCCTTACTCTTCTTCTCGTCCCTGCCCATGTTCGGGTTCCCGCAGTCGCTGCCGCCGCGGGCGGAGCGCGCCGGGGAGAGCGAGCAGGCCATGCTGCCCGAGCGCGACTTGGAGCGGCCCAAGCCCAGCAACGGCGTCCTGCGGCACCCGCTGGATGGAGAGAGCAGCACCACCTGCTTCCAGCAGCTGCGAGGTGAGATGCTCCTCGTGTTGTCCGTGGGGCTCGACAACAGGTCCTCTGTCGCCCCCAAAATCCCCCGAAGCAGCCTGAAGTTTCAGTTCCTTAGCGTCTAATTAATTATTTCTGGCGTTGTCCGCGTTTGAAAGAGAGGCTCTGTTCCACTGGAGAGCTTTGGGGTGTTCTTTAAGGTGCAGATCTTCATGGTAGTCCTACAGAGTTGGTAAAAAAACATGAAGGGGAGCACAGTTGCTGGAGTAATTTGTGAACTTCTCTCCAGCGTGCTGTCCCTGCTCCCCTCTGCTTCACAAAACGGAGAGCGAGCCAGCAAGGGCACTTAAAAGAAATTGGGAGCTCCCAGCATCTGAGCTTCAGCTCAGTGCAATCCCAGATACAAAGCAATGAGTGCTGGGCATCACCACAGCTCTTAAACTGAAATGGGAAGAGGGAGATACCAGCCCAGAATAGCAGCAAAATGGCAGGGCAGAGCCTGATTTGTAGCAAATTAGAGAGAAATCCTCACATCATGTCCTGCAGCAATGGAAATGGAGGTGACTCTAATTAAAGTCAGCTGAGGATCCAGCATTTCGTGGGAGAGTGTGGGCAGATATCCTTTCTCTAGGCTGCACTGGAAAATCCTTCATCTGAGAGGGTGTTTCTGTAGCACTGGTGGCTGCTTCCCACTCCTGTTGCTGTGGCAGAGCAGGTTTCATTACTGCCTGATGCATTTAGATAAATGAGGACAGAATCACTTACTCCCTGTGCAGTCACCTTAATTGGGAGTTGAATGAGGAGCGGGTGGGAAGGAAAAAGAGACTTTGGGGGAAAAAGTGTTGTCTAAATGAAAAAATGCCTTGAATAGTTGATGTAGTTGTTCATTAAAGGAAGGTCAAAGATGTGAAATCTTGACTTGTTGAGGAAATTCAAAAGAAAGGTAGAGGGATAAATTTGAAACTCTGACAGTAGAATTAATTTCTTCATCCTTTCATCCTTGTTGCAAGGATTTTCTCTTGAATGGGCTATTCCCATGACAGGTCCATGTAGATAGTTCTGTGGCTTTTGTTGTGTACACAGAGTGTCTGCTCCTGGCCACTCAGCTTTTGGAGTGGGCCCTGGAAATGCTTGCAGGTTTTCATGAATATAACGTATCCCTGCTGCATGGAGGGGCAGCAGTTCAGCCTGAGGGTGGTGCTGAGCATCTTGCACACAGGGAGGCCATGGGGGGTTCACTGAGCATCTGTTGCTCATTGAAGTAGAGAAATGAAACTGCCACATCCATATGCTTCAAGTATTGATTACATCAGGAGGCAGCAGAGTCCTCCACGTTAGCCCTCTCACTGCAGGGAACCCCATTTCGGATCAGATTCCAGGAGCCTCTTTGTAGATGGACTTTGAAATAAAATTTGCATCACATCAAGTAAGACAAGGAATGACCTTTTCAGTTATTCCTTTGAGGCTGTCACAGACAACACGGGGTTGGTAGCTGACATCTCCTTTCAAGTCCCTTGCCACTGTTGTCACAGTCAGAATGTGGTCAAGAGTCGTGTTGCTGAAGTGCCTGCCTGGAGATGTTCAGATGTTCCACAAGGGAAGGCTAACACACCTCGTCCTTCCTGAAGAGCAGTGTTTCAGGTGATGGTTTAATCTTTCTGTGGGTATACATTACTCTGGTAGCAGCTGAAGTATCTGTATGCATTCCTTTGTGGCAGGTCCTGGTATCCTTAATCTATTTGTTGATTCTCCTTTGGAGAAAGTTAAGACAGTTTAGGCTTTTTCCTAGGATAAAAAGGACTCTTAATTATATAGAGAGCTTAAAAGTCATAGTCATGTGCATGCATAGTCATGTCTTCTGTCCTAACATGGCCTTGGATTTTGCATGCATTTGTGAAGCTGAACAGAATCCGTGGAATCATAGAAAGGCATGAGTTGGAAGGGACCTTAAAGATCAAGTAGTTCCAACGCCCCCGCCATGGGCAAGGACACCTTTCACTAGGCCAGGTTGCTCAGAGCTCCATCTATTCTGGCCCTGAACACTTCCAGGGATGGGACAACCACAGCTTTTCTGGGATTTTCTTACCTGTACTGGGGGCTAGGACCAGAGATGCTCCTTGGTGTTTGTATGGCCATAACTCTGACTCATTCTTAGGGAGCGTTGTCTCTGCAGCTTGTCCTGGGCAGGGCTGTTCCTGCTGTAAGCCCATGTCTGCATGGAGGTGTGGATTGTCCATCTCTTCTGCAAGTGTGGGAAGGAAATGTTGTTTCTCTGGATTGATTATGCAAACACCCTCTGTATCAACAGCACATCCCTAGAGGATGAACTGCATCTCCGTTTTGGCTACTGAATGAGCTTTATAATTTTTTATTGCATTTTTTCCAACCCTTGCAGGGACTGCCACAAGAGAAAGGACATAGTAGGAGAGGAAGCAGGGCAGTGTCAGCTGGGGACATGCTCTGAGCTGGGTCATGGCTGTCAGCTAGAGACATGGCACGGCTGGCACGTGGGAGGATGCTCCAGACACCACAAGATCTGCTGAAAATCAGTGAGATGGAGGGCTGGCTGAGATTCCTTGGCTTTTCTCTAGCCTTAGCATGCAAAAAAAAAAGCAGAACATGCTCAAAGTATTGATCTTTTACCTCTCTGTCAAGGTCTAAGATGAAGGGGAGGGCCCAGCTTTTGGGAAGCCGTGGCATCTCTTCCTGTGGGGTATTTTCATGCCAGGAAAAGAAGCATTCTTAAGAGGAGCTGCGAACTTGACATGAAAGTGGTGCCTTTGAACGGCACGAGGTGGAGAGGCCATCAAAGGCAGCGGAGGCAGCGGGGGGCTCTGCACTGGGGCATGGCAGCTCGGGCAGGAAAGCTTTGGGACAGTCCTGGGAGCTGCTTCCCGTTGCTAAACTGGCACGTGGCTGCTGCACCGCTTTGCCTGATTAGTATTTCAGTTCAGCAAAGCAAATCCATTCGGGAGCACAGAGAGGGGAAGGATTAACAGCAGCAGAAGTCTGGATAAACGCTGTCATTGCTCTTTGCTCCTGCCAGGCAGGGTTGTTCCAGCCCTGTGCTCTCCATGTGGTCTGTGAGAGCGCTTCAGGCATGGGCTGTGCAGTCCCTGCCCTCCTGGGGTAAAAACTTTGCTTTCCTACCTCTGCTCTGCCTTGAGGACCTCCCTGCTCCTCGGGGCCAGAGAAGATGCTCAGCTCTGTCAGGGTACCTGTGCCCTCTGTTTGTGTCTGTCCAGCACCTGCCCTCTCACTCGCTGCCTCTGACACACCACCTGCTCTGGGACGTGCTTAGAAATAATTCATTAAAATCCTTTTTTTTTTTCCATACAGAAATGTCACATCTATGGAATTGAGCAGCCAGTTCTGATGAAATTTGATTTCAGAATGCTTCCTCGGCATGATCTTTAACACCTCTGAAACATTCTGCCCTAAATGCATTGTTTTGCAATGATTTAAACCAGAAATCCGTTACATTCTGCTGCTCTGTCTAGCAAGAGAGATTAAAACCCTAAAAGGATTGAAATTGATATGGAATCCTCCAGGTTTGGAAAGAGAAGCTCATTCACAAGGAATTAAAAGAAAACTCACTGTGGAATTAAATGAATTTCAGAACTGCAAATTCCCTAGTTTTGGAAACATTTTGGTTTCTTTCCAGCTTCATTTTCAAAAGTGTAGGAGAGCTGGGATGTACAGCTGACAGCTGCCTTGTCTTCTGTTCAATTCCTTCCTTCTCTGTGTACCAATCTGCTGAATACCTGGGGAGGGAGCCACTCCGAATCCGGGATTTCTCTCCCAAAAAGTGCTCTCTGGGAACAGACACACAGTGCTAGGCCAGAAGCTCCCAGCTGTGCAGGGAGGGCCTGGACCATGGGGAGCCTGTAATCCTCAGTGGGAGTTCATAGGATTGGGCAGGATTAAAGGCTAACAGGAGTAGTTTTTAACTCCTGACTCTCATGAGTGATAGTGACAGCCTTTTGGAGAGGGCTCCATCTATCCCTTCATTCACAGCCACAGTGGTGAGGCTCTGGCCCAGGTTTAGACTTTAATGCCTTTTTGGATGTGGGTCTTGTCCCCCTACGAACATCTAAAAGGCCTGCTGAGAAATCCAGCTCTGAGGTGAGAAGGTGGCAGGTGATCATGAAAGGCATCAGGTCCCATCAGTCTTTGAGTTTCCTTTGGCTTGTGTTTCATGAGGGTGCAGGTATTGTTGTCAGGTTCTTCCTGGCTGTTTCCAAGCCAGCATCTTCTTGTCAGCACCGTTTAAAAATTCAGAAAGGCCTTCAGCCTGCACACCTCAGGGCCGAAGCTGAGCAGCAGCTGAAGGCAAGCTGAGCCTGTTTCTGGAAATACACTGTGCTTTTCCATAACTTCTGTGTCACACGTGAGGGACGTTTATGTCCCCCTCTGAAGCTGTGTAAGGGTGGTTCCTGCAGGGAAGGTAATGGACTAGAAGGACTTGCTTTCCATGCTTGAGAACGTTCCTGCTGCTTCAAGCTTGCATCTTGTCAGGAGGGCTTTTTTTACTTAGGTGTCATCCTTTTTCTTCATATCCTTCGTGATAATTTTGCCAAGGCCACATGGAGCTTCAGCATACTGAATTTACCTGAGATATCTTCAGGACCTCTTGCCTCATTCCGTATTCTCTTTTACAGGAGCTACTTTTTTTCAGAATGTATTTTTTTCTTGCTGCCTGTGCTATTTTCTTCATGCCTTTTTCCTCAAGCCTGGTGGAGATTTTGCCTTTTGTTTTCTCTTTAGACCTGAGGCTCACTGCTGACACAGGTATTAGAAAGTAGTATTTTGGCTCAGTACTACATTTTGCCTTTCCCTCACCACACTGTCCTAGGTGGACTGGGCTGTAAACCTCCCTCTAATTTATTACTTTGCTTTCTGTGTTCTTCATCTTTACTGCAAATTGAAAACATGTCTCTGTAGGGTGCTCCAACCAGAAACAGGGGCCTTGGTGATTGTAATGTTCCAAACAATTCATTTCAAGCACCAACGTGATGATTATAGTTTGTCGTTTCTGGAGAGTAGTTAAACCTCGTGTAATGAGGTTGCCAATTATCCCCGGTACTCCCCGATGTGCAGTGACAAATCAAAGCTACTTGGTGAACGTAAGTGTGTGTGTTTGTCAAGCCCCTGGCCTGTCACCCACAGAGGCCCCACGGAGGGAGACAGGGAGGATGTTTGATGCCTTGGCACGGGTCTTGCTTGAGTGTGAAAAGGTGGGAAGTCAAGGGGTTGGTGGGGGGTGTTGGAGAGCTTCAGGACACCCACCCAGGTCCCTGCCAGCCTGTGGATGATCCTGTGACCAAGGCTGCACATGGATGCTCTGAAGAGTTGGTTTTAAAGTACTTCAGCAGTGAAAAGAAGTTTCTCTTCTCCTCAGTGCATCTTGGCAGGGCAGTGGGAATCGTGTTCCTGCCGCTGTTTCTGGAGCGTATCGGGAGCAGCAGGATGAGGATGGTAACTGAGCTCGTCCTTCTGGGAGTGGGAGGCTGAGTCTGTCTGTGCCGTGTCTGGTACAGCTTGTGGGTTCTCCAAGTAGATTTTTGAGACTCTTTGGACTCCAAAAGACTTTTCCCACTTGGCAGATGGACTTCAGTTGAGATTTAGAGCTGCAAAGGGCTGCTCCAAAGTGTTCAGGTGGCCTTTGGGCCCGTAAGGTGCAGGGTAACATTTACCATGACCCCTGCTGGGTTGGCTCCAGGGAAGAAGCACCATCCTTAGCTGTTGTGTTCCCCAGGGCTTCACTTTCCCCCATCAGACATTTCTATTCCCACTGCATACCCAGCACCAAATGCCAGGCAGCTGAAAGGATGTCACTCTAGTCTGTTGAGGGATTTTTAAACTTCACTGCTGACTTTTAATCTTTTTCCCAGAGGTATGTCACCCCAAGAACTGAGGCAGATAAGGCAGCAGCAGGTGTCCAATGATTGATCTTAATGAATGGCAGTAGCAAGATGAAAGGATATTCAATTCTTGTGTCATTTCCCTTAGAAGATGAAAGAGAATGAGCTGGCCCTGGCTGAGGAGATGGTGGAGGCTGCCAACCTCTGCTTGAGTTGTCTGTGCACTCTTTGCACTGGGTTTTGTGTCACACCTGCCTGCTGGGACAGAGTCCCCTTGCAGTAGACAGTGGTCAGACATGCAGGGGAGGACAGGATCTGTCCCAGAAAACTCACAGGGAGTAGAAGCAAAGATCGTGGAATCACAGAATCATGGAAAGATTTGGGTTAGAAGAGACCATAAAGATCATCTTGTTCCAGACACCTCACCTTGGACAGGGACACCTTCCACTAGACCAGGTTGCTCAAAGCCCCATCCAGCCTGGCCTTGGACACTTCCAGGGGCATCCACAGCTTCTCTGGGCAACCTGTTCCAGTGCCTCATCACCCTCACAGTAAAAAATTCCTTCCTTATATCTAATCTAATTCCTCCCTCTTTCAGTTTAAAGCCTTTACTCGTTGTCCTGTCAATACAGGCCCTTGTCAAAAGTCCCTCTCCAGCTCTCTTGTAACCCCTTTAGGTGATGAAGTGCTGTCACTTGGAGCCCTGCAATGCCAGACAAGGCACTCATGAGGGGTTCCTCTCTTGTGTGACATGCTGCAATAACTCTGCAAATATTTCGTTGTCCACCCCAAGCACAGAAGATGGATTTTGACCTTGGTAGTGCGTGATGGTTGGGTGCCAACTTCAGAAATAAATGTCCATGATCTTTAACTCGCTCCTGCAAAAGGCAGGCTGTCATCACTATTGTTTGGTGGATAAAGTTAGAGCTAGACCTTAGTGTCTTTGGATTTAAATTGGCACAAAGCTACATCTCAAGGAATCCATTAATCTTGAACAAACTGAAATCCCAGGGCACAACAGGCATTAATACCTTAAATATGGCTTTTCAAGCTCAGTACTGCCAAGTCCACCTTTGCATTTTCTATATTTTTCCTGGCAGGAAGGGGAAATTCTGTAGGTGGCCACCAAAGAACTGAAGGAAGCAGCAGGTGGCTTCTGAAATTTATCCATGTCTGAATTCCCCCATCCCCATTCCTCCCACACAGTATTTTTTTCTCTTTTTTCTTTTCTTTTTTCCCCTGTTCTACTAAAAATTACTATGCCTCTTGTACCTTAATTACGTTCAGTAGATCTTCAGGAAGCAAGAATTTTATAGAGCTTTGAAAAACATTTCTGATATAAAGAGACAAGAAACTGTGGAGTGACCTCTTCCAAAAAGGTTAGATCAAACCTAATTATAACCCTTTTTTCCACTGTCCCCAAGAAAGAACCAAGGGCACCCAAGCAGAGCCTTGACAAAGAACTGTGCATTCCTTGCTGAGGCCAGTGCAAAAAAATCCCTGAGGGAAAACAGAAGCCAGCACCAGAGAAACATCATCTGCCATTCTCTGGTACACCATAGGGAGTGTGGGGGATGGATTTTCAAAATGCAAATAGGGGTCCATTGAGGCTTCACTACACTACATCAAGGTAATTTTCAAACTTAATGATCTTCACATTTAATTCAGGGAGAAATTAGTCATCAGGTATTGAGACAAAGCAGGGCTCTCTTCTGTAGCGGGATGCTCTCCTTTTCAAGCTGTTATCTCGACAATAATTAAAATGTTCGCTGGAGTAGAAAACGTGCGATCTGGTTCATTAGCCAGATTTCCCTTCGTGGGGTAGCTCATGTTTGCCTGTGGGCAATTGAGACGGGCTTGGAGGAGACAGGACTCTGGACACGGATGATTTGGAAGGGGAGAGCCAAGGGATTAAGAATACAGAGCCGTGTGTGTGTCCTACAGAGTGAACAGCTCAGCACGTCCTCCTCCACCCTCTCAGCCACCAAGGCTGGGAGCGTCTGCATGGAAGGTGTTGGTTGGCTGGAGAAGCTTTAGGTTATGGGAACACAGACTGGCATGCCTGTCCAGGCAGGAGGGCCCTTGTGCCAGGGCCATGGACCCTTGTCCGTGGGCCAGGCTAAGCCAGAGAGTTTTGTCCTGCTGAGAACACCCACATGTGCTGCAAGAAGGTGACCGTCAGCGAGTGACCCAGTTTGGAATAGGAAAGTGAAGCAAATCTGGATGGCAGGAGAAGGAAAAGCCAGATGTGAGCTGGGTTAGTTTGTGTCTGAAAGCTCGCAAGAATTTATGCTGAATACAGCACTGATGGCACCCATCAGCTGGCTCAGCGTTGTTCATGGGGAGCAGGTAGGGAGAGGAGAAGGGGAAGAAAGAGCACGCCAGGTTTTGATTGACTTCCTTATGGGCAAAACAAAAAGCAATATGGAAATTTTGCTCATTCTACTGATTTTCAAAATCATCTGTAAGAGGGCCGGTGATGATAGTAATAATGACAGGTGATTTCTTTTTGCACCCTCTTGGTACTTGAATCTTTTGATGGCACTAAGTGCGTGTTCCACTTCGTTTTGGTGTTTCCACATTTCAAGCAGCTGCTCTGTGCAGAACAGGAAATTACTCCCGGTGTGAAGTGAGTTTACTCTTCAGGAGACGAGAAAGGCGCCTGTGGCACCTCAAGTAAAGTCTACACAAAAACACCTCTCCCTTTTTCCTCTCTCCTAGTGATCCCCAAAGTGACGAAGCACCTGCTCTCCAATCCCGTGTTCACCTGCATCATCCTGGCAGCCTGCATGGAGATCGCCGTGGTGGCCGGCTTCGCCGCCTTCCTGGGCAAGTACCTGGAGCAGCAGTTCAACCTCACCACCTCATCTGCCAACCAGCTCCTGGGTGAGTAACCACAGGGCACGCCAAGCCTCCACCACCCAAAGGTGTTCAAAAGTGTTTAGCGTTGCTGGTAGCTGCTGCCCATCTCGCTGGTTAGGCTGCCCAAAAAGTGACTTGTCTGAGATGTAGAAATGTGTCTCCGAGTGGGAGGGTTGGGTTTCAGCTCTGCTGTGGCTGCCTTCAGCTCCTGCTTGGCTTCAGCCCTGAGGTGTGCAGGCTGAAGGCCTTTCTGAATTTTTTAACGGTGCTGACAAGAAGATGCTGGCTTGGAAACAGCCAGGAAGAACCTGACAACATTATCTGCACCCTCATGAAACACAAGCCAAAGGAAACTTTGGGACCTGATGCCTTTCATGATCACCTGCCACCTTCTCACCTCAGAGCTGGATTTCTCAGCAGGCCTTTTAGATGTTTGTAGGGGGACAAGACCCAAATCCAAAAAGGCATTAAAGTCTAAACCTGGGCCAAAGAGCAGACCTCCAGCATCCTTCCTCCTCGACTGTGCTCTCCACTGCTGCCATCGCTTCCCCTGTGGCCAAGCTTGTTGTGTGGGAGGTGGTATGGGACAGCCAGGGTGGGAAAGTCTGTGAGAGCCTTGGATGCAGCAGAAATGGGCCATCTGATTGCCCAAGACTGCAGTTGGTTGCCAGGTGATCGTGGGGCCCATTGAACTGCCTTTCTCATGGTTCTGGTGCCCCACAGTTGTGCAGCCCATCTCAGTCTGGGTTAGGAAGCCCAGTTTCTCCTGTTAGTCACTCCTCTCCCCTTGGCCTGGAAATGAGGAGATTGCAATGAGCAGTTCAAGTACCTGAGTTAGTGCAGCTGGGTCGTCTTTCAAACGTCCCTTCTCTCTGACCATTCCATGCTGCCATGATTTCATGTTCTACATTTCTCTGTGTTCATTTGTTCCCTGTCAGGACACTGATGGCAGGATCTTCATTTATTTTCTGCTGCTGCTCATCCCAGGCAGGCCCAGCGATTTGTTTATGACAGCCCTTCTATCAGCAGCACCCAATTAAGATATGTCCAAGTTGATCTTGGATGATCTGTGACCACAGCTCGCCAGATGGGCAGCTGGCAGTGATCTGTCAAAAACTGGGATGTCAGGAAATGGGTGGATCTCCGTATCATAACAAGGAGTTTGCAAGCTGCTCTCCTGACAGTTGTTTATTTTCCTGTTAAATTCATCAATATCTTTTGGTTTTGGCCTGGTTTTCCAAAATAAACAATCCCCAGCCTCGCCTCCCCCAGCAACACAGGAATTTGCTAGTGAATTTTAATACGATTTGACAGAAGGCCAGAGGTCTCAAAGTTGTTATGCTATTCCATCTTTCCTGAAAATGAAAGGTTTGGCAAAAGAAAGTAACTTCACTGTTGACCCAGTGGGAGAAGGGAAAAAGCTGTTTGGTGGGAGCTGGCTGGGCAGTCAGCATGTGAGAACAGCTGGGTGGCCAGCAAAGAGGGGATCACCCATGAGCCAGAGCACATCCTGCTTCTGACCTGACAGTGGGAAAGGAGACTTGGGTACCTCCGTGTTTCTCACAGCAACTTATTTAAACAAAGTTGTTACCAGATTTCTCACATGGCATTTAAGGGAGTCTAGAAATGCCAGGACTGGGATTCTCTTCTAAACACAGTGCAGGCAGGTGACATCTGGAGTGTAACTGGCAGCAAAGGGATAAAAGTGACCCCTAACAAGCATAGTGTGGTAATTCCTGTCTGTGCTGGAATGGGAGTCACTTCTGGCCATGATTTTGCATTTCACAGTTGAAGAAAATTCTTTCAGGGGAGATTTCATATTTTCAAGTGCTGCTCTTGCCTAGTCTCTGATGATGAGACTTCTGTGAGTCACACCAGCAGGGTTCATACAAAGCCTCCAGAAACCTCGGAAAATTCTTGACTTTATTTGTGTGCTGACTGTTGCAGGAAGCATTAGAGATGCTGCTGCTTAGGTCAGGCTGGGCCAATCTCAGCAAGTCTGGCATTCCCTCCAGCATGGATGGGAACTGGCAGAAGATCCTGGTTCCTCCATGCAAGGCAGCTTGCCCGTTTGCATCTGTTCCTTTTTTTGGGCAACCCCAGCTTGGTGCTACTCCAGCAGCTGGTCAATACAAGGTTTCCTCATGCCAGTGCACAGAGCTGCCTGCTGGAGAGTTTGGCCCTGTCACAGTGTAGTTCACTGGGCCCTGCTCCTGCCCCTTGCTAACTGATTTTTCCTCCTGCAGGGATGACAGCAATCCCGTGTGCGTGTCTGGGCATATTCCTGGGTGGCCTCTTGGTGAAGAAGCTCAGCCTGTCTGCCCTGGGAGCCATCAGGATGGCCATGCTGGTGAACCTGGTGTCCACAGCTTGCTACGTGTCCTTCCTCTTCCTGGGCTGTGACACAGGACCTGTGGCAGGGGTTACTGTTCCCTATGGAAACAAGTGAGTCCACGGAGAGTTTCAGGGAGCTTTACCAACATAAATCCATGTTACTGTCCTCGACAGGCAGTGCTGGCCTTCAGACAGCCATAGAGCAAGCACAGAGAAGGCAGTGTGGGCTTAGTTTGGGATGTTTCCATGCCACTCACAACTGTGAGAGTTCAGTACCTGCAGATGACAGCAGAGTTCCACTAAAATCAATCAAACTGAGTCAAAAGCTGCCAGACCTGATTCTGTACCCACCTCTACAGCATTAGGTCCATCATACTGTCTTGTTTCTCCTGGCAGCAAGGGACATGCACTGCTCTGTACGTTGCTTTAAGTGCTTAAGAGGGGAATTTGTGGAACTGGGTTTTAGATGCCTGGAAATACAGATATCGTGAAGAGAGAGTGTGGCTGCAAGCCCATTTTAATGTGAGAAATGCCCACAGTACCCTCTAGCCCTCACAGGTTAAGATTTGGAGAGTGTTATTCTGAATTTTCTTTTTGGATGCTCCTCAGTATGCAGTGGCAACTCTTTAGAAGATGACAGCTTCAGCCTGTCAGCTCCTTCCAGTGTTTCAGAAAAATACAGAGCAATCTCCACAGCATCTCTTTGTGTTTCCTTGGGGCTTCTTGTTGAGGTAATAGGGCAGCCCAGGCCTTGCATTAGATTATCTTTTGCAGAGAGACAGTGGCCATGGCATTTCAGTCCCCAAGTAAAGGCTGTAGCCTGGATTTCTTAGAGCTGGAACCTAGCTAACCTGCCCACTGCTTTTTTGTAATATGTTTGCCTTAACTCTCCCCCTCAAAGCCATCTTTGTGAGACAACGATTGGAAAAGCTGGCTGATACCACACTGTCCATTAATTTCTTCTTCTCTCTCTCTTACAGCTCAACTCCAACCTCATCTCTGGACCCATATTCCCCCTGCAATAACAACTGTGAATGCCAAACTGACTCCTTCACTCCAGTGTGTGGGGCAGACGGGGTCACATACTTATCTGCCTGCTTTGCTGGCTGCAGCAGCACGGTGAGTGGGCTGGCCTGGGGACCTCTCACCTGTGGGAAAGGTTCTGTGAGCTCACGTGAGTGAGGTTTGTGCCTGTCTGGTGGAGTATCTCACCTGCAGCCGGCAGTGCCTGCACCCCAAAGCTGACCTCACTCCTCAGGTGGGCCTGAGCCCCTGTTGTTTTCCCCTCTGCTCTGTGAATGCTCACTCTCTCCAGCAGCAGCTGCCAGGGTCACCCACGGAGCAGGGTGGGATCTCACATCCCCCTGCCCTGGGCTTCCTCCTCAGCACGGCAGCAAGGAGCGTGGTGGGAGATCTGCACGGGTGTCCAGTAGCAGAACACATCCTCTGCCAGAGATTCCTCGCCCAGGAGGGACCAGCTGAGGAACCAGCTTCTCTTTTATCTTGCAGCTCCCCATCTCCCCTCTTCTCCACCTGCCCATGTTTGCCCTGCCCAATCCTTTTAGTCTTTTTCCTCTTGCTCTTTCCCTGAGTCCGGTTCCTAGACAGTTGTGAGCAGATTCTAGTTTTTTTCACCCTTGTTTAATATTTCCTTTAACTCCTCCTGCTTCTCTCTCTTTCCTTGCTTTGCTCTGAGGCAGCAGGAAGAGCAGTTGTCAAGGGAGCAGAGATTCCATCCAAAGACATTCTGCATTTTTCAGTTCTCTCTATCTAAGAGTTTACTTCCCTCAGAAAACTCTTAAAGGCCAAACTATCTCTGTATAAAGAAGATGTGGGGAATATCTTAAAAGCCAGCTTTTTCATTTTTTGCTGCTGAAATGTTAATGTCTTCTGGGTTACACTGAAAATGAGTGCCTGCTGCTCCTGTGGGTGGGGACTGGTGGGATTCCTGCTCCCTTACTCCCTGCCTGGGGCTGTGCCAGGCGTGGTGATCACTGCTCTTTGGAGTCTGTGAGAGGTCAGCCTGGTCACAGGGACTGGTGGTGCCTGCAGGGACATCAGTGCTCACCACATGCAATTATCCCTCCATGGCTTCATCCTTCCTCTTTGAGGAGACATCAAACCTCCCTTCCTGCCCTGGGGACAAAGCACATGTGAGTGCTGCTGAGCAGACACTTGCTGCTGGCAGTGCAGCCTCCCCGCCCAGATCACCTGGGAGCTTGTCCTGCTTAAGCATCTTGTCTCCTCATTCCCTCTCCAGCCTCAGAGATGGAGGCATCCCTTTGAAACCCCACAGTTTCGAGCTTTCTGCAGCCCTGCAAGGACCTACATCAATGTGTGACACGTGAAGGTGTTACCTCCTGCCCTCTTCTTCCTCCTCCTCCCAGTAAGTCAACACCTGAGATGGCAGCAGGATGATTTTAGCAAGGAACCAGCTTGTTTCAGGCACACAGAATTGTGTCTCACCAGTTCACCAAGCCTTCAGCAAGTGTAAGGCTGGTGTTGGTCTGTGGCTGGAGTGTGGGAGGGATCTCCTCGCTGTGCAGTTCAGGGCAAGGCTCTGGCTCCTCTGGAAGGAGCATGGTAATGAAAATTCAGCTCTGCCCCTTCAGTCTGCAGATGCCTGACCTCCTGCCCTGCAAGAGCAAACCTCTCAGCAAAAAACTCACTCTCCCTCATGCTCTCTCTTACTCGTTCCTTCTTATTTTGCCTTTTTGTTTTCATCCTTGGGGTTCTTCTCATCTCTTTGTTTTGTGGGGGTTTTTTGCAGTAACATTTGGAACACAAATAGGTGAAGCAATAGCATCTGCTGGAAGGGGCATTATCAAGAATTATGGACCAGTTTGGCCATGCAATGGCCTTGAGGCAAAGCCAAATTGCCAAACCAAGTTTTAAACCCATAATCCAGGTAATGACCTGTCTGGAGGGTCTTGTGAATGTTATATGCTTGTGATGAGCCAAGGGTTGCTTTTTACTGGGAGATAAAATTCTCTGAATGCTTTATTTAACTTTACTACATTGTACGTTTCTGACTGCTTCTCTTCACTTTTCCTCTGTGAACAATTTCTAAAAGCAATGTGTAGCTCAGTTATTTTTTTTCTTTTTCATTCCTTCTCTCTTACTGAGGTGATTCCAGAGGTGCACTTGTCCAGAAAGCCATAGGAATATCAGTGCTGGTACACTGGCATACCTCAGTACTCTGGCACACCCAAGTTCTTTTCTTTCAAGCCATTCCTGGGAGTGACCCTTGCATACCACATGCTGGACTGTGCATCATGTTTGTTTGATGCCGTTGACTCTCTCAGCATTTTGGCTGGAGACACATGAATTCCAGCCTGGAGTTACTGTGCTGGCACCTCACAGCTTTGTGTTGAGCCAGGGCTTAAAAAATGAGTAATTAAAAACATGGGTAATTTGCATGGAAAATCACACCAAACTCAGGATGCTGTTAAAGGTGTAAACTCTGCATCTGTGTAGCCTCACAGGCACACAGAAATCTGGGTGTGCAGGTTGCTGGGCAGCAGAAGGTTCTGATAACAAGTGGTTGGATGCAGTGGGATTGCAGACAAGGGAATCTATAAGAGTTTGGCACAGGTAGCAAAAAGTTGCCTCTCCACAGGACAAAGTTAGAACTCCATCTTTGATGTTTCCTTGTTTGATGTCTGTGAGTTGCATACTGTGTCAGTAATAAAAGATCAAAGATCTCCCAGGTAAGGATGAGGTGCAGTTCTAAGCGAGCTGATGTAGTTGGTAAAAACCACTCACACTGCTTCGGGCCAGCACCTTGAGGCAAAGTGGTCGAAAATTTGGATTTGGGGACAAATTTTAAGGCAGTGAAGGTGGGATCTGCCTTGGGCTTTGTAAAAACATCACACCAGTGACAGGAGAATCTGCCCCACCACTGCCCAAAACAGGTACTTTATGTCCCTTGATGAGAACCCGTGGGAAATAAGCACCCAGTTCTGCATGTTTGCTGTGATGGGAATTTGTCCAAGGATATTTCAGTGTGGGTATATACTTTTCCAGACTTACCTGAGTTTTGATCCACAGGGCTGTGTCCAGGCTGGTGGCTGGCAGTGCACTGCAGTAAGAGCCAGGAGCTACAAATTCCTGTTGTGTGTGCAAACACCACCTCAGTGGTGCTAATTGTCATCATTCTGGAGCCTTCAGGTGTCAGCTTCTAACTCACAGCACAGGAATTTGTTATGTTAATTATTGCTTGCCAGCAGAAAGGCACCTGCGTGTCTGCTCCAGCTCTCCTGGAGCTCTGCACCACGGTGTCTCTTGCCCTCTGTGCACTTAGTTGGAAGAAAACGATTTGACTCCTATGCAGAAGAAAGAGATTGGTGTCAGAAAGGTTGGAGTAGTATCCCTGCTGATCCTTATCTTTGAAGGCAGTGAACCAGAAAGTGTGTTTTTGTATGGTCCTAAGGGGACCCCTTTTGCAGAAAAGCAAAGGAATTTCTGCTTACACATGGTAGAGGGGAAGGGAGGAGGTTTAGCTGCTTTTCAGTGTTGTATTTTATGACGTTACTCCTCACACAAACATGTGACCTGCAAACCCAGCGGGTGTATGAAGACAAGCCATGAATCATTTATGACCATTTCATTCTGTATTCGTTAAGGGATTTCTTGGTAGTATTGTGTGCCTTAATTGCACTGACATCCCCCACTCAGAAATTCAGGAGGGCGAGTTGGAAAATAAGAAAAAAAAAAGTAAATGCTTGAATCTGTGACTGGCAAACAAAGCTTCTTTTCACATCCTGCACTTGCTGGAGAGATCAAAGCAAAATGCAGTCATTCTGCCCTCCTTCTGATCACATATTGATAAAGTTTATCTCGCTTGACTTGAGCTTTTAGCTCAACACAAATCCCTCTGAACCAGATGTCATTTATTAGCCCTGGAGTGCACTAAAGTCCAGCAGCATCTGTGCTGCCAGGCTGTGGTAGTTCAGCTCTGGGTGAGCTGCAGCACCCATCGTGGGTGGCTGTTTCCCAGGATTTGAGGTGCTGGAAGCAGGCCCTGAACCTGCAGCCAAGAACAGGGCTGCAGATTTACCTGCACTTGATGTACTTCAGTCTAATTGTAACAGCCAAGAGGACGGAGGTAAATAAGAAAGTAATTAGAACCATAATGGGGGGATCTTCCTTGTCACAGAGACACAGATTGTTTCTTTATTCTCCTCCAAAGAGGTATAACTCGGTAATCATTTTGTGGCAGTGACATTTATGGGAGAGACTTGAAAGGAGCAGAAGAAAAGGAACAAGCCAAGGGACAGCTTTCCCTTGCTGGCAACATGCGTCAGCTCTGACGCTCCTGAAATTATTTCCAAACCCCCCTCCAACAAGCACTTAGGAGTTATTTAATTGACCATTAGAGGATTAGGTGATGCTGCTGACAAGCCCTGTTGCAGAGGGCAGCGGTGGGGATCACAGGGGATCACAGCTCTCCCTTCTCCTGACTCCTTGTGCTCCTCTGCAGAACCTCAGTGGCTGCTCGTGCCTCACCTCGGTCCCTGCCGAAAACGCCACCGTCGTTCCTGGCAAGTGCCCCAGCCCTGGGTGTGAAGAGGCCTTCCTGACATTCCTGTGTGTGATGTGTGTCTGCAGCATGATCGGGGCCATGGCGCAGACGCCATCCGTCATCATCCTCATCAGGTAGGCCTTCAGCCACCCTCCTCATCAGGTAGGGCTTCAGCCACCCTCCTCATCAGGTAGGCCTTCAGCCACCCTCCTCATCAGGTAGGCCTTCAGCCACCCTCCTCATCAGGTAGGGCTTCAGCCACCACCCTCATCAGGTAGGGCTTCAGCCACCCTCCTCATCAGGTAGGCCTTCAGCCACCCTCCTCATCAGGTAGNTGGGACCCTCAGCTCCCTGCAGCTCCTGGCTGTGCCCTACAGTCCCTCCAGCCCTGATGCCACGCCAAGAGCAGCCCCAGCTGATGAGGATGGTGACTGAAGCCCTGCCTGATGAGGATGGTGACTGAAGCCTGTCGCCCTGCGTTTTGCAGTCTTTCGATGTTTTCACTTTGTGATAGAGTTTCTCATGCACTTTCTGTAAACACAGTCATGTTTTGTTAACTGTTCCTATTGTTTTCATTCTTTCTCCTGAGGCGGAGAAAGTTTGATGGACTTTTCAGTTGACCAGTGTGGTTGGAGAGGTGGTGACCTCATCCTCCAATCCATGGTCATTCCTAGAAACAGATATATATGAGAAGAATAAACAACTGGGGTCCTTTCCTGGCTTTGGCTTTGACCTGGCTGAACTTGAGTCTGGCGTGCTTCTTTTCGTGTCCAACTGCAACATCTGGCTTCTCTGCCTCAGGAGAAAGAATGAAAACAATAGGAACAGTTAACAAAACATGACTATGTTTACAGAAAGTGCGTGAGAAACTCTATCACAAAGTGAAAACATCGAAAGACTGCAAAACTCGGGCGACAGGCTTCAGTCACCATCCTCATCAGGCAGGGCTTCAGTCACCATCCTCATCAGCTGGGGCTGCTCTTGGTGTGGCATCAGGGCTGGAGGGACTGTAGGGCACAGCCAGGAGCTGCAGGGAGCTGAGGGTTCCACACAGCTCCTGGGCTCTGCCTTTTACCCCGAATTTACTGTCCCCAGATCCATGACTTCAGACTGAACCTCCACTCGAGCCATTTTCTCCCTAAGCCACTTTTTCACGTGGTGGCACCTGGTTTAGCCATGGCATGGCCCCAGTTCAGGAGCTGCAGTATGGAACTGCTAGAGAAAAAAAAATTGCTCAAGCTCTCCTTCAGTAAAGTGAGGGAGTGAGCTGGAACTGGGCCTGGACAAGATTCCTGCAGGGATATGGCAAAGAATGGTAGCAAGGGTCGTTCTTCTGGGATTAACATGGAAATACAGATGTGCAGTTTCCAATCCAGGTAGTAAGGAAGTTACAGCTGCATCAAGAGAGGGGCAGAATTTCCCCACTATGTTCTCAGCACGTAATGGCTTAAAGAGAGGCTTAGGCTCACCTTTTAAGATGGTCTGGAGACCATAGAAACGATAGAAAAATGAAAAGCTGTGGCAAAGACTAGCTCTGGTGAGTACCTCCCTGACTGGAGTTTAACTTCGCTCACCCTGGACCAACTCCAAGAACATAAGGAACTTGGAAGTCTGAAGGACATGTCTGAGTTAAACCAATGTGAATAGGTGGGCAAAAGTAGCTTATTCAAAGAACTGACCTTGTGTTATTTCCAGACATATGGAACACTTTGCCTTATGATATACATATATATCTAAGCCCACATTTATCCAGAATTACTCAGCTGTCCAAGCTGTCACTTACTGAGAATAATAACCAGAGGCATAAATAGCAGATCCATTCTGCTGCCTGGAAAATTCCAATAAAATTCAATCAATAAGGTCTGTATTAGAAACACACTCTTGAGTAGATTTTGGACAGAACGGCTCTGTGAGGGCATGTCTCCCTGCAGGATACAAAATGAGATATTCCACCTACTAGTTCATTTCTTTCTTTGCATCTCCAGTAGCTAAAGGGAAATCAAATTCCTCATGATAAATATTGTGACAAAAGCAATTTGAAGTTTGAAGAGTTCTTTGTTCAAGGAAGCTGCCAGCACCTTTAGGATCCTGCATGCAGACATCTTAGTGTTGCCTTCAAATGAGATAAGCCCCGCACCAGCCAGAAAGAAGAATACCAGGGAATAAGGAAAGCAAAGGGAAGATTAAACATACTCAGTTCACAGCTGTAGGAAATAAACAATTCACATATCCAGATTTGCAGCTTCACTCAGAATCACTGATAGCTACCAAATGTACAGGGGAGAGCCCTCAGCCAGATACCACCTCATGCTCTCTTGCACCTGCCACCTTGCATTGCTTAAAGGAAATTGTGGCATATGAGTGTGTCCTTGGTGTCCAGAGCAGTGGCAAGTGACACTGGAAGCTCCCATGGTTATTTAAAAATGGACTCAGTGTTTGCAAATTAAATGTCTTGTCTAAGCAAGTCATCTGGTCACTGCTGTAGTCGGTGAGGAAAGGAGATGTCTCCAGGTGGCAATTTTTACTCCACCCTAAGGTATGGGGATTGACTTTGGTCTTGAATACAGAAAGTGGATGGAAGGACACCACCACCAATTAAAAGCCCACTGTGAATATTTCATGTGATAATCTATTTTTTCATTAAAATAAACTTTTAATGCTCTGTTTCCTTCATTTCCCACTAAACTGTAGAATCCTATTTGAGTCAAACCATTAACCATTGGAACATTTTTCCAAGGTCAGATAATTCCTGGCAAAAAGGCTCTATATATAAAGCATGGGGGTCTGTCTGAAAACTGATGAAATCCATCCCAAGGTCACAGGCTTCATGCAGAAACCATGGTGTGGTATTACATGGCCCATGAATGTGTGAAAGGAGGGCAGGTGATCAAAATGGTGTTAATTTAAGAGCTCTTTCTGGTTCTGTTTCATCAGTTTTGGCTGATGCCCCTCCAGTGTATTTATACAGAGAACCACCCCTGCCATGAATATTTTTTAAAGCACCTTTGAAGGATGACACTCAATGCAATAGTGGTTGTGTTCATAGCAGAAGACATTGCAAACAGATAAACAGATAAAAAAAGTGTCATGCTAAAGTCACTACTGTTGAGCACTTCCTCTCTGGCAGGCTTGAATCAACAGGCTGACTGAACCTTTTGGTCCACCCTCCTGCCTTCCCTCTCTTGTTCCCAGTAGTCTGGGGAGTTTCAGAACCAAAAGTTTTCTCTCCCTCCAGTTCTCAACATCTGGAGCCTTGAAAACATGATAGGGAGCTTGTAAACAATGATTTAATGAGATGGGAATTCCATTTTTCCCCATCCAGTGACAGGATTAGCTGTTGTTATTAATGACTTGGCTAATTCCTGAACCTGTCACCGATGCAATTACTTTTGGGGCTGTAGGCAGTTCAGGAGAAGGCAGAAGAAAAGCCCCATTAATGACTTTTTGAAGAGGTGCTGGTGGCATCCTGGCTGTCAGCACAGGATGGCCACGGGGTGTGTTAATCAAGGCAGAACAACAGGAATCGATTTCTTTCTCTCTCTCTCCCTCCTCCTTGCAGACTCGTGAGCCCCGAACTCAAGTCTTACGCTCTGGGGGTGCTTTTCCTGCTGCTCCGGTTGCTAGGTAGGTACAAAAGTTGTGTGTCCTTCTCTCCCAACCCTTGCTCCCTCACGGAACACTCCATTTTTAACATGCAGAAGTTGATTTCTACTCCGTGTAGTGCTGTCGTTGTCGTGAGTGGGGTCTGACACACTGGGGCCCGAGACCTCTCCGTGAAGAATTTCACATCAAGGCTCCTGAAGGCTCCTGCTATTTGTGCTGTGCTAATGGAAGAAAATGCAGTGTTGCATGAGGAATGACTTTTTCTCCCATGGCCCCACACAACCTGTTTCTCTTCTGTAGCTGTTATTAACGTGTCAGCAGCTTGCAGAATTACTGCTGGATTGCATATTGCTGAAGTAGAGGGATATGGATTTTCACCCTCCTTTGAGGTACAGGACCTGTGCTACACGGTGGGTTTGCCCCTTCCTTTGGGTGTCTCGGAAAGGAAACAAGGAAAATGAGACAGGCTGAGTCCTGGTATCCTCCTGTGGGTTAATGTCCCATTAAAATGCATATGGCTCCTCCTCTGGACCAGTATGTGCTTCTCAGGTATGAATTAAGGGGAACACACCAAGCTGTTTGCTGGCTGCTTGTTTCTGGGTGGAGTTTTTTTCCCCTCTGGAAGAGGTGGCTCCTATTTTTAAGCTCTTCTATTTCAGCTCATTAGTCTCAGTGATTCAGGGATCCTCTGATCCATCATTGTGTGGGACCATCTCACGCCCAGGGTTTCTGCATGTTGTGGGAGTGGAATTTACTTTTTTTAGCAGGGCACAGGGACAACCTTCCCTGCCTGGCTCCCTTTGTCCCAAAGGAATTAGATGGAGACTAAAGTGCCATCTCTTAGGCTACAGCAAGACTCTGGGAAGTACAGGACTGAAAATCCAGCAGTACCAGACAGTGCTCTGAATAAGTGACCTCATTTTCTTACTTTTTTTTTTTTTAACACCTTATTCCCCATTAGCCAAACAGGAAATGGCTCCCAGTTTACAGTAAAGCCAATTAGATGTCCATTGGTTTTGGTGAAGTACCTGCAGTCATACAAAAAGCTCCATCAAGTTTATTTACCCAGAGCTCAGATAACTCAAAGGGAAGTTTCTGGCATGACCTGGGTCAGCTCTGGTTCAAGCCTTGCAAACACAACATTTTCTTTAGCTGCTGGTGCTGCTTGTGGGTTTTGGCCTGTCTTCAGCTCTGACTGGCTGAATGTGGAGTGTCAGCAGGCAAGTGTGCAAGGGGGATGGCTCTGGGCTGTCATTTACAGAGGAAAAATACTTAAGGGGAGAGATCTTTCTCTTTTGTTTCTTCCTTTCAAAAGAGAGGAGCCTCCTGAGATAGCAGCATCCTGAATTCCTCTAAAACCAGGCTCAGATATGTATGCTTAAGTTGAACGGATTTCTTTTTTTCATTCCAATAAAGCAGCCATAGTGAGACTTTAAATTCAAATCTTTATATGTTGCTCTGTCACTAAGGGATTCCCATGAAATAAGACAATTCATCCTGAAGCATATCAGCAATGTAGCTGGAACGCACAGAAAATGAAGAGAAAGATACTTTTCCATCTGAGCAAGGGTATCCAAATTGTGCCCCTATCAACCTGAGGTTTGAGAATAGCTTTACTGATTTATTTTAAAAGCTTTTCAGTTCACCTTTAAGCTTTGACTTAAGAAGACAGTGATAATAGCTGCTTCTTGAACCAAAGGAGAGAATTAAATGCAGGAGGTATGAGACCCGAAGGTGCAATAGTAGCTAATAGATTTCAGTAAGACAGAAGCACCTTTTTTTATGCAGCTCTACAGTTTCTGCAATGAAATATATATATATACATATATATAGCAGAAATTTTTGCAACACTTTGCAGTAAGAGGTAGAACATGATTGACTCTCTTTAATATTCACTGTAATAACATGAAACATGAATGAATTCTCCCAGTATCCTCCTGCATGTATTACCTTATTTCACAGGAATTCCGCTGTGAGAGGGCAGCATAACAATATCTCCAAGCACTACTGCAGTTTCCCAGAGAAGAGAGTAAAGCAGTGCCATTGGAGCCAAAGGTTCAGAATGGAATTGTCTGGATGCACCCTTTTTGGGTGCTGTTTACCATGCATCCTAGAAGAGCCTCTGCTTACCAGGGCACTTCCTTAGATTTTTTTTCTACAAGCCCATATTGTTTGCCTCTTATTTTAACATAACAAAACCCCACAGTGTTTCAGGAGGAGTTTCTGGTGTGCAGTGCCACTCCTGTGTCTCAGGAGTTCTGGGTACCAAGTCACTCCTGTGAGTCTCTTGTCCTCTCCTGTGCTAAAAACAACCTGAAATACTCACTGGTTGCTGAAGTTTTTTCATATCCACATCCATGCCTGCATTCACATGGGAGTAGCTTTGCAGTTCAAGGGAAATAGGTCCTTCCTCAAGTCTTCTGAGGAGCACTTTCCACTCCAAATTGTCGTGTGCACCAGGCAGGCCAGCTGAAGCCAGCAGGTGGGGATGGCAGCTCTCTCTGAAGTTCAGCCTGCACGTCTCCAAAGCTTTGTGTCAACATCTCAGCATGTTAACAACTAGGGGCTCTCACCTCAAAATTATGATCCAAGTGTGGTTTTCTGTTGTTCCAGAAAGAACGTGGCTCCTCAGTCACTGCCACATCTGGATGTTACCCCTGAGGTGCCATCCAGCAGCACTGGGCACACAAACTGCAGTCAGCAGCACAGCCTCTTGCTTGTTTGTGGCAGGAGCCCAGCTGAATTTTTAAAATCCAGGTTGAATGTGTGGTTGTTCACAGGTTTCAACAAAAAAAGCGTCTTCTAACTTAAAAGCAGAACTAGCCCAGCCTCGAATTTCCAGTCATTGAAATGATGAACAAAGAGCTGGTGCTGATATTTTTTTCCAGAACACAGACAGGTTTTTAGATATGATGACTGGGACTAGTATTTCTAACAAACAGATTGTCTTGCTTTTTTATCATCTGGTGTTATTTACTACATTTGTGCTATTAATGACTGGTTAAAATGAGTACCAAAAGCCCATATAGCCTTTCTTAATTCCTGCATTTATCAACATATAAGGAAGATCAAACAAAATCTGCAGAGCTCCAGTCATCGACAAAATAAAATAAAGAGATCTCAGTTACCACAGGGAACAGTGAAGACAACCAATTTATTTGTAGTCTTAGGATACATGTCATGAATGTCACTACTTTGCTCGTGACAAGCTGAAGGAAGGTATCTTTTTTAAGCCTGGAAATCCAGGTTAATGATGAAACTGGATCCAAGATTAAACACTTCCCTGTCTAAAAACTGCAGTCCTTGTGTCTGCTTTCACAGGTATTTATAGAGTCTCAGGCATCACAGCACCTACGGATGCATTGATACTGTCAGGGGGGTGTTGTGCCTGCCTGCTGTTGGATTTCAGTAGCTCCAATGCTCTCCTTTGCTTGCTGTCTTAACCCACAGCACTGACTTTATCAGTCAGGGTTTTTTTCAGGGTTTATTTCCTTCTAGCCTCTGCCCATAAACACAGCAGAAGGTAGAGAAATGGTTACATTAGGTAGAATGTTCACATTTTCTTCCCAGTGCAGCACACTCGATGCACATGTGCTGGCTGGGGAGTGCAGAGCTGGAACGTGGATGTCCCAATCACTGTCAGGCTAATGGGAAATGGGGGGTTGCTGCAGTGTCCCTGTAGGATGGGGAAAAGTAGAGAAGAAAAACATTGCCTTTATTAGTTAAATGAGATTGGAGTGATTACTTTGCTTTAGGATTGCAGCTCTGCTGCAAACTATGATTGAGAAACACTCATCGGTAGTTAGCTGCAGTGGCTGTGGGAGAGTCCTGCTGTGATATTTCATTTAATGGCACTCTGAAATTTTCCCTTCTTTTCAGATGGCATCTTTGACATCTATTAGAGGCTATTGTTTCTTTTCCTTAGACCCAGAGAAAAGCTGTTGCTATGCCAGGGTATAGTCCAAAACTGGATCTCAGTGCCCCAGCTGATTTTAGGTGCTCAAGTGCTATGAGATCCTTCAGGGGAACGCCCTAAAGTGCAGAATTGCCAGTGTCTGAACAGAGTGAGCTGCAAGGCTGTCCTCCTCCTCTTTCATTCACCCCTCCTCTTAGTCTCATTAGGCAAACAAGAAGCTTAATAAAAGCCACTCAAACTTGAATAAAATCCTTGCTGCATGTTGATATCAGTAGGAATCTCTTCCGTAGACGTTAAGTCCAAGCTAAAAGCTCATCCACAGACTTCATTTAGGCTGATTTAGAACTTTAAAAATTAGAATCACAGGCTGCAGCTGGCACTATTAACCTTGATAAAGTACCCTCTTTCCACTCACTGCAGTCACGTCTTCTCTCTTTATCACAGGGATCATAAAAGCCTGATTTGTCTCTCTTATTTTGGCAGGTTTTATCCCACCTCCGCTGATCTTCGGGGCTGGGATTGACTCCACGTGTCTGTTCTGGAGCACGTTCTGTGGTGAGCAAGGAGCCTGTGCTCTGTATGACAACGTGGTCTACAGATACCTGTATGTCAGCATTGCCATCGCCCTCAAGTCCTTTGCATTCATCCTCTACACAACCACCTGGCAGTGCTTGAGGAAAAACTATAAAAGATACATCAAGAACCACGAAGGTGGTCTCAGCACTAGTGAGTTTTTTGCCTCTACTCTCACCCTAGACAATCTGGGGCGGGACTCGGTGCCCCAAAATCAACCACATAGGACAAAATTTATCTATAACCTTGAAGATCATGAGTGGTGTGAAAACATGGAGTCTGTTTTATAGTGACTGTGGAGGGGTGAACTATATTAATAATACAAGGGTCCTTTTTAATAAAAACAAGGAGAGAGCACGAATGAAAGAAGAAACACAACTGCAAAACAGCAACGGCAACCCAGGAAACTTTTGTCTTTTTCTCGAAGTCAGACCCAGCCAGGATTCTTGAGAACAGCGTCTTTCCATGGGATCACTTGTGACATCCTGCAGGGTGATGCAGAAGCAGGGAGCCCACTTGTGACATCCTGCAGGGTGATGCAGGAGCAGGGAGCCCTCGTGGCTGGGTTCCAGCCCTTTTGATGACAGTACGAGCTTCCAAGGAGGGCATCTGCAGAGCTTGGCCGGAGAGCTCGGCACAGGCTTGGGCACGAGGCGTAGAGAAAGCCAGGTGATAACAGTGGGGTGATAACAGCAGGGTGATAAGAGCAAGGTGGTAGCAGCAGTAGGTTTTTCCCGGTTGAGATGGGGTGTGTGGAGCCCTGCAGGGCTGGCCGGGCTGGGTGCTGCTCCAACCTGCTGCGTCTGCCACGGCGAAGAGGGAGCGCTGCTGGAGCCCTTCCACCAGTCACACTCTGTCACCAGCCACGAGCCCACGATAAATAAATACCTTGAAAGCTGCTGGAAACCTTCCCGGCGGCGAGCAGTGCTGTCAGGGGTATCCAAGTCCTTCCAGCCCAGGCTTATTCGCAGATTGCAACTTTGTGGCTGTCTGCGAATAGCTGCGCTCAGATCTCAAACCCAGCAGAGTTCGAGACATTTGCTCACACTTGCCAAACGTGCTGTCATTTTTAAAGGGGGATGAGTTCCAAATACTTATCTGTGTAGTCCTCTAATAAGATGTTTTTTAAAATTCTTTTCGAATCTATGTTAACCCTTAAATCGCTGACACTTTTCCATGAGGAGGATTTATTTATGCTAGTTTGGGAGAGGATCCAGTTTAATTCACCCAAACGTGATGTGACTCAAGGGGTTTGTTTAATCCTCTGCATTTTTTATCCATACGCCTTCATTCTAATATGCTACCAAGCCAATGAAGACACATAATATGTTTTTAAAAAAGAGAATGAATGCACTGTGTCTCTATAAAAACAATTGTCAGTTGGAGAATTATAGATAATATGATGATTTACATAATATAGTTTTTTCATATTCTATGTGACTCAGTGAATACATATATATGTGGAGAGGCTGTTTATGTTCTCTCCAGTTTTTAAAGATATATATATATAATATGCAATCTAGAAATTGTGTGGTGGATGTTTTCTTTAAAGTAAGTGTGTGTGCGTGCGTGTGTGTGTGTGTACAAGATGAGAGGAATACTGACCTTAATCCTTCAACCCTCACAACTGGTATTTTACTTTTCACCTGAGAAATTCCACTGACTTTCAGTGGAAGCCATGTGAGGAAGATGGAATAATCTCCTCTCCTGGACACCACATTTTGCTCTTACATGTGGGAATAGTGTCCCTCTGGAAGGCTGGGTTATGGGAGCAGAGGCTGGCCAGCACTGAGCAACTCAAAACTTCCATTCAGCTCCCCACAAAGCATCCGTGCAGGAGCAGATTTGGCTTGGCTCTTGCAGTGCAGTCTTACCTAAACCTGCAAAAACCATGGGGAAACTTTCATCTGATTACAAGAAGCGTGGGGGTCAGTCTTATTTTGCATGCATATTTTTGTTTTCCAAAACATTCCTGCTGGGAAGCAATACAAATTGGCAGCATTTGATGAGTTTTTCCCCAGGAACCAGACTTATTTCTGATGGACTAAATGTCAGAAGGGTTTTAAGGGTTAGCATCATAATTAAAAGTTCCTTTTTTTGTGTGAATTTCGAAGCTGTTGTGAACTTGAGGATGTTTAGAGAATTAACCTGGCATGTTGAGTCAAATGCTGGATGTCACTTCCGTGCAGGTGGCAGAGGGGCTGATCTTCCCCAAATCCTTGTCCATTGCTGGCAGTGGACACCCCAGAGCTGGCACAATTACAGAGGGTTGATAACTCACCACTCATGTTCAGCACCTTTTCAACAGACTTTGCTCCTACCCAGGCTTTGCAACATGGGTGTGGGGTATCAAACTGCTTCCTCTTTACATGTGTGTTTGTAATTTATGCACAGAATTACATGTTCAGCAACAATAAGGCAGGAAAAAAGGGTGTATCAAATAAACTCCACTGTGCCAAATACTCAACAAATATTGTAACTGCAGATATTTCATTCTTGGGTTTCAGCCATGTTAAGAATCACTCGACTGATGAAGGAGTTCAAGGAAAAAAAATATTAAGCTATGCAGTGCCATTGTTACGTTGGGTGGTAAATGATGCTTTTTAGACCATTACATTGGTTTAGTATATCCTGTCTGCTGAAATAGAGATACTGCATCCATAAAACAATGACTTCAAAAAAGGCACAGGGTGCATAACTGTCTCATAAAATATATATAATTGTCAAGTATAAGCCTTTGAAATCATTCTGTACAGTTCTCTTCATTCTGCAGATTTATTACTTAGACTGCTGTCTTTGCAAATGTTAGCTCATAATTTTATACTATACACACATTTTCAGACTCGAACACAAATGTCACAGAATAGAACCTTTCTAAAAGCCTGATTGCTTGAAATTTCATAACCCCTTTCACAATTTCATGATTCTCCCCTCTGAAAGTCCAAGGTGAAGGAGAATAGCATGCTGATTGATATGATGTAAAACAAGCTCCCAGCGTTCATGAGCTGTGGTTTGTTGGTATAGTCGAAAGTCCCTCTTGACCGCAGTTATAGAAACAGGATTCCAGGGCACATAACATTTTCTGCTTTATTTTTCTTTCCTTTTTCCATTTGAGCTCTTCTCTAGTTTGTGTGGGAGATGCAGTTGAATGGGGTTACTTACGTTATTTTTAAGCTGTAAGTTGAAATTCCTGCATGATTGTTACTTTATTTCTTTTGATAATTGAACTTTTGAAAAGCTTTTCCCCCATCCCACTCTTTTTTTTTTTTTTCCCAGGGTTAGGTCTGATGCCTGCATTGTGAAGGGCTTTGCTGTCAGTGCTTTGGTACAGATTTCAGAACAGAGCTTTAGTTTAAAGAAAATACACAGACCAAACCCTTCATCCACACCAGCAGGCGTTCTGGGTTTTTTCTGACTTCAGAACCACAAGCCATTTTTGCCTGCAACCCAATTTTTGTTACAGAAGAACAAATGAAGAGTGTCAGACATCCTCCTGCTTCCCAAATTGTGTTATGGCCTTCCCCTGTCAGCACTTCGCCTCCATCCCACAACTGCCTTAACCATGCAGGAAACTTCAAAACAAGGATGGAGTTAGAAAAATGCCCATTCCCAGGAACAGAAAGGGGGGCACGGTCTGAGCTGTGCAGTCCAGATCCAGGGGTGGATATTGTTCCTCCATATTCAAGGGCATTGAAATTCAGGGGTTTGTTGAGGCCTCAGTCTCAGCAGGAATGTTATTCTGGCGTTTCCAAGCACTGTGTTCCCACGTGGCTGTCTGCTAAGGAATGGGATGTTTGGAAAAACAAACTACCTGAGATTCAGCAGTCTCTCTGGGATCGACCAGTTGCCTTGCATGACTTCAGGTTGGGGTTTCCTTTCCCTTGCACAGATCCCAATTTGGCGTAGCCCCAGTGGAATCAAAAGGGAACCCCAATCTAAATTTGGTGCAGATGACACTGGAATCGTTTTCTTTGCATCCTTGTTAACAAAGTGATGCATTTCCAGAACCTTCCTTTAATACATGTAGAAATCATCCATTTTTCTGGCTTTGCCCAGCACATCTTGGATGTAGAGTGGGACTGAAAAGTCCATCACTTGAATTATCACTTGAATATCACAAACCTTCCATTCTTGGCAATTCAGCCAACAGTGACCTCCCTCTGCCATTCCCCTGTGAGATGCAGAACTCCTCGGTGCTGCTACTGTTAATCGTGGTTGGGTCTCACCTTGCTCAGAAGGTGAGAAGGGAAAGATGCAGAGAGGAATTAGCTTCCATTATCTGAGTTAGCTACACTTCAAAATGCTTCCAAATTGAACTGATGGTCTGCAGACATTTGGAAAGTGATTGGAGTATTTCCAAATGGCTGAGATGCATTGACTTCTTTTTCCTTGCAAAAAAAAAAAAAGTAGAATTAAGGGAATTAATGAGATTTGGACCCCCTCCTATCCTCATCAGAGTTTTGTGTTCATCACATTGCAGTGGAGGCAGTGTGCTTAAGGTTCACCTTTGTGTCTCAGACAGACTCACATTTTTTCTCAGTAAGTGAGGTCCTGGGACACAAAAAGGCAACTCTGTCTCACAACCAGCAGTTTCACTCCACAGCCAACCCACCACAAGCTGAAGCCCCCCAGCCCTGGGAAGCTTCAGCCCCCGAGTCAGCCACAGCTGTTGCTGCCATGTGAGAGTTTCTCACAGCTGTGGGTGCTGGGCTTGGTGTTTTCTTCAGGCTTGGGTGTTCTTGATGAGATGTTTGCTTTATTCTTGGCAGGTGATGTGGGGAGTTGTCAGTATAAGAGACACATGCAGATGCTTCAGTGGACTGATGTGATAACAGCTTTGTTCTTTATTCACAAGGGTTTCCAGACTTACTCCTGCTCTGCCTTTAAATGCAGCTGTGCTCATCTATCCCCCCTAATTTCATGTGAACTGTGTTTGCAGACAGGAGCAGGTTTGTTGTTGTTCTCTCTCTGGATCTGATTAATATGTGCAAAGCTCACAAGCTTCCTGTACACAGGGCAGAGCACCCCTGATTACAAGCAATAATTCTGACCTGCTCCCGTTTGCAATAGGGGTTCTGGCTTTTCTTACCTAAATCTGGGTTCACTTCTCCCAACATCCCACACTGCTGCTGTGACTCCCCTGTTTTGTTGGCAGCCAAGATAAAAATGATGGGAACATAGGCAGCAGTTTATTTAGATGGGAGCCTTTGGTGTGAGCCAGGTTCAGCCACGGTTATCTGATGGTTGAGACTGATCCGAGGAGTAAAGGGCATTGTAACTGAGCTACTCAGTGTCCCTGAAAGGATCACCCACCCTTCTGTGCTCCTGGATAGCCCTACCTCCAGCAGACCCATGGTTTGTGGGTGTTTCTTCCAAACTGACCCTCAGCTTCCTTTCTCCAGCCACAGTTCTTCCTTGCCCTGATGACAAAGCACAGCTTGGCTATACCAAGCCAAAAGGTAGCCAGAGTTGCTGAGTGGCATTTAAATTAGCCTGGCGTGCCTGCAGGTCTCACTTAGTTTTACATATGTTCAAAATATTATAGTTTGTTCTGCTTAGATACTCTAAGTCTATAACTTACAGGCTGAAAATGATGTTTTCTATCATTCAATTGACATTTCTAGCCAATCTGAGTCTTAATACAATTGCTTTGCTGAAAAATGGCTTTTCAGCAGTACTTAGACATGAGGTACTTCTTTATTAACTAGTGATGCCAAGTAAAATCTTTGGCCATTGTCTGTTCCCTGAATCCAGGGGAGCAGAGGGAAGTTCTGCCTGCTCAGAAGCAATCCTGCTGTTTCCTGGGGCAGAGTTTGAACATGGACTGCTTTTCTTTCATCTTCAGTCTTACCACAGCTGCTTGGCTCTGAGCATCTCTTGGTCCCAGAAGGACACAGGGAATTCAGGAGAAGCCATGTGGATGCAATCCTTGTAGATGGCTGCAAGAGTAGGACTGTAGGATGTTTGTAATGTTTATGTTGTTTTGTTTGTCAAAGCTTTGCTTCAGTCTGTGTTTATTTGATGAATGGAGTGACCCCAGGGATGGGGTCTTTGGGATGGGATGAGTTTGTGATGTTTCCCCCACTTTATATTCAGATTAAGTGTGGCAGAGCAGGGTGTCCAACTCTAAAAAGGAAAAGATCAATCATACCCTGAGCAGTTTATAGTGCTGGACTTGTTCTACACAAAGTTGGTGTCTGCATATGGCAGAAAGCAATAAGATACTTGTCAGCTCCAACTCGGCAAATAATTTATAGCAACTTCACAAATGAATTTTCCCTTTTATTTCTGCCTTGCAAATTGCTGAGAAAACCAAGAAAATGCCTCCAGTGTATTTGCAAGGTCGTTTCTGCATATCATCTGTGGTCTGGAGGAGTTGGAAAAGCTTTCTTGTAATTCATACACAGGGGTTTGTTCTGGGTGGACATAAAACTCACAGGGGATATTTCTGCTCCCTGAGTTACCTAGGCTGGAATTTCCTCATCAGTAAAAATATCTAGTTCAAAAATATGTGATTAGGAATTGAGTAAGAGGATCCTTGCTCAGTGCCAGTGGGCTGAGCACCGCTGGACACACAGTGCTCCAGGACAGCCAAAGTGCTGGCTTCCAACTCACAGTCCACTTTCCAGGAATATTCTCTCACAGATGCTTGAAATTCTCATCCTCTCCCAGTGTTCCTACCGGTTAATGCACTCATTTGAGTAATTACTGAGAGCAAACACCAGAAGGGTATGAACCCAGACAAAACCAAATTGGTATTGAGGTGAAGCAGGTGGTGTAAATTTTATTTGCAATGTTTGCACAGCTCTTGGATCGGAAGCAGAAACCTCTCGGGCATCAAGAGAGTTGCGTATGGCCTAACATATCTTAGTTCTTCCCAACTGAATTGCCCGTGGGTGGGACAGCAAAAGGCATCTTGCCCTGCCTCGGGTGTCTCAGCCCCGAAACCCGTGTTCTCTTGCAGTGTGACATCGCACAAACACCAGTGCATTCACCCCTCAGTGCAAACAGTGCTGTGCTTTTGGTGCCTCACAACTCTAACTGTGAACTTGAACGGAAGAAACGCCGCCTGTTCTCCACCCGTGACGCTTCCTGCCTGATCAGAGGAGGAGGATGAGCCCTCTTGGCGGCTCACAGCCGTTTTCCTAAAGTCTTACTGCAGCAGGACCAAACGGTGCTCTGTGATCACGGGTGGCCTATTCCCTGTGCTAGGGGTCTGCAGCTCGGCTGCAGCCCCACGTTGCCTTCGCGGTGTTTTGGTGCAAAGCGTGGTGAGGAAGCTGCACATGACTGCCCCTGACAAGTGCTAAGGGCTGCCAGTGGTCTGTGACCACCAAGGTTTTGGAGTCTCCGTGTTAGCACATGAAAGCAGCTTCCCTCACCTGCTTCTGGGCAGGAGCCATCCCAGAGCAGGTTCAGAGGGAACCTGGAGCAGCGCTGGGACCGCTCAACAGGGAGCTCTTGGTTCACTTTGGTACCACATCCGTAGGGAGGAGGGGGTGGGATGGAGCAGGGGAAGAGCTGTGACCTTTTAAAACCCATAGTGCCTACCACTGCAAATGGAACGCTGTATTGTATTATATTATACGTGACTACCATGTAAATAAAGTACAATAAATGTGGTGTTCGTTAGGATTTTGATACAAGTCAAATGCAGTCTGCAGAAATGTTTTTTTTCCCTGCTGTATGTACTTATATCACATTCCAGGCACGGGGACATTTGGAGTCGTGTGAGCTAGCAAGACATAAATGGCATTAGATGGGGCGTGTTTGCAGTAAGGCTATTTTTAAATTCCTTTTGCCCTGTGCAGATGAGACACGAGCACCGTCTGAAATCAGAGGGGAGGGAGTGGGGGCAGTTTACCCAGGCAGGAGGAGAGCAGCTCTTGATGTGGTTTGGGAGCAGAAGCGACTGCCCAGGCAGTTCTTGGCCGTGCCTCATTCACGTTGGAGAAAAGGCAAGGTTTCAGTTTGGCTGGTCCCTCTTTGTGTGTGTTCCTGCTGCAGGGGTCAGCCAGCAGCACATGCCCTGCCTGTGTAACCTGGTTATCCCCACCCTGACAGCCCTTGGTGGCAGCTACAGGTGAGCAAACTCCAGAGCTTAAAATTCAAAGCAGATTGGGAAAGAAGTTCTGTTCGTAACCAGCTGGCTCCTCGGTGTCTCTAGCAGAGATTGAGGGGCCTGGGGTTTTGGCTAATAATAATTTTAGGAACCTAGTTCGTTCCTTAACCCACTCCCTTATCCATCCTTCTCTTTCTCTGTGGTGTAAATAAAGAAAACATGACATTTTTCACGAGGCAGGCCTGCCATGTGCCCTCCAAATCCTGATGCATCTCTTCACTGGGTTGCTGGTGGGAGTCTCTCCGGGCTTCAGAAGCTCAGGACTTCTCTGACAAGTGCTTGCAGCTGCTGTGTGGATGCAATCTTCCATCAGGGCATGGAGGGTGCTTCCACACCGGCTGGCTTGTTGGAGAAGAAGAGCACCCCATGCAGTTTGTCACAGCTGGGGTTCAAAACTCACCTGCAGAGCTCTGAGCGGGCCCACAGGAGGATTTTCCTGCCTCTGCACCACACCAGTGGTGTTTGTCCCTCATACCACTGCTGTCCTTCACAGTCACCTGGGCAGAGCAGCGTCTGTGGGCTGTGGAGAAGGTTCCTCCTGCACAGAACATCCCAATAATCTGTGTGGGACCTGGATGAGCCCATGTGCCCCTGCCCTGCCTCAGGTGGGGGTTACTGTTCTCCTGCAGTGCCCGAGGGAAAGTGCTCCTCAGAAAGGTCTTTGAACTGTGCTGGTTTGACTGCTGGTAATTTTTTAGATGTTCAGCAACACTTCCAAAGTAAACCAAAACCTGGTTTGGAAAAGGAAATGTTTCACTGTACAATTGACTTTAAAGAAAAAGAAAAAAAAAAAAAAAGAAAAAAAGAAAGAGAAGCCACATGCTCGATATATTTTGAGTACTGTGTTCTGTATTTTTGCAGCTTATATTTTCCAGATGAGCAGTTTAGAAATATGTGATGTGAAATACATACTGTAAGTTTGCTGTAAATGATATTAAAAACACTATTTTCATTCTTGTCCTGTCTCACTGGATGATCTCTTTGGTTCTCCCAGGCAGGCTGGCTGGGCTGGTGCTCTGACTGTCCCAGAAAGTTTTCAGTAAAAGCAGGGTTGAGAGCTCAGGTTGGAGGTTTTGGTGCTGATGTTGAAAGTTTGCTAGAAATGACAGTGGGGGTGAACATGTTCTGTGTATGTGCAGTGTCTTCAGAGGGGAGGTCCAGTGAAGCAGTGGTTGTGACAGAGAAGGTAAGGCAGGTTTTGGGGAAGGGCAAGATGAATTTTAATAAATGGAGAAAGGAAAGAGAGAGCAATAGCATCCTAGATCCCTTCAGAACAGAGGAACTTGAACACCTGGAAGACACTAAAATGAGGAGGAGCTCAGAGGGAACGTGATTGGAGCAGGGAAGTGCTGGATGTGTCGGTGGTGATGAATGCTTCTCACACTCTTTGTGTCAGTTCAGCTGTGGAGGGAAAAAAAAAAGAGCTTTCAGCTGAAATAGCAAGAGCTGAGTGAAGTGGCTGAGCCCTGCCGTGCACCCTGAGCCCCTGCAGCTGCAGAAGCTTCTCCATCCCCATTAATGCTCCCGCTGCCGTGGGATCAGGCCCAGAGGGTGACACATTCCTGAGGATTCAGGGACACTCACTTCCACTTGTTCCACTTGGTCAGAATAAAAGTAAGCACTTCTTTGACCCATTATTTTTAAATGTTTCAAATCTGGTGTATCAAAGGGTAGTTTTCTCCTGAGCTTCTACAAAATGATGCTAAACAAGGCAATTGCATTCCAACAGAGCTGAATATTCAGTTATTCTTTGTTTGTTCCATTTTTTATCCCTCCCTGTTCCAATTCCCTCTTCTGAAAGGCAGTGAGCAAAACAAAGATTAAAAAGTCAGAAAAAAGCCCAAAAACCAAAAAAAACAAAATAAACCAATTTAGTTGCACACCAGTTGAATCCGACCGCTGTTGCTTTGAATTCACTTTCCAACAACAGGAGCTTTGGAGAATAGTTCAGGAGGAATAAGGGAGGAAGGCTGGGGAAAAAAATGTTTTGTTAAATGTTGACAGCGAAGAATCTTTTATTTATTTCACTTCACTGCTTTCCCTCAGCCCAGCTCCTGGTACTGTTGGAGTCTGTGCAAGCTCTCTCTGAAGGCATCGTTCGTGCTTCCTCCTCTGGCCATTCCTGGCAGGTCCCCACTGTCCCCCACAGTGGGTGACCCAGCACACATCACACCCAGCATTTCAGGGCCTCCCTTCAGCCGTCCTAGACCTTTCATTTTTGCTGCTACCTCTGACAGAATCCAGTTAATTGGGTATTTACCGAGCTGAATTCTGTTGTGGATGCAGATTATTAACCTTTATGTCACCTAGAAGATATTACACCTGGTAAAGTTAATGTTTTGAGACTGGCAGGTTAATGTGTCAGTGCTCAGCCCTCCCTAATTAGCAACAGGGCCCTGTGTGGCTGTGCTGGGAGCCCTGCTTTAATTAGAAAGGACTCACAGATGGGTCACATCAACAGCATCAGTTTACCTGCCTCCTTCAGCCTTCTCTGGTCTTTCTCCTCCTTGCTGTCCCAGGCCCTTGGGTGAGTGCAGCTGTTCTGGTGCCTGCTCCAGGGAGGCTGTGATGCTGCCCAAGGCCATCCTCAGCTGGGTCTAAGACAGTGACTGAATTTTGGGGAGCTCCAAGTGGAGAAATTTGTGGTGTTCCAGGCAATGTTCTCCACAGAAGGTCTTAGCTCTGCAGCACGTTTGCTTTAGGTGAAGCTTTAGGTGATCTGTGTGCTCCTGAGCTGGACGAGTGGCCTGGAGGGGTTGGGAGGGCTTGGGAGAACCTGTTCTGGTTTTGTGTTGTTTCTGGTTTTGTGTTGTTTCTGGTTTTGTGCCGTGCTGTTCCTGTGCTGGCAGCAGCCCTGGGGTGTGTGTGTGAGACTGCAAAGAGTGGGGAGTGTTGGAAGGATAAAACACATCCTCAGAATTGTGTTTGTACCACAAACCTCCTTTGAAGAGCCTCGCTCAGCCAGCCAGAGAAGAGGGATGGATCCCGTGTTGTTCACAGCGGGGCAAAGTCAGGTATTTCTGTTTCTGTTTTCCTGTCACTCCTCTGACAAATACGTGTCCTTCCGCGCAAATGCCTGTGGCTATACTGGCAAAATGCAAAACCAAACTGCTACATACAGCCAGTCAGAGTATTCCCTGTGAGGGGAAAAAAATGTAATTTCCTCCAAATTATGACTTTTTGTGGGAATATCTCCATTTCAGTGCTGTTTCGTTCAAACAAAAGCTGATGAGCTCGCAATATCTTGTTGAAATTGGAGCATTTCGAGTTTTCTTTGGGAAACAGTAGCTTGAATTCTCTCAGCATATAAAATAAATTGGAGTATTTGGGCTTTTATCAAAATGAAATGTTTTGATTGCCTTCAAGCGATATTTTCTGCTTAACGTTACACTTCTGTGGAAATTCTGAAATCCAGTGTTTTGTTCTATTTTGAAACACAAGTGCACATAAACCTCCTGGAACTTTTCACAGATGCCTCTTGCCAATCCAGACCCCACCAGAAAAATACTTTGAGTGCCTGACTGGCCTGGTGGTCGCCTGGGACATGGGAGGAGACACAGCTGCTGTGAAGGAATGCAGGAGCACAAAGTCACCCAGCAGAAAGCCATGCTCTGGCCAGGCAGTGTGAGGATGAATCCTACTTCTAAGCAATTAAAGGTTTATCCATTGCTCAGTTTCCTTTTTCCATTGATCCAGCCTTTGAGAGAATAACTAATGTATTTAAAAATCAAAGCTAATGGTGCATTTCTTCCTGTTACCTTGAGGCCAACATTGGTTTTAAAATTGGCTTTGTGTCTGCTCTTTTACGAATTTGCATCTTCCCTCCCTGGCCCTCCCAGCAGGGGATGGGAAGATGCTGGGCCCATGCTCAGACTGGGAGCAAGCACCACGTTCAGGGGCTGTTGCTGCTCGTGTCCCACTGCCTTTGAGCACAGGCTGCAGAGCTCCAGCCTGCATTTTTCAGAATGCAGAGTTCTCTCTAGGAGAATCCTTATTTTAGGAGAGAAAATCCATAAAGCTGAAGGGCAGGTGTAGAAATAGGGTGTTTTTATTGGCCTTACAGGTGTGGAAGAGCTGCTTGAGGAGAGCAAAGTGCAGTGGGGGCAGTTTGCTCCCTGCCCGAGGTCCGTGGGGCAGGCTGGTTGTTGTGAACATTAGCTCAGCACAAGGACCTTGCTGGCTGCCACGGTGCTTTTCTGCAGAGCCATTCCTCCATCTCTCAGGCTGTTTAGTCCATTAGTCACCTCGCTGGCCTTAAATAAAGGAATTTGAGGTTTTCATTAAAAGCCTTGAGCCTGGGAAGATGATGCTCAGCAGAGGGCTCATTTTCACCTTTAGGAGATGGCCAGAAAGAATAAAAATGGTCTCATTATACAGCAAGTTAGGAAAATTTCTGCTGAGAGGTGGGAGAGCAAAGGGGATGGAAATTTTTGTCTTATTCTCGGGTGGACTCGGGATGGCAGTGAGGGGTGAATGTGCCCCAAAGGCTGCAGCGTGGCCTGGGCAAAGTGAACAGAGGTCCTCAGGCTGCTGCCAGCAGATGGGTAGAGAAATTCAGCAAGCAGAAATCTAGGAGTCTAAGAAATTCTTGGGATGGAGTGGAACCTCACCCTGATTTTCTGTCATAGAGATGGTTTCTGGAATTAAGCTTCTCCAACCCTCACTTCACATGCAGGAAGAAAGGGACTGCTGAGCCAATGATACAAATTATTGATACGATGAAGTTTTTGTGTCAGCCCTTAGAGGATGCTGAATGCTACCCTTCCCCTTAGATTAATTAGGAATGCTTTCACCTGAAATCCTGGAGACCTTTCCTGTAAGCCTTGGGTGTATACAAAGCTTATCTTCTCCGTTCAGGACATGTACTAATTCCTCACTTAAATCAGCACTCATCCAGTGCTAACACCCACACAACTTCCAAGCGTGTCTGGAAAGGAGCAGAGCAGCTTGAGGAACATCTAGATTTCTGGATGAAGCCAGAACATAATCCAGCCTTTCTTGAAATGACAAAAAGGTGTTTGACTTATTTTGTTTCCAATATTGTGGAAACATGCTGCTGGACCACAAATTCTTCTAGAGTTGCAGAAGACGGTGCTGAGCTGCAAACCAAAACCTGTTCAGCACAGGAACACTCTTTGTAGCTAAAGATAAGGTTTCAGGGGACCCTTTTTGCCCTTGTATTACTTCTAATCTGTTTCCCTGCAGGTCATAAAGCCTGGTGTGCTGAGTTTTTCAAGTGCCTTTAGTTTATGGGCTTGTTAACAGTAAGGATTTCGTCGGTCTTTCATGGTCTGAATCTCATTCAACCGGAGATCCCTTGGTGTAACTTTGATGGCAGAGGAGAATCAGGTTAATAACATTTAGGATCGTCTTTCAGAAAATATTATTTGAGCTGGTTCCCCTTTCCCTCCCTCCTTTCCCTGCTCTCTTATTGCCATTGTTAGCTGTCTGGGGTCAGTGTAGCTGCATTTATGTGGTCATAGTTTGGGTTAAAGCTTTAAAAACATGTGGGGCAGTCACCTTTTGGGGGCTGTGTTCAGAAGAAGGTGAAGGAGCCTGCAAGTAGCACGTTAATTTGTGTTTGCATGTGTATCCCTGTACAAAGCTGCAGATGGGAATGCAAGGGTGTTTAAAAGCCAGGGGAGAAAAAAACAAGTTAGAATTTTAAAGCATTGTTACAGCACAGCAGGCCCAGTGATAGTGGAGATGTGAGACAATAAAAGGGTGAATCAGTTAATTGGGATGTTTAGTTAATATACTGCTACAGTCAAAACTCTTCTGCTGGCAGTGCTGCCTTCCAGTGTGAACAGAGGAACTGTGAGACCTGAAGAGGACAAGTGTGTTGTGTGGGTTGGAAATAAAACTGTGTGATTCAGCAAGGGCAGGAAAAAATATCCAGAGGAAAGTCTTCAACAGAATGTAGCTTCCAGAAGAACTGGAATTTGTGGATAGCTCTTGATCCACATCATACATTCTGTCTTGGACTTTTCATAATGGTACTGCTGCTGAAGGAGCCTTTTGATGGTTAAAACTCAGAGACAGCCTGGCCTGGCATCATTCACCTTTTAGTTCTTTTCTAGTTAAGTGCAAACAAGGCTGCAATGCACCAGGAAGAAAAGTTTTGGGTTATTCCTGGGAAAGCAGTCTTAGAACCTACTGCCTGCTTTCATTCATCTCCTTTCTCATAGGAGAGAGCAGAGACCTTGCTGATTTCAGTAAGACATTTCTCTTAAAAGGTAACAACCTCTGCAGCAGCCTGTGTTTTGATGTGACATTCTTAAGATCTAATGCACAGACACCCAAGACCTTTCCTTTCTTTAGAGAGGTGAAAATGAGGTTTTGCCTTCCGGAAGCTCTGTATAACTAAACAACCTATTGACTTGCCTGCTACGAGGTGTCTGCTTTCTCAGGATGTATTAAACATGACAGACACTCCTCCAGTCCCAGGAAATGCAGCATTAACCATGTCTGTGCACTGCCTCTGCTGCAGGGTGCTCTTCCCAATGACCAGACTGACATGAAGGAGCAGAGGGACACTCTAGCTACACACACGAGATAAATAGGTCAGAAATAAATGCTTTCGAGAACAGAGTAAATGACTTTGCTCTCATCCATGCTCCCTCACACACCTCCAACTCATCAATATCTTCCTCTCTATGACAACCCTGAGAAAAACAAGGCAATTGCACAGTAAAAGAGGTTATTTAAACAAGAATGCCGAGTGGCTTTCTGAAGTAACTCTTGTTCATTATTGATCTGCTGGGATTTTTTTGGAAGCACTTTATAGAGCCACAGGTTTAAAAAAAAAGGTAACCAAGAAACAAAAGACCACACTGAGATGCTGAGCAGCTCCGCTGTCTCCCAGCTCAGGTTGCACAGAGCTGCCTGTCACCATGGAGGAGCTGACTGAGGGGAGATGGTGGGAACAGGCTGGGGGAGGCATGGAAAGGTGTGTCCAGAACCCAGACTGCGGTTTAGACTTGGTTTAGACTTCCTACAATGCAGGTTTTATTCCATCTTTAACAGCTGCTAATGCTGGGTATGAAGGTGCTGTGTTTTCAAGAGCTGCTGTCCCATCAGCTTTGGGTCAGACTGGTTTTGGCAGATGGGTCTCCATCCCACTGAGGATGTGCCTCTGCCAATCCAGACATTGGAGTTCAGAGTTCAGAACTGGTCTGTATTAAGGGTTATGATCTCACTGAGCCCAAACCCTAAACCCAAACTCCTCTCTGAAGATGAATTGTGCCACTGCCTCCTGGCACCATCCTGCTGGTGGCTTCAGGGGTCTAGGATACCTTGGGGTCCCTTTGGTGGCCTGGCCCCAAGCTCGGGCCCATGGACAAACTCATCACTGACCTCAGCAGCAGAGCAAAGTGAAAAGTCCCCCTGAAGATGCTCCCCAGGTTAATAACGAGGAGAGCTCAGCCCAGTGGAGGTCCCACCCCCCAGTCACACCTCAGTGCATGAGGGCAGGAGTGAGCTACTCTGCAGGACCAAAGGAGTTCCTCTGCAGCTTAACCAACTTTATCTTTTCCTTTTTTGATTTAATGGGCTGTATTTCAAATGCTGCAACAAGTCCAGACAGGTGGCCATTTCATAGTTACAGTAAATAATTTACATGACAAATTCAGACCTGTCCCTTGGTCCTGTATTATTCACGAATGAACAGGCTTGTTTTTTATGACAGTGTTCCTTATTCAAACACAGTCTGTTGCCAGCCTTTTGTAGCTATTTTCTGGTTTGCAAAGTGTATTACCTAGATTGTATTTCTTCAATTCACTCTCTGAGGGACTGAAACTTTTATACACCACAAAGATTTCTTTCTAGTGAAACCTCACTCAAATGCATATTTCTGAGCATTTTCCTTCGTACAATTGGTCTTGCACACAAAAATATCATTTGTATGAAGATTCGTGGCAAAGGGTAGGAATATCCCCAAGGAAAACACTCAAGCATCATTTATATAAATCTTCACAAACACTTCACTGTTGTTTGCTCATTTTGGCTTGCACAGATCTCACCCACGGGGCTTATAGATGTGAGGGTTTGGCTCTCTGGTGACCTCTGGGCCACCTGTTATCTCTGAGCACCTCTAATCCCGTTCATTTGGAGGTGGAGAGGACAAAGCTGCAGTTCCCCAGCTGCTCGCTGAATTTCTGAGGTGTAGAGCTCCTTGAGAAGACTCACACTGTGACTGGAGCACAGGAGTCACCTCTCAGTCCTTCACCTGCTTCCACCTGGCCTTGTTTCCTTACGCCTGCACTCTTCACCCATAAAATGGGAGTAATAACAATTCCTTTTCCTCAGGTACCCTTCCCTGGTCCTGTCAGCTCACCCTGCAAATGCCACGAGATGCAGATCCAGGGTCATCTTTACACCCACTGGTACAAAGGAATCCTCATCCCAACAATGACAAATAAACACACAATGTCTGTGTGACACCAGGCAATGTGAGAGCACTGAAACACAAATCCGTCCTTTTGTATTAATTTGTATACTGCAGAAATATCTTATACAGGGGGATAATTGACCCTCGTGCTCATATGAGCTGTTTGCTCATACCCAGCTGATTTGCTGCCTCCATGCTTGATTGAGTAATTGATGGTGCTGTTTGCATTCATCCCCTGAAATAAAGTGTGTATAAAAATAAATGATATCTGCTCCATCCCCTGAAAATAAGCCCATTATAAATTAGTGAGAAATTAAAGATAACATTAGCTATTTCTTCTTCTGGGAATGTGCAGTCACAGCCTTGAAAAAGTTAAAATTCAAGTGAGAAAACTGACCAAGCATGTTATTAATGCCCTCTATGTCTAGAGAAAACCATTGATTAATTTGCTACCAAGATCCCTTTGGATGAAAAGGGTCATGGGTTATTTACAAACAAGTGTAATTTCTCCAGCTGTCATTATTCAAAATAGTGATGGGGGAAGCTCTTTATTTTCTTTACATTCCTTTCTGTATGTGAGGAGGCTCCAATTTGTTGGATCTCTGCTTTTGATACAGAATTCCTTTAAAAGCCAGAGGATATACCAAGCCCTCTCAGGAGGTGATGAGACTGCTGATCTAATTAGGAAAGGATTGGAGCATTGCAGTCTCCTCAGATGACTTCACTTGAAATTGTGGGAGCAGAGATGCTTTTGAAATTCAGTCTGTGCATCCTTCATGTGTCTCTGGTCCACAGACCTCCAAGGAAGCCGCAGGACACCACAGAAAGTGGCAGCATCAGCACAGGATTAGCAGAATTTATGGTTTCTGAAGATAGTTTCAGCTTTCACATGAGACCAAAGCAAGTGCCTTGATCATTTAACATCATGAGCCATCCTCAGCCACTTCTGACAAGTGTCAGGTCCTGATTCTGCCTTTAAATGCCCTGCAGTGGAATCTGAATATTTTATCTGTGTACACATTCTTCTTTGTACTTTCGGGCAGTGAAGCTTCTTTGGTTATAATAGTGGCCATTTTTTTTTTTTTTTCCTCATGGAGCTACTCACCAAGAATGACCCCCAGGAAGGAATTTGGGGTTGTAATGTTTGGGTTCTTGGAGGAAACATTTTCTGAGAAGCCTAAACCCCAGCTGCAAAAGTCAGGGCATCCTACCCATGTAGATATTTTTCGGATCAGTGCAGCCATGCAGGAGAGCTGAGCCCAGCAGCACTTTCCTTTTGGGCTGTGAGGGATGGGCAGGATAATAAGGATAAGGCAAGTCAGGAGTGAAGGGTATCAGCAGGGACTTGGAGAATCAGGTCTGGAGCAAAACTCAGGTGTGCTGATAGAGTTTGTTTAGGGATCTTGGAGTTGAATGAATGCAGTGAGTAATTTTGCTTTAAATCAGTGAATGATCAGAGCTCTGTGGTGCTCCAGGACTGGAGGAGAGAAACACCCCAGGCCCTCCCAGACCTGAGAGCAGGACGATATGATGTGTAGCCAGAGGGTGCCTGCTGGGAGCCAAGTACCTCTGCAAGCTGTGCCAAGGGGCTGATTTTCCACTGAACTTTATATATTCCAGCCTGTGCTATTTCTCCCTTCATAAACAGCATCCAAGCAGCAGGATCAGCAGGAAAGTGTGTTTGCCCAGGGCCAAATTCAGCTCTGCTCTCATCACCAGCAGTAAGGACTGCCTGCAGAATTCATACCCACCTGTTTATCCACAAAACCAGTGCTCCTGTGGATTCATCACAACCCAACACTGTACTCAAGCATCTTGTGCTTTCTGCTGCTGCTCTGCTAACCAGATTAGGTTCCCCTGCTGCCTTATTCATTTTGCACTCATTAAATCTAAATTTAGAAATGAAGGCAACTCTTCTCCCCTCTGGGAAAGGTAGTAGGGAGAGTCCTTGTTGCAACAAGCCGTGAGGAGGAAAAAATAGCATCTAGATTTTCTCTCCTGTGAGATGGAAACGTGAATGTTTCTGCTGAGACAGAGAAAGAAACTTGTGCCCAGTTCCCCTCTGCACAGAGCACTTGTTGGACCCTGGGTCTAAAGAAATTTGTGCAAATTGTTGCAAGCATGCAGCAAAAAGTTTATTTGGCCCAAATCACAGGCATGTAGCAGTGGCAAGAGATGTTATTTGCTCTGGCCAGATCTAGAGGAGTTGTAGCTTGCTGCTGAGTTTGGACTTTGGGCTGATCTCCAGCACTACCCTGGCAGATGGGCAGTAGCTCCCAGATTTCAGCTAAAGAGACAAATGCAAAGATGTTTCTTCCTCTCACTGACCTTTAATAATCAATCATGTCAGGTTTTTATGAAAAAAAGTAATTGTGGTGTAAAAATCTGCCATCAGGTTCTTAGGAGCAGGAACTGGTGGACAAGAGGCCAAAGGGGGCTGAGCTCCTCCAATACCCATCCCAACTGGGCATCCCTCCAGCTGTGCCTTTGCTGGCAACACAGCTGGAGTGAGGGGGAAGAGCTCAGGTCTTCTGGGCAGTCAAATGCCATCCTAATAGTGGGGAACCTCCGAAGGATTTCAGGAATCTGTGTGAAGAGGTAAATCTGAGCATCAGTGTAACTGACCATAACGAATGTGGGGAGAAACAATCTGGGCCATCTCTGCACGTGCTGAGCTTGGACTGGGCATAGCTGGATTCAGTTCTGACAGTTCTCCAATACCATTAGCTCAATGTGCAGTGGCAGCCAAAAAAAACTTCCAAAATATCAGGGATGCCATTGAACATGAGAGTTGTTTTGCCTCCATATAAAACCTTGGGATACCCCCAATCCAGGGTGGGATACTCCTGGTTGTGGGTATGGACTCCAGATATTTAGCTGTGCCTTGCAGCTCTGGACAGCTGCTTTCAGACAGAAAATGAGGAAAGGAAGGGGTAGTTCTGGCTTTGAGAGAGAGGGCAGCCAAGCCTGAGATGGTGCCACAGCTTGCAGCATTCGCAGGGGCCCTGACCAGCAGAGATGGGCTGTCACTGGCTGTTAAACCCACGAGGTGGAAGGAGATTGCCAAAAGACAAGCTCTGTCTCTGCATCTGTACGAGGTCCTGGCTGCATGTTGGGAAGCACTGCTCCCTTCCCCAAAGGTACAGGCTCAGCTCAGCCCTCTGCCACTGCTGGGGCCTGTGTGATGCAGTTGTGCCGTGCAGGATTGCAGGCAACATCTTTCAGGAGCAAAAAAAATGATGTGTTTGATCACCACGTGGGAAAAAAAACCCAGTGAGAAGGACTGTCAGCACTTGATTAATGAAGTATTCCCCTGTGGAAGGATCTGTGCACAGCTTTCTGCCAGGGACCCTGGCAATGCCAAGAATGAGGCCTGGGATCAGCACCTCTTCCAGAGCTGAGAAATGCAAATCCAGCACACAAACAGAGCCAGCTTCACTGATAACTGCCAAGGGAAACTGCACTTACCAGCACAGCTTGTTAGGCAGCAGAAGTTAGAGCAAAGAACATTGCTGGGTGAAGAGTGTCTTAAGGTTTTAATGATTTCCAGCTTACACCGTGGCTGGGGTGAGGAGGCTGGTGCAGACCATCTTGTTCAGCTTATTGCAGCTCAGCCTGAAGGTGCAGGTTTTGGCTGAAGTGCAGCAGCAGCTTTAAACCAAAGGCAGCAGCTGGGTCCCCCTGAGCCTTGTGCTTGTCCTCCATGGAGGGCTGTGTCTCTGCAGGCAGGGACAGCACTTCCATGTGGGATTGGTGTCCCAGCACACCGTGGCTTTTGGACAGCTCCACTTCACCCCCACAGTGAGGCAGAAACTTTCCATGGCTCAGGAGCTGGGCCACAGCAGGATGGGCATCCCTGGCTTGGCTCTTGATGGCTGGAGAAGTAGCAGCTTCCACCCATCTGGTTTAGATTTGCTGCTGTACGTTGCCAGCAGCCTGAAGTTTCCTCTTAGTGCCATGAACTTCCTCCTCCTGGTTACACTTGGTTGGCACTGGGCTGCGAGATGGGCTGAGAGTGCCAATGCAATTCCTTTGGGGGAAAAAAAAAATCTGCTTTGGCTTAAAGGCAGAGGTAGTGATTTTATTTCTAGAAAATAGCTATAAATACGGCTGATGCCAAACAAACACTATGCAATGTCTGTATTAAGGTGGGGTGGGGGAGTTATATCAGAAAAGGATGATATTTGTCACTCACCTGTCTGAGTGCTGAAAATGCTCTTGTCTTTATGTACTGACTGCTTGATTTTCACCCTGCCTGCATCCTGGCCTCACTTTTTGCTCGGATGAATTCTGATCTCAAGACTGCAAAGCTCAGTAGAAAAATATTTCCTTTTCAGCTCAGCACATAAGTTTGTAGCAAGGAAGAGCTGTGGGCAAAATTGCCAAACAGGCAAATAGAGGAAGGTGCTTGGGGTGGTTTGTGGCCTCAAAAGAGCATGTGTGGCAAGATAGAGAAAGATTAAGAATAATATTTTTAACTGTCTATCTACCTGACAGACACCTGGATGGAGACATCAGAAACCTGATGGATAAAATAGGAAAGGCAGGAGTAGCAGGCTACTAAGTTACATAAAGTGCAGACATAAATTGCAGGCACAAAAAAATGGAAGGACAGCTCAAAAATTATAGCTGAAGTGTCCATTTCTAGACCAGTACTTGTGGTGCTTGCAAACAGATATATCATTTGGGTCTGAAAGAGATGAACTATTTATTTAGCTTGAAGATTGCCCCCAGCAATTGTGAATCGAAGGTTATCTAATGTCTTTGCCATAGGCTCTAAGTGTCTGGACAGTTAGCATATGCAAGGGAATTACTCACAGATAAGCATCCAGTAATTTATACAGAGTATTCCAGATAGAAACCTCTCCCGTATCAATTTCTGCCTGCTCTGTAAACTGCTCCCATTTATCAAGCTGGATAAATTCACAGGCGGGCTGTGAGGGGGTGCTGAGACCTGTGTATGCTTTATCAGTTAATACTCACTGAGGTCCCTTTGACATGATTGGAGTAAATCTTTCTCTCCTTTTCTTTGGTTATGACCAGTCTATAATCTTCCAGGCTAAACATCATTCCCATGAATGAAGGATAATACTGAGAAGTAGGGGAAAAAATAATACGTAGGGAGAATGCATTTCATCTCACTTTGGAGGTAATGAGGCAGTTTAGTGTGACATGTCATTTAAAACCAGGCTTTTCTTTTTTATAGATTCCATATCCCTGAAGAAGTGACTGGCAGATCAGTGCACAACATATTTTTCCCAAGGAAAAAAAATTGAGGTTGACACAAAGGGGAGGCAGCAGAGTCGTGATGATCTTCAGGAAGACAAAGGGATAAGTCTTTCTCCATCAGGTAAATAACACAGACCTGAAGTTTTGCAAATTTAGCTATAAGCTTCCAAACCAGTGTCTGTTGGACCAGGATGTGGCTGAGGTGCCTGTGCCCTTTAGCTGCCACCTCAAAGAAGTTCCCTGACCAGCTCTGCAGTGGAGGCAGCCCCAGCCATGCACCCTGAGCAGTAAAATCACAAATTTACAGAATGGGTAAGATTGGAAGGGACCTGGAGGCATTCTGGTCCAACCCCCCTGCTCAAGCAGGATCCCTGAGAGCACCTTACTGAGGATTGTGTCCAGACAGCTTTTGAGTATCACCAGGGAAGGAGACTCCAGGCTCCATTTGCCCTTCCTTTTGTCAGCCACCTGCTGCTGTTTGCCAGAAAATTCTGACTCCCTGCCCCGTTTTCCCTGTGCTGTGGCTGCCACAGGAATATCAGCTGAGGGAGCATTTGAGGTTGTCTTTGGCTGGGAAGATCTACAGAGGCTGGGGGTGTACTGAGGACTGGATGGATCCCAGTAGCTGCATTTTGTTGTGGCTGCCAGCAGCTCACTCCAGGCTATCCAAAAGGAATGCACAGCTGTTTGCTCCAGCCAGCCAGATGCTTCCCTCCCTTCGAGTGTGAGTGAGGACTGTGGAGCACAGCACAGATGAGACACCTCTGTTATACAAGAAAGGAGCTATCACCATGATCCCAGATGTGAGAGATGTTGCCACATACTTGGACAGAGTCCATACACAGCTCTTAAAAAAAAAAAGAAAAAAGAGGTGCATAATGAGTGCTGGCACGCGGGTACTCGGGGCCATCTGTTAATGTGATCTGGTGCCAATTTGTGGAGCTAGGAACCAGTCTCTGCAGGTCATGGATGCCAAGAAGAGATGGGCTTAGCAAAGGCACTTGCAGGATGTGCTAATGACCAGCGTTTATCAGAAAAATCTTGCTAGCAATGAATGCCATCCAAGGAGAAAGTGCTGCTCTTTGGTGTCCGGGACCAGGGCAGCCCATACAGACGGAGCATTCCTGCCATGTCCCGATGTCTCTGCCCCTTTCGTGAAAACAGGAGAGTTCTAAACCTTTGCAAACACAGCGAGAAGTGAATTGTTAACCAACCTACTCTATAAGTTGTTTCAGTATTTATCCCTCTGCTGCATGACTGGAGGCTCAGGGCAGGGCTGGAGAGGAATTGCTGTACATGTGAGCATCCTTAGGAGCAGGAACTCCGATTATAGGATGCATAAAGAGTCATTTGCCCTGTGGCAAGCACAAAAACCACCCTGGCCTGTTCATCAGCCATGCCTGGAGCCTCTCTTGCAGGACACCCTGAGAGCGGGAGCCTTCCCTGCTCTGCTGATTTCCAAAAGACTGGACCTCACCTCGGGAGACAGCCAAATCTGGAGGAATGAGCCAAGGTTACAGCCACCAGACACCTTTTAAAAAACAGTGGATTGCTGAAAAAAAGGGCCTTAAGCAAATCAGATTTATTTTTTTAATCAGCGCCTGGTAATGTCATCATCATACATTTGCATAAGCAGGATGTTTTATGCATTGTTTTCCTTTGAGCAGGTACCTTCTCATTTGTGTGCGCTTGCTGGTGTGCTCTCCTAACCTGCCACAGGCTTCCCCAAAGCGACTGTCTGTGAATGCTGCTCAGATAGTAATTAGGAATATTCACCCTCTCTGCATCCTTTTTCCAACAAAGACTTGAAAAACACAACATGATTTTTGTATAATTTTTTTTTCTTTTTCTGTTTTCTCTCTCTTTGTCCTTGTTCAGGTAGTGGCTGCACAGAGGGCAGGTGCCTTTTATCAAAAGACAAGGAGTCATCTTCTCCTTAGGAAATGTTTATGTGCCTTCCACAGCACCAAATTGAGAAAACAGATTACCTCTCAGAAAGCCATCTGTTTCGGCACCATGTGAGCTCTCAGGTTGGTTCTTGTGTTTTATGAGACATTCGAATCCTCCTGTGATTTCTCTCTTTCACCTGTCTGCCTGTTACAAAAATTGTTCTGAAGGCTCAGCGTGCCCATTCAGGCACGTCAGCGCCTGATTTCCAAATTTTGTTTTAGGGCTGCATTATAGAAAGCCAAACCCCACCCAAAAAAACCCTTCCTATTGTGCTTTAAGATGGATGAGCACAGACTAACAGGAATTGAATGAGAAAATGAGAAGAGGTGGGAATTTGGACATTTTTTGTTATTATTTTATAGTAAACCAACATTTCCCCACCCATAAACCACAAATCATGAGAAGAAATTGATTTCCATAAACAAAACTATGCCTTTCCAATGAAAATTTGAAATCTTGGGAGGATGGCTGATGTATTCTGTGGAAGGAGATGTTTGCTGAGAGCACGAAGGGTTTTCCAGAGAAGGGCTCCAGCCTGACACAGCTCCCATGTGCTGCTTGTGTACCACCACTAGCTGCAGACATACTGCCTTTTTCTTGGAGAATGTTATTGTTGGGAAATGTGGAGGTTCTCCAAACTCTGTAGTGGTTCTTCTTACAGTCCACTTTGAGTCTTGAAAAGTTCATCTGCTCCAATTATGCTTTCTTCCATTTGCTCACCCTCCTCTACTCATGTCAGAGTCATTTAGTCTCTTCTTAAAATCCAAGTGGGCATAAGATGGACTCATGCCAGAAAAGCACTCATTGCATACCAAAAATACCCAATAAAAAGCTCTCCCAGCTTTAACACAATACATTTTCTGCATAAAAATAGGGAGCGTGTAAAGACCGTGTGCTGGAAAGAGAACTGTCACAAAGCACGTAGAAATTACTATTAATTTAAACATGTTTATCTTTGGAGTCATTAGTTGATGCGAGGGATATGATAATGGGATACAAAACTTTTCCCCTCGGGGTTGTGGGTTATACTGTGATACAGAGAATTAGTGACTAATGTAATTAACAGCCACTATCTGTTTGGTGGTGTAACTGAAATGGGATTAAGTTTGTCCATGCCACTCCAAGCAGGCCAGTGTCTCCATTGCCAGGGCCACCAGCACACTCAGCACTAATGGACATCTCCTGGAGAGATATGGCATGTCTGCAGCAATTTCCTCAAAAAAAGTTGTTTAATAGGTAAATTTTCATCCTGGGACCGAACTGGGTCCCTTTTCACTGCACAGTAGGCTCAGAGTAATGCTCTAGCGTTGTGAGGAATAACGGTGTGGGTGGGGGAGCTGTGCAGGGGTTTTGTGATCTGGGCTGGTCTGTCCTCCCAGGAGAAGTGGACATTGCTCCTGCCTGTGGTGCACAGCCCTGGGCAAGCTCCATCCTCACTCGGGGGCTGTTCCCTTTGTGGCCTTGCTCTTCTCACATCACACTGGCATTTTTTGCAAGGGAGCCCTCCCTCCCAACACCAGAACTTTGCAGTTCACCTCCCTCCTGCCTGATCCAGCAGCCACAACCTAATGGGACCATTATTTTCATCTCTAATTGAATGATTGCTTTCTCTCCCTTCCTCATTTTTTTTTTCCCCAAAAAGAAATGTCAGTAAAATCAGCTCTTTAAAAAAGACAAATAGATGAACTGCAGCATGCAGAGAGGAAGTGCCAGCACAGCTCTTCTTAGCAGGGTCTCCCACGGCTCAGAGCCACAGCAGGAGGGAGGTCCCGGGAGGTGACCCAGCAAATCCCAGGGGTGGGCAGAGGCTGCTGCTGGTTTGGCAGGTACAGTGACCAGTCAGACAGCAGCGTTTTACTCGGCTTCAGATAAAGAATCCATGGTACCTCTGCGGCCAGGGGAGATGCCAGCACTTCGATTAAGCCACGCTGGGTGGTGCCCACATGATTATCTGTTTCACAGGCAGAGAAACTGAGATGCAGGGAGATTAATTGACTTGCTTAGATGAGGTGAGACGAGAGAGAAACCCCAGAAGTGTAATTGTCTGTGCTAACTCTAATTGCCAGCACATACATTTCTGTCTGGGAGAGGCATCCCCAGAACAAAGCACAAAGCCATGACTGAGGGTACCAGCGAGGCAGGAAAAGAGGTTCCTATTTCTGTATCATGCCATACGTTCTGGGACTGCCTGGTGTCCTGAGCACTGTTTAAAGTATGGAATTGGCAAAAAGCAGATTTATTTATTGATTCATTTTAACAAAACCCTTGGAAACCATTCTCCCTCCCCCCTCTGCCATCAGTCCCCTTTTCTTTCAGTGTTGTCATAGAGGGTATTGTCCCTGTTGCCTTCCCACTGATTTCACAGTTCCTGCTTTTCAGTCATCAATTTTTAACTTAAAAGAAAGCGAGCCACAGTGGAGCAACCAGCCCTCACCCCATCCTGAGCCCGTGCTCTCCAGGCTGGATGTGCTGCTGCATCAATTCTGCCCCTCTGGAGCAGCTTCTGAGCCGTGCCAGAGTTCATCTTCTGACTCGAGTGTTTTGCCTCCTCCCAGGTAAAAGAGAGGAGATGTTGTTACAGTGGCAGCATCCCACTGAGCCCAGAGTAGCATGAAACCCTCTCGCCTTGTACAGACAGCACAGCAGACTCCAGGTGTCTTTTTGGGAGAGGCCGTGAGCCCCCAGCACTGCCCCTGCCACCCAGCCCTGTGTGCAGGGCAGGTTTTAGCGCTGCTTTGGCAGGATGAGCAGCTTTTGTCACCATTATTAAGCAAAGCCAATCTCTGCACTGCTGAGCATCTCTGCAGGCTGCGAACGCCTCGGAACCACGGGGTGTCCACATTTACACCTCCACTCGGGGAAAGCTTTGTTCTCCACTGCTGAACTGAGGAAGAATGAAATGAGAGAGAGGTTTTCTCTTCCCATTTAGCAGCAGATCATGGAAAAGGCAAAATTGAACATGAGTCCCTTGTCCGTAGCAATCAGAAGTGATGGAGGGCAGCCCCTCGGTGTCCCGGGGGAGAGCTGGAGTCTCTGCGAGTTTCACAGAGGTTTCTCCCCATCTGAAACCCTGAGTTTTGCTGTGCAAAATGAATTTGGTGAGAGCTCCGTTGCTGCAGGAGCTGTGACGATGCAGGAGTGTTGGTTTTCATCGTACAGTGTTATAATGAATGGATAAATCAAATTAAGGCAGATAGTTTATTGATTGACATCCCAAGGCAAACACTACATTTATTGCCAGGAGTAAAACACACTCCACCACATTCCCCAGTAACCACAGAGCCATAATTTGATACTATTAATGTATGACACAGTAAATCATGGCCCTGGCCGTGCTCCGTCCAGCTCTGTCCCAGCTGATACAAATATACAATACAAAACCTCCCAGAAGATGTTTGTTTATCTGAACACAGCAGCTGAAACTCTGCGTGAAGCTCCTCAGGGACTTTCACAGAGGTTGAAACGTTTCATTATATCTTTGATTGTGATTTTTGAGTACAAGATTTTGCAGAGGAACTTCCCTTTCGCCCTTGCCAACAATTCTCCCTTCCACCTCTACCAGCACTGTCTTTCTTTCCCTGTTTGTCAAATAGGATTTTGTCCCTATTCCCTCCAGCTTCCCTATCCACTGGTTTCACTTCCTGATTTTCAGCCATCATTTCGTTTGGACAATTCTCATCTCTTTCTCCATTCCCCCAGTTTCCCATTTATTCACTTCAAAAGCAAACACCCAAATGTGTTGTTTCTTTGGTGTAGCCTCTAGTCTATCCATCTGACACCTCACACTCAGTTATCCTGTCTTCTTTTTTTATTTTCTGCCCACTCTCTTTCCTCACTGTCCATCCTACTTAGCCTGATGTATCCACTTGACAAGAAAATGGAATTCTTAACTTGGATTTATTAATTGGGATTAGCTATTCATGTAAGCAAGCAGTTTTCAGCTCCAGTTTTCTCTGCAAGCATCTCTACCACTCTGTCATCTCTCTTTTTTGTTCTTGTTTGTCTGTTTGTTTTCTAATTACGGCAAGTCCTGGCATTTTAGTTTCTTACCATGTACATTCTGTTTAGTGAAACCCCCTTTTTTCTACCTGCCAAAACCCTTCACTTCCCACAGAATTTTTTCCCAGAGACCATTCCTCAATCTGTTCTTCCACTGTCCTGCGTCTTTCTTGCATTCCTTCTCCAGATTTCTGTCTTCCTCCACAGACACCAGCTTTGTTGATGGATGCTCCTTGGAGCCATAATTTCTTTATCATGTTGAAGCAGCGGGGTTTTTTCAACTGATTTTTAATGGACACGTTTTATTTCTAACTTACTTCCAAAGCCTGGTGACACAGAGTTTTTTGGTAATTTCTTATGTTGTGGCCCTACAGCCATGCACTTGAGATGGGTCCTTATTGGATGTACAGGAGGTCATTGGTGGTCCCCCAGCAACTTGCAAAGGCTTTCTATTTAAATAAGATCCCAGCAGAGAACAGATGTAGCCTGTACACCAGTGAAACTCAGCTCTCCCTGTCCATCTTCCCTCCCCTCTGGGTATCCCAAACTCATCTGCCCCTGGCTATATTTTAGTTTACTCTCTCAGGTCAGGGATCCTCCTTAAATTTCCATTTCAGCAATAAAAGTTAAGAATAAATGTCTGCAGCATTTCCCCTGTAATTCCCTGAGCTGGTTCTTGCTCAAAGCCACAGTGAAGGAAAAAGAAAAAAGCACATTTCATAAGCTTAATGCCAGATTTGATGTGCTCCAACAGCAAACCACACCTTGAAATTTAATTCCCGTCTCCATCCAGGGTATCCTTTCAAGTCTTGGTTGAACAACTCCAGCTGTGAATTTGACTCCCTCTCTCCAACTCAGACTGACTTTGGGGCACTTGTTACGTTATCTTAGATCAAAATATCGAGTTATTCATCCTATCCTTATGTCTAAACATTGCTCAGGTTGTAAAACAGATATTCTGAGAATGTTCAAAAACTCTGTTGGAATAGAAATAGGGCTTCACAGTAGAAAACCATTCAAACACGAACTCTCAGCACAAAGCTGTAGCTAAAGGGACAAATATGTGCCATGAATGAATAAGGAAAGAGATTAAAAGTAGTGCAGAGATGATACATCTAAATGAAATGTCGGTGAGATGAGTTTGGTTCTTTCTTCAGTTTGGGCATCTAAAACTCAAAGAAAGATGCTGGGAAAATTGGAGAGAGTTCCCAGAATGATTTAAGACCTTGAAAACCTTCTTTATTGTGAGTGGCTTAAACCCCAATCTATTCAGCTTATCCACCAGAATGCAAAGAGCTCGCTCAGTCACCGCCTGCAGCCTTCCACTCGGGTTAGAGATTGCTCACATTTACGGCTCTTTAATCCCATCGCAGTGGGAGCTGATCCTGGCTATGCTCAGACTGGCAATGTGGTGTGTGTTAGAGGGGCAGGTAAATAAGACTTTCAACAGCAGACCTGCAGATGTGATGAAGTCTCTGTCACTTGAGAAGTCTAAGTGAAGACTTAGCATCTCTTTGGATGCACAGGCAGGACTCACAGGCATGCCTGCAGTGTAGATACTGCTGGAAGAGGCTCTGCGGTCTGCTTAACAAATGCTGTATAAATAAATTAGCACAGTCATTGCTTCAGGCCCTAAAAATCTATTAATACTTTCAATTCTTGATTTTTTTTAACCATCATGCCTGCCTCTTACAAACCACATGCACGAAACTGCGGTCAGATCACGAGTTAATTACGCTTGAGTACAGCTCTGGATTGTACAACTGAGATATCCAAGGCAGCAAAACTTAATTGGCTTTTCCAAGGGCATCCAGAAAATCACTGGCCAAGCCAGCCACTGAACCCAGGGGAGCTGGTGCTTTCTCACTGCATCTCACACCTCCAGCTGCTCATAACAGGATAAGAATCAGGGAGGAAGTGGAGGCCTTTGAAGTCTCCTGGAGGAGAGGTTTTGACTCAGCGTTATCTGACTCTGTGTTGAGGGGAATATCTCGCTGTGACAGCCTGTCAATGGTAATTGATGAGCCTGGCTCCTGACACGGATGTGCCATCTGTGATGCCCCACCCCTGAGCTCCCGTTCTGATGGACAGCCTTTTATCTGGATGGAGGAGACATGGCCACGTTCTGGCCCCTCGATTTCAGCAGCTCAATGGACCTGCCATCGCATTCTGCTTCTTTTTGACCATGTAATTTGTTGTGTTTAAGATTGTTCAATTTATTTCCCAGACCTGCTCAGTCATCAAAGGTTAAACAGCCCTTGGTTTATCCATTAAAGGTGGCAGCAATTAGTTCCCCCACGCTGACTCTTGGTGAGAGCTGGGAGGGAGCGAGGTAACCTTGTCCCCAAAACTGCTGTGAGATGATGACACAAACACCCCAATGCCTTTGTACAGCTCCACAATGATCACCCACCTTGGACAAAGGGAGGTTTTTTTCCCAAAGTGCAGTGGAGTGAATATCTCCAAGGGCCCAGCTAAACATCTGCTTTGGATAAAAGCTGAGGGGAAAAACTGCGAGTTTGGCAAACACTGCTGCAGCCCAGGCGGGTGCCTGGGGGTTGCTCTGTGCAGAGACAGTGCTGGGAGCTCGACAAGAGCATGTTGTGTCACCTCTGCCTGGCAAACCCAGCAAAGGAGAAATGTCAAAATGACAAAGCTGGAAAAGCTTCCACGAAGCCAGAGCAATGCAGAAATTCAAGCTGTTGACAAAATGCTTGAAGGAGCCTGCTGGAACCAGAGCCCAGGAGCGTGCTGAAGCCTGGGCAAGGAAAACACTGCTCCCCCCAACAGCACTTAGCTTGGTCTGGCCAGAGGAAACCCTCCCATAGATTTGGGGGTTTGTTTGGGGTGTGTTTCCAGAGAGATTATTGCAGTGAGGGTCACGTATTGGCTCTTCTGACCCCTCTGGAGACCATTTCTCAGCACACCACAACCTCCCTGAGGAGAGGGCAATTCTGCCAGTGGGCCCACACTTCTGCCTGGCACACTGCCATGTACCCGCCTGCAACCATCCATTTCTGCCCTCTATATTTTATAGCTTTTTCAATTAGATGTACATTAATTTGAAATTAAACAGTTTTCCAGGAGTTTTAACCAAAAGCATCAAGCTCTCCAGGGAGTCTCCACGGCTTGGTGGTGGGATGGGATGCTGTAAGGATGGTGTCAGTCATGCACAAAGAGTTGAGGTGAGCAATAAAATGTCCCAGTCTGCGTTAGGCTGGGTGATGCAAAGTTCCTGTCTGGCGTTAAGCACTCCTTCTCTGCAAATCTGCAAAATGGAGCAAGCAACCATCCCTTCCCCACAGGGATGTGGGGAGAATAAAGACTGCCAGGCAATTGATGGCAAAGCAATCAAGGCTGCTCTAGATCTGTGCGATGGTTGGATTGACTGCCCTCGTGAAAGCAGCAGAATCATTCTGTGCAAGACTGGTGATAAATTGAATAAGGCTCATGCAGCCCATCTATTAACAGGTGGCCTCTGCAAGGACTCCAGCAAACAAATGCTGTTGCAAGATGATCTCTTTCCACAGGGACGGAACTCCTCTCTTTCCCTCTCTCTTTATATCGAGAACCACCAAAAAGCAAATGAACCACCAGCATTTTTAAGAAGTTATTTTTCAGAAATACCACAGGCTTACCTGTTAGCTCTCCACCTCGTTGGAAATGGGGCTAAATCTAGGAGGTGAAAAACACAAAACAACCTGAGAGTGCTCTGCATATACACCAGGATGATTGAGGAGAATCAGATGGCAAAACAGGCGACATCCGGTAGCTCTCGGCTCTCCCATCCATCCTCTTTCCGAGCCAACCAATTCCCTCCAAATAACAAAAATACATGCTATTTTTGCCTTCCTGATTAGTTTGTTTCAGTAAATCCCACTTCACAGATAGACCCAGCTCACTTTAATTAGCTTTGGCACGTTGACAAGGAGAGGAAAGAAAACACCACAGGACAGTGCTGTCTGGACACACATCGCCAAGCAGTGACAAAAATAAACCATTTTGCTACATAACAGCTAAGTGCTTCCTGACTGCCTGCTTTCATCCCTGTAAGCTTCTACCTAGCTGGTGAAATCAGTCTGACCAATCCAATTCTTCACTGAACAAAACCTATTTTTCATCTCTTACTAGTAAAAGGTTCTAAGCCCAGCAAAATCGGTGCCCATTTGGAGTTGGTTTTATTTCGATTCTTTTCTTTTCCCTCCCCTTCACAATCTCTCCCTGGTTCCCACATCCCATGGTATATTTTATCTCCTGCCTGCTCAGGGCAATCTGGTCATTGCTAGGCAACATGTCATCATAAATATTTCATCGGCAGAGGAGTGTTCAGAGATGCAGCCAAAAATCTTTGTCTGGAGCTGCCTCCACGGTCTCTTCTGCTCACATTCCCTCAGGGTGCAGCAGCACACACCAGCTCTGGATCCCACGCAGAGAAGGGATGGCCAGGAGCATGCAGGACAGAGGTGTGGGCTTCTCAGCCAGCATCATGCCTGACCCAGTGCTCAGCAGTTTTTGCAGGCTGCTCTTTAGATGGAGTGGCTGGGTAAAGCTGGTGCACCCTGCCCTGAGCAGTGCCCAGAGGTTTGGACTTAATACTGTCCCTCAGAAGCAGGTTTTGGCAATTTTTAGAAAATTTTGTGCATTTTTATGCGTAGTGGGGAGAAATGGGGTGGGAAGACAGAGGATGGGTGCTTGTAGATGAACACCCTGTTCCTGACCTCGCTGAAGGTGCACTTGGCATCTTCCAACAAAGCAAAATACAAACCCTAACCAGATTTTGCAATGCCATGGGCATGTTCATCCCTCCTTCCAGGACCTCCAGAGCTCTCTACCCCAAAATAGCCACATCTCTCATAACTTCCACTCCCCATCTCCTTTTCCTTGGAGAAGAATCCCACCTGGAAGGTGTCAGCTGAGGAACACCAGCAGATGAAGCTCTGGAGCCGACTGAGCAGCTCTTGCTGGGAAGTTGCAGCATTTTGTCAGTAAAGCCTTAACTGTGTGAAGAGTTCTCCCTCGTGCAGTTGTCTGTCACGCTGTCATTTTTCACAGTTCCCTTATCTAAAATGAACCTGGCCTGCCTGTCTTTCCAAGGCTCTGTGGCTGATTATTGCTGCTGTACGAACTACAGATTCAGTGTTAGGAGCCTGACATAAAAGTGGAACCAACTCTGCCTGGGGGGCTGCCTGTTTCTTAACCATGCATGTAGGATGGGGGCCCAGATTCCCTGGTGACCCCCAAAAGGGCTTGTGTTGGCTGGTCAGAGCTGTCTGGGAATGTGGCAGTGGATGTTTCTAAGAGCAAGCAGCCATGTGGTGAGCACTTCGTGGCAGAGGTTACCCACAGGTGCCAAAAAATGGCAAATTGCAAGGGTGGCAAAGAGGAGCCTGGGAGTGGGAATTACAGCACCATGGAGGGCACCACAATAAGATGCAGCTGTTTTCTCTTACTGCTGATTTTTGCAAGCAGCAAAGGGACCCAGCTTGGGTCCCACTGGGCTGAGGCAGCACCCAGTGCCTTACACAGAAATGTCCTTTATAACATTTGTAAAGCAAAGTCTTGCTCCAAAAAGAAGCCTATCCATTCACACCCCCCTGAGGAGCTTTAACTTCACCAGTCCTTTAACTCATGCTTTGGAGAAAGGTTTTGTGGTCATGGCACCCTGAAAGGTCTCAGCTCTGCTCCAGAGGAAAATGAGCTCCTTCCTCCCCTGCTTCCAGAGGAATCCTGGCATTAAGGAAAGTGCTAGTTCCTCTGGGCTGCTCTGCAGTAAAGCCTCTGCCTCAGCCTCCCTGCTTCACCTTACAGGCGCCAGCTCATCCAAGATTTGCTCGATGCATGGAAGAGCAATGGGAATTTGACAGATTAACTGAGTTCTCTTCTGTCTAGACTCCCTGTCAAGCCAAATACAACCTTAAAACAAATGACCTACTGCAACAGGCTACTGCTCACGCCTGGATGTTAACAAGAGGAAAGACAAGTGCAGGGAGGTATTTTGAGTTTATCTACTTGCTTTCTTTGGCCCAGTGACGTGAACTTGTGGCTGTTTATGTAGATCTGATGGTGCAGAATTCTGCCTGCTAGAAGAGCAACCTCATCACTTGGTACGTGCTGTGCCTCCTGTGGGCGTGGGAAACCCATTACTCAGGCACCAGTGTTGTGCCTCTGACTGGAATGCTTTCATCACGTCTGCCTGCGATCATCAATCAGGATTTTTATTTCTTTGCAAGCCAAAAAATAGGTGATGTTGGAAGAAGCCCTCTGGAGATACTATTAGCTGAAAGAAGCAAGCGAGAAAAGTATGAATACGTTACTAAGCATGTGGGAATGTAATGATTTCAGATCAAAACCTTGGTGTTTTGTAACTCTGTGATGTTTTTACTTTAAATGCTTTAAGAGAATTTTATTGCCAGATGAAAGTGGCCAGCACTGGAAAGGCTCTGATGCAAAGCCATGTTTTAAGTAAAAGATAGGGAGATAGGAAATTCAACTTTTCCTAAGGAAAGTGCTAGTGTTAGCTACTGGGTGTCCCAAGCCAAATGGCACCAGGTGATCTCCATCTCGATAAGAGCCAGCTCGTTAGTGAGAGTATTTCACTCTTGCCCACAGTGAGCACAAGGAGAGGCCTGAGGCTGCCCCGGGCTGTGGTTCACCTAAGCTGCAGATAAAGTGAGGGCTTTTGATGTGGCCAGAAAGTGCCCACTGGGCTACCTGGGGCCAGCGTGGCACCAGACAGGCTGGCAGAGCTCCTGCAGGCTGCTGAGGGTTCCTGCAGAGCTTCACCCCTGACTTGGCTGGGGCTCTGCCACTCCTGGAGCTGAAAGTCTGCATTCCTGGTGTGCTGTCAGTCCTGCCAGGCTCCTTCCTCCCCTCCTGAGGCTGGCAGGGAGAGCAGCGAGATGTGCAGAGATGGCACAGACCAACACTGTCGCTCTCTGCAGTCTCAGAGGCGAGCAAAGGGGATGTTAGGCCTCATCACTGTGAGATTAAAATTAAGCAAAGGTGCAAGAGACACCAAAGTAGCCCTGTGGGTAGAAATATTGGTGGGAAGTGCCAGGGAGCTCCACGTGCCTGCGGCTCAGATGCCAACAGTGCAGATGCTGCCTGGCTTGAGCTGGCTCTGCAGAGTGCTGAATTATGCTGCCTAGACACGGCCACGGTGACAGCAGTAAAATGTCAGGGACCTGGGCAGCTGCGAGGCTGAGACAGGCTCCTCTCAGTCTGCTGGCTCCAGCTGGGGGACAGGAACGGGGACCCCGAGGGTGAGGAGAAGCAACAGTGCTACCCTGGCTGTGACAGGACATGGATGGCATTGCTGACGTGGGGCTCATCTATCCTGGGAGAGCTCTGCTGGTAGGAGATGACCTTTAGGAGTCCTGGTAATCCATTAGGCTGTGGAGAAACTCTTGGGATTAATTGCCATCAGCCAAGAAGATGCTCCTTGTCCAGCATCAGTCAAAGGCATATTTGATTATCTGATTCGTTTCCAAAATTTGTCAAAAAGATATCTGGAGATCCTGACCTTCCCCAGAAAGGACAAATCCATGAACAGAACAATTTTTTTATACTGATATAAAAATGGCTGCACTCATCTGAACCAAGCATCAGCTTTGCTCTGGTTTGTGTCTAACAGAGAACAGCAGCAGAAGCTTTTTGTATCAGAAAAGAGGAAACATCTCTCTGTGTCCTTTCACCTTCAGGCTGTAGTACTGTATGCACTTCTTCAGGCAATGTGTAAGACTTCCTTTTTAATGACTCTTGACAGGTTTTCGTGGCCATGAATATTTTCGGCCCCCATGCAATCCTGTGGCAGTATATTCCAGTTTAACCGTGTGCAAAATGCTCATTTGCTTGACTCTGCAATTTCAGAGTTACACGTAATGATCCCTTGTTCTTCTGCTGCAAGAACAGCGAATAATTGTTTCCTACTCACCTTCCCTCTGGCACACTTTGCTACACTTCCAGTTCTCCCCAGATTTTTCTGTGTAGCTGTGCTGTCGTGTGGGCAGGTTGATTTAGCAGTGCTTAATCTACCCAGTGCAGGTAGCAGTGAGCTGTGACAGTGGAGGGATGTGGATGTTGCCATGGGTCAGTAGACTGTGAGCTGGTGTAGCTTACACAGCTCTCTATTCCGTGGGACTCTGCTGTTGTTGTTGTCCGTGCTGGGTACATCAGATCTGGCATGGATGTGCCTTCCCAAGATTACAGCCTATTTCCATTAGATAGGACAGGATTCCAGTTCAAGGAGTCGCCCTTCCAGTGCTGCTGTCTGGGGTGTCAATGTCTGTTAGTGTGACTAGAGGTATGCTGAAGGCCCAGCTGATATTTGAAGATTTGGGCTGGATATTGACTGCAAACAGCATCTCAGCATTGGAATTGGATGCTTTGAAAACCCCAAATTTTCAGAAGTCCCTGATAACTCTGAGCTAACCTCTAGCTGAGTTTAAAAATGAATCCAGCCTGGAAGGACTCTGCAAGCACACAGCCTGTTGTTGCCACCACTTTTCTTTCCTCTACAATACCAAGAAGAATTAAAGACCCTGGTAGTTTTTTTGCCCCAAACAATCATGTATCAGATACAATATATAGTGCACGATTGAATTCCTGCTTGCCTGCTTTGGTATTGTCAGAAACACAGCTGAAGTCAACACTTCAATTTGCAGAGCAGAGCCAGCCTCAAAATACTCACAGCAATCTGTGTTGTCACCCCTAGAGTTAAATGCCTCCAGACAGTGAGGGCAATTCAGGGCTGAACCCATCCTGTGTCTCAGCTGGAGAAGTCAGTCACGAATCATCAGGGCTTAATGAATGCTGTGCTGAGGATTATGCATGGGATGCAGGAGGCAGCATCCAAATTCTCTATCAGAAACGAGCTGATTGCTTTCAATTTTTCTTTCTTGTTTTGGGTTTTTTCTTTTTTCCTTGAAATATGCAAATACAGGGAGTTTCCCCTGGCCTCAGAGTTCAGAGAAAGGTTTTTGTGTTGGGACCTTGGTTACATTATGACATTTGATTTGGGAGGGCAGCCTCACCTGGCACTAACGTTTTGTAAAGGGAAAGTACAGACTTACAATGAGGTCACTACGCACTAAAATTTCTGTTTAAATTGTCACCTTTAATTAAATCACTTCATGTATTTGGAGGAATAGCCAGTTCCAGTACAGTCTCTTTGAAGAGATTTTTTCCAAATACAAGGCCATTAGACAAATGGTTTCATTTTATGCCAACTGAGCTTATTTCTCAGAAGAAACAAACACAAGAGAGCTTTTTGTTTCTCCTAATTATGGGCATGGGAAGGCATTGGGGATGATGTGGTATCACTGGGCAAGGCATGGCATGTGAGGCAGGCACCTCGGGAGAGGATGCTGGAGAAGGACATGGTCTCTAATCATGTAGAACCTTTTTCCTTTGAATAGAGCAGAGAAATTGTGGGTGGAAAAGTGCCCATTGGTTCTGTGGCCCATCTTTATTCTGTCTGGTCTGGAGTCATCCTGGTATAATTTCAGTGGTTTTGTCCCTTCCAGTTGCAGGGTTACGTCCATTTCCATCAGTTATGAGACTATTCCTTCACTGGCTTCTCCCATTTGTCTCCGATTCATTTGATTTCATCTTACCCTGACAGTGATTTTTTTTTTCTTCCTTTCTCTAAAGAAAAGTCCAAACAGAACCATTAAGGAGCTTATTTTGGCAGAGAAGATGGCATAAGAAGGGTATTAAAGCACTGGAATAACTGAGGAGAGAGATCAAAACTAATGTCGGGAGCAGAGATTGTTCCTGTGACCTTCTCTCAGCCCCTTTTGTTTTGAGTACTTCCCAAATTCCTCTCAGCTGTGGTAGGCAAGTCCTTTATCACTCCTCACACATCAGCAGTGTTTACCAAGGACCAGGGTGGCTCAGATGGTTGGCAGAAGGTCTTGGAAGTAAAACAACTTCCCTCCATCACGGCAGCATCCTGGAGCAGGGGTGGCATCCTCGATGCTGAGGTGAAGTCCAACAACACTGACTTCCACCAGGAGCACAACATCCTTATTTGTTACAAGAAAGAAAAGAAATCTCTTTAGCCACATCAGTGAAGTGATGGCCAAGTGTTCTCTTTAATCCTCCTTAATCATGGTGTTGCTGATTAACATTTGAATAGAGCTTCTAATTAGAAAGAAGAGACACAGACAATCTCACCCTGCTGAGGAGGTGAATTCTCAGCTCCTTCCACTCATTCCTGCATATGCTGCCCTGATTAGGGCTTGAATGGGACAATGATTAAAGAGGCCACTGCCACTCTGCAACCTCTCAGTAGCATAGCTACGTTCAAGGATTTATTTTCAACCGAGACTTGAATAAATGTTTTGCAAATGTGAGCCACTCCTGCGGAATGGGAAGAGCTTTTAAACACTTCTGAAGCGCTATTCCATCTTGTTCCTGGTTTTATCACACTGATCTCCGCCTCTGTAGAACATGCCCTGTTTGACCATAATGTATTTCAATTAGGGTTGTGGTTTAAGCATATGTATTTCACTTGTTCATCTCTTTCATTATTCAAAAAGCAGCCGAAGCCCGGTGAAAACCTGGAAAGTGTGCTATTGAAAAATCACTTCTACCTTCTTGGTGGTTTTTTTTAAGTTCTTCCACCCATTATATAATTTATTTTGCTTATTAATTTGCATTAGGCCTAACCAAAGTCAGGGCTGTTGTGCTGGGAACCATTTGCATTCAAAGAAGGTCATACTCATAGTCTCCTAGGAATTTTTGATGTCTGCTTGTGTCAATTATATCAATCCACTTAGAAAGACAGCTTTTCTATGCCTAACCACATTACAGAGCTGGGGAACAAAATTATCTTGACCTAAGTCTTGCTGGACATGGGTGTGCAGCCACCTGCTCACTGGGTTACAGAGCATTGCCAGGTGAATTCCTGCTGCAGCAGCCTAAGAAATTACAGCCTTTGGCTGTTCTGCTGCCTCTCTGCCAAAGCTCAGCACCTCAGCCTCCTCTGCAACAGGTCTGTCTCTCACCCATGGCAGTGGTGGCTTTGAAGAAGGATGTCAGAGCCTCCCTGGGTGCCACTGAGGTCCAGGTCCTTGTGCCCTTCTGAGGAGGAGGCAACGTCCTAAACCACCACAGCAACATTCATATAAATCCATCTTTCAGGAGAAGAAGAAATCATCTTTCTCTCCCAAACATGCTGACTTAGAAGGGTGGGAGACCTCCTGCAGCACAATGCATTGTGAGCCTATTCTTTCCTGAAGACATTAAGTTAGATAAAGAACATGGAGAGTGTTTTGTGGCCTGCAGCATGTGGAATATATCTTTTCTAGGCCCTTCTGCACTAAATTCCCTTTGTTGTCCCCATTTTTCCTAAATAGAACTGCAAAATCATCCTTCTTTCAGAATTAAAGACATTTTCATAAATGGGATCTGGACAATATTTTCCATCCAGGTACCCAAAATTAGGCTTTGTGACAGAAGTGGACTCATTATGAGGAAGGCAGTGAGCTTTTGTGTCTCGGAATCATTACCAGGCTATGTGGAACAGAGGCAGGAGCAGGTGAAAAGGGAGAGGCAAAGCTCTCAGTGTAAGATCAATGATCTGATTCAACTGTGGGGGAGAAGCAGAGAGATTTTACATAAAGCTACGGTAAAAAAAACAATCTCAAAGAGATGCTTCACTTCAGAAAAGCCTTTTCTGTAGACCTGAGCCATAGTCACCTAAATATGCAAAAAGGCAATTAGCCAGGTTTGTTTTTTCTTTTTTTCATCTGATCACAAAAGCAGAGACTGTGCTGTGGCACTCACCAGGACCTGCCAGGCACACACTGAGGCTCATCTGAGTGGGAGACAGTGCTCCCTTTCCTGCTCCATCACGTGGGGCCACAGGACATCCAGATGGCTTCAAGTGCGTGCAACTGTCAGGACAGAATGAAAAATCATTCAATTGACTGGACATTCAACTTCCCACAGCAACAGCAAGGGAGTGGGAGAGAAGAGAAGAGAAGAGAAGAGAAGAGAAGAGAAGAGAAGAGAAGAGAAGCAGGGGAGGAGGACACAATTTGTTGAAAGACCCTTTCTAAAGGAACAATCAAAGTGAAGTGGCACCCTCCCACACTTCGAGCTTATCTGCAGGAGCTGAGTTCACACACTCCACTAATGATCATCGTATAAATGCAAAGACATCTCTGTCATTTAGCAGCTGTTTCCTGGATCTCAAGACAGTTTGTTCCTATGGGCTAGAGAGTGACAGTTCCTGTACAAGTACAGCAGAAAGATGAGTGAAAAGGCCTCTCCTCCACCTTCTCTGCCCCCTGAGAGCTCCCCAGCCCTGCTAACTGGGTTGGCACCTTCCAGCTCTAGAGCTGCTCTTGCTCAGCGGCCAAGATGAAAAAAGAGTTTAGAGAGACCACAATACACTGGAAACACTCTGACCCCTTCCAGATCTGCTCTTGGGGGGTAACATGCATCAGCAACATGCCCAGAGGGGTCCTGAGAACCTCCCTCAGGCAGGTGAATCCCCTCTGTGATGTGAGGGGAAGAGCTGCTGAGTCCTGTGCTCAGCTCACTGCCTCTCCCAGAACGTGTGGCTTTGGGAGTCCTGGTGTCCCTGCTTGAAAGTCAAAATTCTCTGTGACTTCTTTCCCCTTCTACGAACTTCCTAACATCCCAGCTATTCTGGGATTATGCCCTGTCAGGACCAAGGGCTATTCCTGGACCACTCTGCTGATCACACCCAGCAACAACAGCCTGCACTGACAGCTCCTGCTGTTCCAAAGCACGGAAGGGCAGGCAGGAATAATTTCCCAAGCCAAGGCAATGTGAGGAGTGCTGTGGCTCTCTCTGTTCAATAGCTCCAGAGAGAGGCAGCTCAGATACAGCAGCAGAGTAGGGAAAGTGAGTTTGGAGTTTAATGCCTCTGAAGGCGAAACAGCAGCAGTTGAAAAATTGATGTAGCAGTGAAAAGTTCCTTGCTTCCAACTAGAAATAAGGAGAGTTTCAGGCATGTGATGAGGTGCAAGGTCCCTGTCTTAACTGTTCTGCACCCATTATGCATGCAAAGATGCTTTTAATGACAAACTTGCTCACTTTAGAAAGGAATATACTTCCAGCCCATGCTAAGAGGGAACCAAATTACTGCCCATGGTTAGCAGGAGAAGGTATGAAATAAATTGGTCAAGGGAAGCCTTACTTTTAAAAGCCAAAAATAACATGGTATATAACATAAAGTTCAAAGTTGAGCATTGAGGCTAGGGACTCCTGTGCAGTATGAATTCAGTGTCATAACAGAGCAAGAGTGGAGCAAATTGCTGCAAAATGCAGGACCTGGTAAGTAGCAGCAGGATATTGAAGACAAAGCTCACAAAGTGATTTTAACAGGTTTTGAAACCTGCTGCCATAGCTTGTTTTCAATTGCTGTGATTTTATTTGGGCTCGTTAGAGTGTCAGATGCTCGGGCTCTCTGTGGAGGTGAGGGGTGTATTCAGCTTGTGCTCATGCTACAACCAAATCAACAATAACCTAATAAATGGTAACTAATAAAAACCAAGGTTTAATTATGCGAAACTGTGAACATGTTATGAACAGAGCAATCCTCCCAGGAGCAGAGGCAGCCAGAGGAAAGATGAAAGCAGAGGATGTGCAACTAGTGTTAAAAAGCTGCTTTGCTGCCATTTCATTGAGCTCCTTGGGTGTGCGTGCCATGGTCAATCGCTCTGTACAAGACACTAAAAACACAACAAAATGCCTCATAATGTCTGGATCAGGATTACAGGTACCCCAGAGAGAGAGCAAATGTGTGCACCTCAGTACTAGGGAGCATTTCTGGTTAAATCCAAGAGCAGTGAGTTCTCCTGTCTCCAAGCTCTAGGCAGGCTGGATGCACAGAGGAGGATGTGTTGATTTTGCTGGGGACGTGCTCCAGGGTGGAGAAGGGCATGAGAGCCCATGCCTCCAAGTCCTGGCCATGGAAGGTGTGAATGCCAGCCTTTGGCATTTTGATATAGCCTGTTACGGAGGGGAAAGTGATTAGAGAAACCCCAGGAGGTCCTGCCAGTCATTAAAGCTGGAGCTAATGGCAGGAAAAGATGGAACTAAAGTTATTGTGTCAGGTTTGTCTCTCTGAACTCACTCGGGCCATAGGCTGAGCTTTACACAAGCAAGAAGTAGCAGCTCTGGGTCTTTCTTCGTGGTAGCCAGCCTGGCCAAGTGGTCCAGGCTCTCCCCAGCCTCCTGCTTGGCTTCCATGGGGGAAGGTAACGTTTTTATTCCCCACCACTTTACCAGGGATGCTTTCAAACCTAATTAAGCTTAGCGTTATCATTGTTTTTATCACATTAAGATCCCACTTGGCTCTCAGCAGCACAGACCACAAAGTCAACACTGCATCTTTAAACAGAAACAACAGATTTTGGTTCAATTAAAAATTCATTAAAATGTAAATTACTTTGTAGGGTTTTTTCCTTCTAATGCCTGTTCAGTGTGACACTCTAATGGCACAAAGCATTAAGGGGAGGTTAACTGGCAACACAGAGACAAATTGCTCTCAGTATACTCACCTGCTTAAGTGATCTTGGAAAATAATTTAACCCTTTTCTCTCATCTACAGGGGTTTCCACCTTATCCCAGTTGTTTCCTATGACCTTTCTTTGTCATAAAATCATCACAGAACCACAGAATGGTTTGAGTTGGAAAGGACCTGAAGGATCATCTCATTCCAGCCCCCCTGCCATGGTCAGGGACACCTTTTGCTAGACCAGGTTGCTCAAAGTCCTGTCCAACCTGAACTTCTTGTCATGATTTGTCTAAACTGCATCACCTTATCCTGCAGCTCTGCTTTCCCTTTTCCTCTGCAGTTCTCCTACAGCTCTCAGGGATTTTTTTTCCCCAAGATGACCTATGAAAGCCAATTGTTTCCTCCCAAACCCTGCTAGATGTGCCAGAATAAATTTCCTGGACGTTTCCCTTCCAGTGGCTGCACCAGATATGATGATTTAGCCACATACTTATTAAATCATTTGTTGCTTCTAATGCTCTATGAAACCACGTGTGAGCATTATTATTATTATTTCCCTTATCGCTGTAAACTCAGTCGCTACTGCAAGTTCATTAGGTGTCGTTAATTGCTAACAACATATTCAGAACGTATGGTAAACGCAATTTAATTGAGAACTAATTAACTTGTTATAGTTATCTCATTACATGCCAATTAAACTTTTCAACATTCCTTTTCCGTAGATAAAGGAACAGTTAAAATCCCAGGGACCAAGTTCTGAGCAGGGGTAAGGGGGGCAGCTTTGCTGCCTTCATCTGTAACGCAGTTACTTTGCGTCTCGCGTTTTTGTGAGATTAAGGGAAGCCAAGGGAGTTCAGGTTAATTTAGTGTGTGTCTCTGAAGAGGCTGAGAACTTGGAAAAAGAAATGCCTCTGATGGTGGTTTTGTGTTTCATGAGAGGAACTGAAGGACTCAGGTCAGGAATTTCTGCTCTGCGGCTGAATCAATCTGCAGTTTTTGGTAAACCAACATCCGGCTTTGACACATCTGCGAACTATAGGGGGGAATATTGACACACTACACCAGCTCCAGAGTCCATGCAAAGCTATCCCCGGGTCACAGGCTTTGGATTGGCTTTTTTTTTCAGGGGGCTCTCCCCAAACAAGCTCCAGCTGATGGCACACGAGAGAGCTGATGGCAGCGTGATTGACCGTACCTGCCCCCCACCAGCTCTGTGATCAAATCGCATTTGCCCAGTTTAGGTTTCTGCCCTTTCTCTGTATGAAAGTGTCAAGCAAACAAAGGAGAAGGAAGTAATGGAGGAAGAAAGCAAAGCCGTGTGAGTACAAAGTGCTTCCCAAAGCTACAAAATAAGCAGCTGGGAAAAACTGGGAACTGTATTGCCTTTAATCTCTAAGATAAACAGGTTCAGTCATCTTAGATATTACAGTAACATCTGTGGCTTTAAAAAAAAATACAAAAATCAACCTGCAGCTAAGCCATTAGGTCCACAGTGTCACTGTAATGCTGGCTTCAAACCGAAATGAAAATCTCTGAAAGTGAGAAGATTTCAAGAGGCTCTTATTAAAGTGAGAGGTGACTATTCTGGCACCACTGAAGTGAAGGAGAAAGGCACTGTGATAGGATTGATGATTAATTTCTTATTCACTCACTGAAATAACTTTGTGAGAAAGTTGGAAAATACGTGAAGGGACAAGGGGGCAAGTCCACTGGCCAGCCACACAAGGCTGTGACCTCAGCAGCTTTCCCCAGACAAAGGAGTCTCTGCCACATGGGGTGGGAAAAGAACTCCAAAAGCACTGCCCTGCCTCTGGTACCTCAATGCCACACACTGAGAGTCAGCTGAGATGAATCACAGCAGTTTGGGTGCAAAGCAGAGTTAGCAGGGACCAATACCTTTTATCAGGGTGCAGAATCATCCCCCTAATGCAGGATCAGGGTGTTCCTCCACAGTGAGCAAACCATGCTCTGCTAGAGCAAGGATTTATGGAAAAGCGTCAGGGAAATGAAGCAAGAGCAGGGAGGCAGAACAAGCTGTTTGCATCCTTCAAGTGAAGCAGAGGACTGCCTGTGAAGATGAACTTTAATTTAAACCACAGGGAAGAAGAGTGTTAATGCAACACCCACCTCATGCAGCTTTTCCAATAAGGGCTATAATACAACAAAAGCAGCTGAAGAGGCTTTTCTCATAGATTCTTCTAACTAACTTTGTAAAGCCAGGAAGGCAAAATTCTTCTGGAGATCTTTCATGTTCCTAATTTGCTGAATCCAAACATTTACGTGCATCTTCCATAACCACTGCTGTTTAAATAGAGAGCACTCCTCAAGTGGGAAGGGTGAGTGTGATGTAGTGTTATGGAGGCTATTAGTACATACCAGAAGCCTCAAGAACTCTCCAGCATTTCTATCCAGGATGTGTTAAGATGGCAATACTTGCATGGTGAATGTGTTTTTACTGTGTGTTTTTATGATGTTTTCATTATATGCTTTTATTATGTGGTTATAAGCTGCTAGAATGGAAACAGGAGCTATAAAGTTTGATTGATTGTTATATTCCCATATATAAACGGAGATTATTTTTTTCCACTAGAATCTATGAATGACAGAAAAGTTTGATTGAGATGCAAGTCCAAGCATTAAGTCCACTCCTGGAGTAATCAAATCCAGCTCCTCAAATCAAGTCAATGCTGACAGAGTCATAGAATATGCTGAGTTGGGAGGAATCCACAGGGATCATCAAAGTTCTGGCCCTGCACAGGATAAGCCCAGTGATGCTTCTGAGCCTTCCTCAAGTCATCAGACCCTCAGCTTTACAGAGCTGGAGAGGCAGCTGGGACACTGGGTGCTCTGTGTCCCCACAGATCTCCAGGAGCTCAGGCTGCCAGGGTTCTGAAATCCCCAAAGCTGAAGCAGGAGCTAAATTCAGAAACCAAAGGGGGTGTCGGAGGCTTTTGTTTAAGATCCTATTTCTGAGGAGGTTTAATTTAGACAACAGAGCCAAGAGCTCTGAAGTGACACTGTGTTCTCATTTGGGGCTCAATATCTGGTGATGTGCAAGGTCTGATGGGTGCTACCAAACACCCCGAGTTCCCCCTGCTCTCCCCATGCACAGTGCAGCCCCTGCTCTGCTGCTCCAGGTCCCACTGGTGGCTGCACCATCCTGGGGGAATCAGGGTGCACTCCAGTGGGAGCTGAAGGAGAACCACTTTGGTAACATCTATTTATGGTGGCCACAGTGATGGACCCTTCCCCAGGGTTGCAGGGCCTCAGAACCAGGCAGCATCAGCGTGTGCAGAGCAAACCTCATGTGATACTGTACTTTATAAAGCTTCCCATCTGCCAGAGCAGGTATTTTTCAGGCCGATGAACATTGCAACTGGTTTCAGCTGACACAGATTCTGCTTTTTTTGTGCTGTACTGGAGGCCTGTTGCCTGCAATGCTCCTTTTTTTGTTCACCCATCCTCTCTCAGGCGCCTCATCCCAGACAGAACCTTTTCTCTTACAGACCTGAGAGGGCTATCAGCACCCAAAATTCCCTGCAGAGGCCCTTGAATTTGCTGGCCAGCCCAAGAGTGAGGCACGGTGAGGTGTGTGATGGGAGAGGAAACACCCCGGCTTTCAAGGAAGCAAACCCAAGAATCTTCCTGTAATTTATTTATAGGGAGAAGCAAGGGAAATCTCTGGGGTTCCTCCAAATAAACCTCTCCCCTTGCTTGACTCAAATCATTCAAAAACCTTGCAAGGAGTGGAAGCACTTCCCCATCCCCTGTAGATTTTTTGCCTTGTACTCTTGTTTGCTAAATATATGCCAGCACATATTCACCACTGTCTGCAGCATGCAGGCTCATGATCTTTGCATGGCTTCTTCCCCTCCAGGACTGCCATAAATAAATCACTGGGTCAGGGAGGCTGTTACATGCCTGTGGTCTCTCTCCCCCGCGCTGGTTCCTTTTCTCTCTCCTTCCTCCTCCTATGTTTGTGCAGAGCAGTTCAACCTTCCAGGAGTGTTACCTGCAGCCCCCCTGCTGCAGGAGTTCTGTGCTAGGTGTGCTCTGGCAGCGGATCATTCACATTCCTCACCACAGAGGACACTAATGATCCCAGATCAGAGCAAAAATCACATTTTGGCACAAGCTGCACTCAAGTTTTCCCTCCCAGGGAACGTGCTCGCTGAGCTGGCAAATCAGATTCCCACAGAGGTGGGTTTTCGAGCGTGTGGTGCTGCACGACCAGGATCAGGTGTTCAAAAACTCAATTTTGGAACCCAGAAGGGAAGTATGATCTTGAAAATATCCTGTCCTGGCTGCTCCTAATGTGATGGGGGTGCTTGCAATTCCTTACGAGTTTTTTGGATGGATATAGGTGATTTTCCTTGGTGCTGGCCACCAAGAGGTGAGTTCTAGCCAAGAAATTCCATTCTTGCTTCACAGGAGGACCTGACCTGGGGGCCATGCTCTCCCTGCACCTTCTGGCTAGAGCTCTTCAGGCAAATCCTTTTGCCCTATTTTATTCTTTCAAAATTCCCTTCATTTCAAAGCCTAACCAATTCCCTCGGCAGCTCTGCCCACCACAAAGGACATGAAGGATGAGAAATATTAGCAGAAAAGAGAAGAATAAAAAGCATTTATTATTGATCGGGGGCAGAACGACAGCCACTGTAGTTACAGAAATCAAGTGCCTTTCTAGAGCTGAAATGAGGCTTCACATTAAAGGCCTTTTGCACAGCAGTTTTGTAGCTGTTAGCAAGAGGTGGAGAGAAGAAAAAGTTACATTCTTAATGTTACCCTTTTAGGTTTTGTCATCTTTTTGCTAAATGGAACATATTGTCAGATCTCGTGTTTTCCTGGCAGAAAAGTTCTCATTTGCAAAGGACCATGTGTGCATGTGTATTTTTTTTCCCTTTCCTTTTTTTGGTTGTTTTAATTGCTGTTGTAACCTGCACATTTTGCAAATATTTCAATCAAAATTTTCCAAAGCACCCTAAGAGGGCGAGGAAAAAGCAAGAGAGCCTTCTTGCAGGTTTTCTCAGGTGTGCTCATCACTAAGGTGATAGATTTTTGAGCGGTTAACAGCGCTGTCTTGGATGGCCCAAAGGAGGGTTATAAAGATTTCCCCTTCTTTATCTATTCCTGTGTTGTCACCTCCAGCCCTCTTTTTCACTCTGACTTCTCACAGGTGGGAACAATCTGAAATCTCAAATTATTCTTGCAAGAAACTCCTTCCCACACCCTGCAGTGCCCATATAGAGCTTGTTCCTTCATCCCACATGTGAGATTGTTTATCCAAACTAGGTAGATTTACCTCCTCAACATGGCTGTAGAGAGTCATTGGTTTTCTGTCACATATAGGACAAGACTAATCAAACCTGCCAGCCTGAAACAGGTCAAAACTGGAGTCAAATATGACCTGTGCATGGAGGGCCATGAAATGCAGGAATACCATGCTGGAGGTGCTGCAGAAACAATCCTGAAAGAAATGCCACGTCTTAGCAGCTTTAATCAGAGATAAAAGACAAAATTTGAAACTCGTTGAGGTCCCATTTTGCATCTGAACCCTCTATCTGTTTATCAGCCACTTCAAATCTACAATTATAAGTGAGAATTACGTATCAGTTTGGAATTATCTCGGTTGGGGTGTGTTGTTAAATTCAGATCATTGCTGATCTGTGCTGATCAGTGCATCCTTCATACACACCGAGAACGTGGGCATCTTCTGAGTCACGGAAAACACGGCCTGGCTGGGTTAATTATCTGTCTGTGAGGTGGGAAAAAAGGGTGAAGCATGTGGGTTAGGAGAGAAGCAGGGAACAGGGAGTCTTGTGTGGTTTCTGTTCCAGGACTATCAGCAAAAGGCTTCTTGGTTCCTCTGGTCACCGTGCAAGACAAACACTGCAGGAGCAGGTTTGAAGGAAAGGCTGGGACAGCTTGGAGAGTCTGGAATGCCAACGCTGGCAGTGACATTTGGGCACTCACACCTCCTTGGCTGCAGAGCTTTGCACAGGCCCATGGAGATGCAGCAACTGTCCACGCTCTTCAAAGCTGAAACATCTTTCTTCTCCTGCCTTCTGCCCCGGCCATCACAGCGGCTTCACAGAACGAGCAAAACATACCCAGGTTCGCAACACCCCCCAAAAAGAGGGTCCCCCATTCTGTGTGTGTACACAAACACCGTGCACACACAGCACTGCCACCCAGTGGCTTGCTAACCTCACGGGGGGTGCAAACTTGGGTCAGGGTGGGCTTTTTCTCCCCTAAATGCCATTTACACGGTGTACGAATTTAATACAAACACACACCCAGCTCTGCCTTGCCAACCTGGAGGTGCCTGGCTTGGCAGGCACGCAGGGCCAGGCTGTAGGAGCGAGCCAGCTGTGCAGCTGCAGGTGGAAATATCAATTCCTTGGCATCAGGTTCAGGTAACAGGCAATTTGCAATTGTCACACATATCCTGCCTTTTCCCTTTTTTTCTCCCTTTCCCCTTTTTTGTGTGTCAGTGGTTAATTGCAAGGGGGAGGACGGCAGACCTTATCTCTCCTGACTAGTGGTTGCAAAACTGAAAAATTGTTTTCATTACCAGGTGGAAGGCTTTTCACATGCAAATTATCGATATCATTGTGAATGTGGCATTTTTATTAATCCAAACCAGCTTATCTGACCAAAAAGAAAAGAAAGATCATTCTTGTTTTATATCAAACATTTTGCTCTGACAACGGCGAGTCATATTTGATGAAATATTGCATGGATCACACCATTTTTACAATTTAGTGCAACAGAGAAAGAAATAGAAAGGACTAATGGATGGGGTGGGGTTTGGGGATTTTTTGATGGATTTGGGGTTGGGTTTTTTTGGTTTTGCTCTTTTTATCTTTAGACACTTCTCCTAAATGCCAGTCAAGTGATGCAAGTTCACATAAGCATTTTAACTTCTTTTCTACAACATCAAAGAAACTGATCTGGTTTTATAGATGTATTTTTATCTCTCTATTGTGTGCACTTCCCCTTCAGACACTGGGAAAATAAGGTCACGTTCCCTACTGAGTCCATCCTTTTCTATTGATTTTACTTTCTTAAAATCCTAATAGAGCTTGAAATTAATACAGTTTAATTTTCTTCTCCTTTTCTTGTGAACCAACAAAGCTTTCTTATTGCTGCTACACCACTCTGGGTACAAAGAAGATGACAGACTTGGCATTCTCCGTCCAATGGCAAAAATCCTTGAAAAGAGAAAATCAGGAGGGTTTTGGCTCTTTATCCAAGCATGTAAAGAAGATTAGGAAGTTACATCTGTCTAGAAGATGAGGAACGGGGTGTGCTTCTTTACCCATTTCAGTAGGGGATGCACCACAGAAAGTTATGGACCCCTGTAATGTGGCAAAATTCAGATTCACTGACTTTAGGACAGGTCTAAATTCCTCTGCTGGGGCTGCATCTCAGTCCTTACTGCAGATCCAAAAAAGAGAGTCCTATTCATGTTCCCCAGCCTGGGACAAACAGCTTGTGCAGTGTCTGGGAGCTCCTCCAGGAGCCAGGTGAATGCACTTCAGTAAAGGACATGGCCACCTCAGGATCCAGCTGGAAAACATTTACCCAGGGCTAGGTGAAGCCAGCTGAGGGGACTGGTGGCTCTGAAACCTCCGAGTTGTTACCAGCATCCTCCACCCACGAGCAGAGCTGCTGGGGTGGTACTCTCCAACCCCTTGCTCAGCGTGGAGACCAGCAAGAGCATTCAGGAGAAGATGAAGGGCATCAAACCTACTGAATCAGCATCCCTCCTCCCTGCCAGTGAACCTGCTGGGGAGGAAAAGGCACTTCATGGCCCTTGGGAGTCACCTCTCTGTCGTGGGAGGGTTCTGCTGCGAGAGGCAGGTTCGGTGTCAGCAGTGACGCGAGGGATAATGACAGCCCTGGGCAGCACAGGCTCCTGTGCCCGTGTGTCACATCAGAGCAGTGCTCAGCTGTATAAAATGGGCTGTAAACTTTGCTCATTTTGGCTGACAGATACGATAAAGGTTATGTGTGCTTTACAGCATTACGAATTTGATGGAGAAAGGTCCCCCGAGACCTCTCGCTGCACCAGCATTTGGCACAGAGCAGCAGGGACCTCGTGGGTCATCTTCCCTGCCCCTCCTTTGCTTGTTCAGGAGTCACTACCCACCTCAATGATGCTTCTCACATAGATTAAAAGCATTTTAAATATGTATTATTTTTGCACTCTGTGTATCTGTGCCTTTCATACCCACATCTTAAATTCATCACCTCTCTGCCAGTTGTTTGTAAATGTCCCCAGGTGTTTAACTCTTATTCTCTGAATCCTCTGAGCTATTGCTGGTGAGTGTGGCTATTACATATTCCTGATATTTCTCAAAGGTCAAAAGAAAATGTAAAAATGCCATTTCTTTTCTCTTCTCCTTATAAAGCAGAAAATGCAATATTGTTCTGGTGCAGTTACTTTAGCTGTTATGCTAAGATTTTATTTTTTTTTAAGTAGACCTTATTGTATTTACTGCAAATGTTCTGGATACAGAATTACTTCCTCAAATTATTAGGAACTAGAAGATATAATCAGCTTTTATTCTGTTTTAGAATATATTACTCTTCCACAACAGTCTATTTGCGACAGTTTGCTCTCATCTTCCTGCAACCCATCTTACAAATGAGACATAAAATTGAGGCTGTGGATGCTTATGGACCCAATCCTGCAACATTTATGCACCTGTTTAAGCTGAATCATGTAAAGATTCATGGTGAATTGAATGTGCAGAATGACTAACACTTGAGGAACTATGGCAATTGCTCCAAAGCAGTCTGCAGTTCAGGAAAATGAGCAATGCATGAAACTGGTGCATTATCAGGGTGGATTATCTGCTCCTCCCCCAAATCTGGCCAGGATGCTGTAAAGGATGGACTTGGAGTGAATGCAGAGTAAACTGTCTTCTCTGTAGTCAGTATTATTATATTAATTTCCTTTTATCACTGCAGTGAGACTCCTGACTGTGCAGAATTTAGCCCTCAGCAGTGCAACAACATCTCGAGGCTTTCGTTGCAGAGTCACACTTGGTGGTGTTATACAGCCTTGTTAATTGATTACAAAATAATTCAGCAAGCTGCACTGTTCCTGCATCTTCTGTCCAGCTTGCTGCCTCCTCACCTCAAACCAGCTGCACTTCAAGGTTCTGGTCCCTGTGTGTGAAGCCAAATCACCCAAGGAATGACCTTTGTCTTTGACCTACATCTTTCAGAGGAATAAAGCAACAGATGACACCAAGTAGAGGATTCACAGAGCTCTTTGTGCGAGCCCCTAGCAATGGAGCTCTCCAGTGAAGGGCATCAAGCTTAACTCTCAGCTCACCCTGCAAGGAGGATTTTTTTTCAATTTCAGTTAATAGCAGCATTTCCATTGACTTACACAGGAGCAGAGCCAAATCCCAGCGTGTCTTTTAAGAAAAGCTACTCCTCAGCAGAAGAAGCATCTCAGCAGACAGGATGCCCTTGCCCCTGAGAGTCCTTGTCCAGGCAAACCAACTCCCACCGTGCACTGAACGATCCCCCTGCTTATTGCTCAGCCTCCATGGAGATTTCTGTTCTTGCACATCGCCACTGTGATTGGCAACTGAAACACAAAGATCAGACAAAAGAGGCTGAAACACCACCTGGGATGGAGCTGGAAAAGATGCAGGAGCAGATATCTCCATCTGTATTCTCGAGGATGTGTACGGGGAGAAGCCAGCTGCGGTGTGGTGCTCCCGAATCACAGGGGACTGATGCTCTGCCCCGCTGCATCTCGGGAAACCCCAATGTCAGTCCCTGCACCAGCAAGGTCACCTCAAAGCCTCTTTCCTCATCCTCAGGCCAGTCACACTGCTGTGGAACTCCAGAACAGGGTGCGCAAAAGGAGTCCAAGATGAATAAAACAGAAGGAAAATGAGGCTTTTCTCAGATTTACGCAGAAGGTAAATGATGGGGCTACTTACACCACCTAAAATCACTTTCTCCCCAGGGTCCTGAATATGCTCTATTATGAAAGCTGTATACAGGAGTGTAGATTTGCCATATATACTACAGTATAATTGTAGCAGACTCACCTGTGTTGTATTTTTTACCTATAAATGTAATGGTGATTTGTTTGTCTCATCTTCCTATAAGTTTCAGAATCCCCAGGAAAGCACATGGGCCGCAGGACACTCCTTCCACCATTTAATCCAGATAAAGAGAAAAGTCTTGCACTGAGTGTGCCTTGCCATACACAATGCTGGTGTTGGGCATCCCTGTACATATGGACAGGTTTATCCTGGTGCAAGGCACCTCGGCAGGAATCACACAACACTGGCAGTGTATCACACTGTACTTCTGAATTGATGCAAAAAGCCGTGCACAGAAGGGAAAATGGCAGCTTTCCAAGTGGCCCCAGTTAATAGCTCTGTTTTGCTTAATGGTGCCTCCCATTCAGACTAAAGATGCTGTTTTAAATATGTAAGCAATTAGTATCTCTCGCTCTCAACACATCTGTGCTGCTTCTCTCTGCTGCATTATAAATCCATCGTGTCCCTCTCCAGCTCGGCAGTGCATACATCACCAGATATCCTGATTTTCAGCAACTTTCTGGTCTGAAAGAGTTGTGCTTGGATTTGGTGATGCTCTGCCAGGCTGGCCTTGCCTAAACCCTGACACAGCTGGCCTCTCCTCTCCGGGTCTGTCACTGGACTAACAGATAACAGGATATAGAGAAAGCACCTCTTGGTGGGTTTTTGGCGCTTCTTTGGTCCAGCCGGTACTTTTTCGTTTCTCCCAGCTTTCACACACTTTCTGTGTAGAAACTGCAGCTTCTTCTCTCCGTAACAAAACCGAAGGGTGCCTGTAGCCTGCAGGAGGATGCTTGCAGGGGTGGCGATGTGGCTGAGATGCAGCCGAGCACCTCAGAAGCAGAACACCTTCCTTGCACAGTTTTGTGCTTAAATAAATTCTGCCTGCTCAAACTCCAACGGGATTCAGAGTCGTGGCAGGACCAGTGTGCTTATGACGGTCAGTATTTATAGGAGTGCATGGGATCATTGTTGCTAAAATAGCAATTGATACTAATAGAACTGGTGTGATGAGTTATTCAGCTTTTTTTTCTTCTTTTTTTTTT
>VZRO01007925.1:1725435-1794548 GCA_013397915.1 Daphoenositta chrysoptera
CGGTCCGAGTGGGGTGCTGGGGCAGGTGCCGGTCCCTTGAGGGATGCTGAGATACCTGTCCGGACAGGGATGCCAGGGCAGGTACGGCCCCGTGACAGACACCGAGGGACCGGTCCAGGTGGGGGTGCTGGGGCAGGTACCACTCCCTTTACAGACACTGAGGGACCGGTCCGGGCTGAGATGCTGGAGCAGGTACCGCTCCCATTAGGGATGTGGAGGTACTGGTCCTTTTGGGGAGGCTGAGGTACCAGTCCAGGGATTCTCGACCAGGTACAGGTCTGGGTAGGGATGCTGGAGTGAGTACCAGTCTGATTAGAAATGTTGGAGCAGATCCTGGTCTGGAGAGAGGGATTTTGGCACGGGCAGTGCTCAGGTGCTGATGGACGGATGGAGCAGGTCCCTAAGTGGGCTCTTGGTGCGAGTGGTCTGCTGGGCAGGGATGCTGGAGCAAGTTGCAGCCCATGGGGCTCAGGTGGCACTGCTGGTCCAGATGGGTGTGGTGGAGAGGGCACCAGCTGATGGGAGTGATGGATAATGGACCAGTCTGCAGGTGGATAAGGGACCGGTCTGTGGGATGGGAGAGATTGAGCAGGGATGAGGTGGGTGGGGGTGATGGAGCAGAGAGCTTAACCCCTTGGTGTGTCCCCGTGGGATGCATTAGGGCTTCATGGCCACCCCTTACTGATCACTGTCGTGGTCGGTGTTTACCTGCAGGTGCCAAGTATGGCAGGGGCTAAAGCAGCCCTCGGTCTGAGGAGCAACACCCTCCCCACCCCATAAACCCCATCTCTGAGGTCTGCTTGGAAACTTAGGGGATGAGAAGAACAAATGCAGAGAGGAGGGTTTGCATTAACTTGAGGAACTTGCTACGGCAATGTGGAAAACCAAATAATTTTAGTAATGAGGTGTGCACTCGGGGCACCCAAATGACACAAAGGTCTTTCTGTTTGGGACCAGCTGGCTTTGTCCACTGTGTTACACCAAAACAAACACCTTGATGAAATGATAAATGAAATGCAGTGATGTTTGTTTATTGTTTCATTGTTATGTTATGCTGGGTGCCACAGGCAAGAAGTGCTTAAAGGTCAGTAGCCTTGTCCAGAAACATCCAGCACCAGACTGGAGGTTACCAGGGTAGATGAATTGTTGCTCTGCAATGAGCTGGCACTATCTATGTAATAATAAAGGAAATTAAAATCTTCTGATGCATCCTCCCCATTGGACAGCCTGCTCTGATCCCCTTGCTTTCTTCCTATTCCGCCTTCTGTTCTTTCTTCTCTCTCCTCACCTATCTGCTAGATCTACCCACTAGAACTTGCTGTGCCCTTATTGAAAATCTATTCTGTTTTGTTACTTACTTGTCCTGTTTTTCACCCTGGTTCATTAGGGATTCCCAGTATTGTGCCTTTTTTCTCCTCTCTTTTCTGTACATTGTATGGAAATTGGCTGTTTGCTGGCTGCTTATCTCCAAACCCTGGCATCTGAGTTTGTTGCTGTAGTTCCTCCAAGGAAGTACTGCCAAGCGGTGCGGCGGCAGAGACGGCAGCAGGGTCAGATGAGTTCTGTAGGAACAGCGAGCAGCTTGTTCCACACAGCATTCAGAAATGGTCGTGCAGGAGGGAGCTGGCAGAGGAGAGGGGCACCCTGCACCCAGGGGATGAAGGAGAGCCCTGCATCCCGTGCCCTCTGGTACACGTGAGCTCCAAACCTTTCACAGATCAGCGCCCACATCAGCTCTGCTTCCCATACGGGGATGAACAGAGCAAAGGTGGGACCTGCTGTGTTGATTATATGTTACTTAATCGTGAAGTCGGGCAAACTGAACCTTTCTCTTGCTTTGTCCTCTCCCACCCACTTTCCCCATTGCATCTTTGGAGTGCTTCTGGTTTGATGACCTCCTGCACCCCAAGCATAGTAAGGGACCAAACACTGCTCACCTTGCACAGAAACCTGGCACAATGGGCACCTCAACCCTGTGTGCTGCCGTGGTGCCAGGAATGGTGAGCACGGTGCTCTGACCTGGCTGAAATGTATTACTGATTATTGGGGTGACATGGAAAAGCAGAGTGTCTGCTCTGCAGCAGGTCAGGGGATAATAGAGGGTTTTCAACTTTGGGAGCCACATAATAGCATTTTTTGTTAACAGTTCCTGTAGGTAAAGGGAACTGTGTGACAGCAAAAGTGCACAGCAGTGTAGAGAGGAGACCCTTCCAAAGTTTTCCAGGAGCTCTCTGTGTGTCCAGGAGGGAACAGCTCCTCTCTGTGAGAGGTTTGGGAGATGCTGTGTATTTGTGCAGCTTTCTCCCTCATCAGGACTATTCGGCTGTTGGATTGTGTGGCTCAGCATCCTCCCTCACACCCCCACGGAGCACCCTCGCTTTGGCCAGGGCAGCAGGGAAGGAAGGAGCTGCCCAGCTGTCCCCTGGCAGGCTCCTGGCGCTGAGGGGGGCTGGGAAACACAAGCAGGTGCGACTCCTTTCTTCTTTTTCCCTGGCATCGAAACACTCTCTAATTACTGTGAGGAGCGAACAGCTTGCCCACTTTTACACGTACCCTGCCCCCTGCCTGTGATTTGGATTGTCTTTGGAAGAACGTGCCTTGTTATGGGTGGGAGCAGGGGGGGAGCTGATTTCTCTCACCTGCACAATTGAGAAATTTTCTCTGAGAAATTTCAGAAAGAAACGCAGAATGTTCATTAGGTAAAAAGTAAGAGACTATATAATACTACTGGTAAAAGGACAAAAAACGCAAACCCATGCTGTTTCTCTGGACAATAAGTTCCCCACATCACAGGTGAAGGGAGATAGGAGCCGAGGGCAGCTGGAGCTGCTCTGCCTGCCAGAGACTTCTGAGAAAGATGTTTGTGCCCTGAGCAGTCCCATCTCACTCCTCTAGACACCTTCTACCACCTCCTGCAGCCAGGAGATGCTGAAACAAAGAAGTGTTGGGGCAAGGATGAAAATCCAGCAGTTTCTCACTCCTGGTGCTGCGTCGCTCTTGCTTAGCCCGTTCCTCCCACCCTGCAGCCACCCCTGTGCGCGGCTTTTCCCACTGCTAGATGTCGGGGCGGGATGGGACGTGTCACCTCTGGGTGTGTGGCTTGGGTGGTGTGGCCGGCGGAGCTGTGGGATGTCCGTGGGATATCGGTGGGATGTCGGCGGGATGTCAGCGGGATATTGGCAGGATGTCGGCGGGATGCTGGTGGGATGTCGTTGGGATGCCGGTGGGATGTCGGCGGGATATCGGTGGGATGCCGGCGGGATGTTGGCGGGATGCCGGCGGGATGTCGGTGGGATGTCAGTGGGATGCCGGCGGGATGTCGGGGGGATATCGGCGGGATGTCGGCGGGATATCGGCGGGATGCCGGTGGGATATCGGCGGGATGCTGGCGGGATGTCAGTGGGATGCCGGTGGGATGCTGGCAGGATATCGGTGGGATGTCGGCGGGATATCGGCGGGATGCCGGTGGGATATCGGCGGGATGCTGGCGGGATGTCAGTGGGATGCCGGTGGGATGCCATTGGGATGCCGGCGGGATGCTGGCAGGCAGGGACACTCTGCCCCGCTCGCCGGCGTGTGCTGCGCCGTGAAGCGTTGCCGTGGTGAGTGGTCTTGGCACTTTGTTTCCGAGCAGCCACCTGGTTCCGGGCTGCTGAACTTTTCCTGCAGCCCGGTGGCGCCTGTGCTTCCATGCAGCGCTCCCGCTCTTTGTCTCGCTGGAAGGAAACAAAAGACACGCTCCCGTCTGTCTTGGGCAGCGCTGATGCCATCGCAGCCATTTCTTCACCCGCGCCGGGCAGGGGGAGCGGGATGGACCCCTCCCCGCAGAGGAAAACAAAGGACTCGGCATCGGGCGGGATGGTGATTGCCGGTGATGAGGAGGAAAATTCTGCTCCGGTTTAAGGGGACTCTCTTTGTTATTGTGCGCCTGCTGTTGCCGTTCTGCAGGGGTCCGGCTGTGTCCTGATTGTCTGTAGAGGGAGCTGGTGACCCGCTGCCACCAGGTGACTTCTCGAATTGGCGGCTGAGCCATCTTAGGGAGCACTTGACACTTGGTAATGGGTTGGTCTTAATATGAGTCAACCTTTTCCCTGCTAGCCCAGACCACATGCCTTTCCATCCTGATTACAAGAGGAGTTATATTCTGCTCTCTCTAAGTGACGAATTGGAGTCTCTGATATTGCTGGCCTGCCTGCCTGGGAGCTTGTCAGTAAATTGCCACTTTTTCCTCATGTGCCCTTTTCTAGGGCCTGCCTTTCAAAGGCTTGGGAAGAGAGATTTTGTGGCCTTTATGGAGGCTGCTGTGCTTGCTATGAGCGGTCTGGAGCGGGCTGTGGTTGTAAGGCTCTTTGTCAGGGTTGGTCCATGGGGTATAAATGTCCTGCTTACGTCTTCCAGGCTGTGATTTACTGCGCCTAGCCCAGAGTTAGTCTAAGACTTGCTCTCCACCAGAAAGTTTTGCTGGAGAAAGTGCTGTGTTCTACCAACAAGGGCTTTTGTGCACTCACACAGTGGGTATGCACAAGCCAACAATTATCCGGGCTGGGCTGGAGGAGGAATAGCTCTCGGCAGGACAGAAGCCCACAGACATCCTGGAAGTGTTTTGTAAATGGAGCCAAAGGAGACCTTTGTACTCCATGGGTATGGCAGGGCTTTAATAAAAGCTCCGTGACACATCAGGCTGGAAAATAGAAACAGTGTTGGAGCACTGATTTGAGTAACAAAATACTCAGGGTAGGCTTTGATTGCAACTCTTCTGACAATAACCTGAGCACAAGCAGCCCATTTCAGGTTGGCTGCAGAGCTCTCCCCCCTCCCCATGAAACACTCCCTCACCTCCTGCTGCCCTGCAGGAGCAGGGCGGGCTGCCACGAAACAAATCCAAACCTTTGAGCTCCTGCCTGGAGCAGGCTGAAGGAGATGAATGTCCACAGCTTGTTTCCTTAAGCAGAGCTCTGAGGGAATGTCAGGAGCAGTGGTACCTGCAGGGAGGGCTGGGAGCAGCAGGATGGGAAGAACTTACAGACCCCCAAGCAAGCCAGTGGAACAAAAAGAAAACCCAGTGCTGGGAACATGAGGGATTTCAGGTACACCTGTTGAAAAGTTACTTCTCAGTCCAGTACTGGCTGTCTGTAGCAGCTTGCAAGACCCCTGAGGAGGGAATTCCTGAGCTTGCTGGTAGGAGAGCTGTGGTAGGAGGATGCAAATCACCAGCCAGCCCTTCTTGGATGCAGTACTGCTGTAGCCAGGCCAGTTCATCCGACCGCAGCAATGAAGACAACAAAGCAGTTCCCAGCAGGGCTTTAAGTTTCCTTTTTGCCCAGGTGGGCTTTTTGTGTCCCACCTCCAACCCTGCAAGTGCACAATTCCAGCTGGGAATGCAAAGGGAGCCTTTCTGTCCCAGCAGAGAACAAGGAGTTGGCAGTGTTGGCTCGTTTAGCCAAGGCTTGTTGAGCAGCTAACAGTGAGTTCAGCGATTCAGCCTCAGCAGTGCCCGGGCTGCTCCTCTGAGCAGTGCCAGCCAAGCCCTGGGACCTCGGCCAGCAGTGACACAGCAGATCCTGCCACTGCCACCACCCCTCCCAGCCTCCCCCGGGCACCACCAGCCCCCCCAGCCTTCCCCAGGCATGGGTGAACTCAAGGGGCTGGTTTTCTCTCGTGGCAGATGGGCTTTTGATCTTCCAGGAAAAGCATTTAACAGGAGTGCCTTTATCTCTCCCTGGGCTTTCAGGCTGTCCTAATGATAAGACAAGAGGAAATGGCCTCAAGTAGCACCAGAGGAGGTTTAGATTGGATAGCAGGAAAAAGTTCTTCACGGAGAGGTCTGACAAGCATTGGCACAGGCTGCCCAGGGAAGTGGTGGAGTCATGATCCCTGGAGGTGTTTCAAAGATGTGTAGATGTGGCACTTAGGAACATGGTTTTGTACTGGACTTGGCAGTGTTGGGTTGACTGTTGAACTCAATGATCTTAAAGGATATTTTTAATCTATGTGATTCTGTAATTCTACAGGTATTTTGCTTTTTCATCCTTGAGAATATCACTACTTAAATACACCCACAGGCACAGTTGCTGTAAAAACCAGTTGTTCCACACCAGACTTCTTCTAATTGCCTCCCTCATTTGTTTTCCCTGGGCTTGGGTCATCCTCAGCAGCAAGAAATAAGCCCAAAGTACAACATAAGACAATAATTATTTTGCCATTTCTCTGGCTTCCATCCCCAGTTGCCTCAGGAAACAAGGAAGTTCCCTGGCAAAGTAAATTCACTGGAGGTGCAGAGTTTCAGGTGTCCTCCAGCAAACACCACGGCAGAGCAGGCTGGTGTCAGCTGCTCAGTCCCTTGCAATGCAGTAGAAAAAGAAAGAAAAAGGAAAAAAGAAGAGAATCCTTACAGCTCCTTTTTCTTCACGTTTCCTCTGTAAATCCTTGTCTTGGCTGGCAGCAGCCTTGATGGTGGTGGTGGCCTTGGGAGATGCATCTTCAGCAGCAGCAGCAGAACTGGCTCCGATGGGGAAGCGAAAAGGCTGATCCAAGGAAATGGGCACAGCACTGCTGAAACCTGCCAGAGCAGTGACACTGGTGTGGGGTGAGAGCTCTTTCCAAACTTAAGTGCTGAACTCTTTTTGCCACTGCCAATCAAGCCCTTGTTATTGAATACAGAAATCCCCTGGGAATATCCCAAACAAACACAAACCCCACCCCAGGCTCTCCACCTGCGTGCTGAGCACGCTGTCCCTCCCCGTGCAGCGCTCTCCACAGGCAGGGCTGCTTGGAAAAGCACATTTTGTCACAGTTTTGAAGTGCTCTCTCAAGGCATCCTCAGTCAGGCAGCATCCCAGTGGGCTCCAGGTATCACCCGCGTGTCTGGCAGCTCTGAATCCAAGGATGGTTCTTACTCTGTGACCTGGCACCTCCAGCCCAGGCTTTGCCAGCTCCTTCAGGAATATCACTCAGCTCTCAGCCAGCAGCTACAGCAGGGGCCATGTTTCCCCTGCAAATGTTAAGCATTGTTGTGAGGCATCTCCAGTACCTTTTCAGACACCCAGAAGCACACTCGACTGGCAACCAGCAGCTGCTCAGGTGGTAATTAAACTTCTCACTGCTGCCTGGATTTCCATGGTGTAGCTTTGTGAGCAGGGGAGGAGAGAGGAGGTCGAGCTCTGAAACCACTATGGGCTTTTCAGTATTTGTCAGCTCGATATTGTGATCTGGGATCTACATCCCTGTGAAGGTCCTGGCATGGCTCCGTCGCTGGTTGTGGGGTGTAGCTCTCACCCAAGCACTCCCAGCCCTCTTTGTGTCGGCACCAGATGTTATTTTGAGGATGCTCATACAGAAGAACTGCCCCAGGAGGATGTCTCTGCCCAGGAGAGGTCCTCAGCCTCCACATCAGCAGTGAAAGAAGAAACCCCATGAGACCTTCAGTATTCCAGTATGCTGCACAGAGCACTGGGAAAAGAGATGAGAGTGGTGTAGGAGGATGGGCCCAAAGGCCACAGCCCCATATGATAATATTTCATGTTTTACCATTTCCCAAGCTATGTGGCACCCAAGATGCTGCAGGAGCCGCTGGGATTTCTGGCTTTTGGGACACGGATGCTCAGGGTGACAGATTCTGCTGCAAGACTGATGCTCTGATAATTTTTTCTGATAGCAAAAGAAATATCTCAAGACAAATGTGTAGTGTAGACATGTTTTGCAAGCAGTGAGGCTTTTGTCTCAGCTACCTCCTAGGTCTTCCCTGGGCTCTTGGGGTTTTTACCTTCTCCATTCCAGAAGGGAAATAAATTACACAAACATACACAAAATACACAAGAACACATGCTGCCCAGTCCCAAGCCCCTCACTGGATCCTTTTTGCCTGCTTCAATGTCTGTTTCTATGCTGGCTGTTTCATTAACACAGCCAGAGAAAAAGAGCTGATGCCAGGAATAATGTTTTAAAGATGAAGGAGGGAATAAGGCCCTGCCAATATGCAGGATGGGGAGAGGGGAAGTGTCTGACATTCAAGCCCTGTGAGCATGCGAGTATTTTGTCTTTAGAGCAGTGATAAAACAAGAGCATCTTGAGCTGGTTCAGTGAGGCCATGCTGACGTTATGGCAAATGCACGTGGATGTGAGGGCTGACACTCCACAGGTGCAAGAGACACTTCTGGCTCAGGAAAAGCCCAAACTGGGTTGGGCCCAGAGCTCAAGGCAGGGACAGGGATTTGGTTACCCCAGTGCAGAGGGATCCCCAGCAGTGTCCTGGTGACAGGCTGCCACGGGCATCCCTCCCATTGCCTCGTGTCCCCTCATTATCAGAGCTGCCCTGTTCCTGCTGATTTGTCACTGGTTTTGTCTCATAAGTGTTTCAGACTAATTGGCATATTCCTTATTAAGCAATAGTTGTCTGTTTGCAAACTCATGTGTCTTCATTCCATCGTGGCCTCAGCAGACACTTGCAATGATTGCACACCGTGACTTGCAGCCAGACAGAGATGTCAGGGTCAAACCCTGCTCACATTTACTCAGGAGCTGATGTGGAGCCACTGTCACTGACAGGCAGGGATGCTGAGCATCCCCCGACCTTCCCATGCTGTTGTGGTCCCTGGGTAGGAGCCTGCAGGATCTGTGATGTTGTAGAGGTGGGTTTGGGGCGTGGGAGGAGGTGACCAAATTAACAAGGCTGCTTTGCATGGGACTGACAGATCTGCATTTCCCATGACAAGTGCCATGAGTAACAGTGAGGGCATTGGCTGGTGCCTTACTGGTGTTTGCTGGAAGGTGCTGCACTGCCAGCCTGGCTGCACCTCAAGTACCAGAGCTGCACTGGGACCCCAGCTGGACCAGGTGATGTTTCTGAAAGCCGTAATATGGGCACACTTTCCCAAATGTGATTGTATGACTCGATAGAATTAAGCCTGGAACACTGAAAATAGCACCTGATATTTAGGAAGTTTTTGACACTCGGGCTGCCAAGCTGTGACAATATAATCAAGTGAGATTTTTTAAACACCTTGAAGTGCGATTTCGAACATCTCATGAAGATGTATTGCAGGATCTTCTGTCCTAGCAGATAACTGCTTTAGAAATGTCTGCCCAGTTAATCCCTTTGCTGGCCTGGGGAGTGTGGGTACCACAGCTACCACCCAGCAACCACCACTTCTCTTCATCACAGTCTCCTCCACATCCTGGGATGAAAGCCTCCAAAGACACTGGTGAAATGTAACAGGAATGACCTGCAAGGGTCTGATGTCCCAGCTTCCCCCAGTGGGTTATGAGATGGGGTGCAGGAAGGGGAGATGATGCTGGAGCCTGGAAGAACAGCATTCCTGGAGGGGGGAACGGTGCCAGGAGAGTGCACAATGGACTGTTTGAGTGCAGGACCTCAAGGTTCAGAAATGCATCTCTGATCCCATCGCTTCTCACCTAGCTTTGGCTTTTGTGTCTGATTTGCAAGTTGGTTTACGTGTGGGGCTAACCAGCCCTTCCTCTTTGAATTTGTCTCTCCTTGGACAGCAGAGCATTTGATGGATATGGGTGGATTTTGACCTAAACCCCACAGTAACCACTTGAGTGTTTAGTGAGAAGCCCACATGGGGATTTACCAATGAATGTGTCCTTTTTCCATCTTTTCAGCCACACCCTGATGTGCTGATGGAAGGCCAGGACACAATCCCCAAGGAATCCTGGTTCGGATTCTGGGCTCGGTTTCTTCTCACTTTGGGCTCCTGGGACACCTTTGCTTGTCTACCCTGTGGGGTAGGGCTGGACAGGTTGGCATTTGGAAGCCAATTATTTCTCTTTCATAGACAACTTGGGAATGTGACATTTTTCCTCCAAAAGCCCTGGAGTGTGTTTGCTGTTCTGCTGCTTTCAACAGCAGCTCTGAATTTCAGGGAAGGGGAAGGGAGGGTTGAAGTCTGTGTCCTGATCCACATTTCACAGCACTGTGAGCATCAGCAGGAGCAGATCTATAAAGTCTGTGAGGAGGAGAGCCATCTATATCTTCATTTCCAGTGGCTGGGCAGTGTATCCTTTTCTCCAGCACTGTTAGTTACAGTGGCTGGGTCGCTGGCCACAACACAGGATTCTGCAGAGGGGCTGTGAACATCCCACTCTGTATCCCCTCCACACTTGGCTGCCTCAGGGAGAGCCCCTGGGTTGGGAGGACAGTGGGTGGTCTCTAGCCAGACCTGGTGTCATGCTTATGTGCTCCTCAGATAAAAAATTAGCAATTCTGGTCTTGAGGAAAACATCAGAGCAGTCCTTAAAAAGCAAATATAGGTGGTGATGTATTATTTTTTTAAAATAGATACAGACTGCTTTAATGGGCACAGTCTGCAGCCATCTCAGGAGACTATTGGGTGCCTCTGCTTTTTGGGCCAGTGAAACCTTTGCAGAGCAATTCCCGTGGTCCTCTGGGCCCTCTCACCCAGCAGGAGCCATACCCACTCTCAGCAAGTAAAGAGAAGCATTTTCAAGAGGACAGAGTTCTGCTGGAAGCTCACAGTGCCTGCTCCTGGCTTGTGGAACTCATTTTTTGGTGTTAAGGGCCAAGCTACTTCACCCCCAGTGTCCCAGCTGTAAAAGAAGGATCATAAAATGCACCTAACATAAAAGCAGGTTGTGAAAACCTAATTAGTAGGTGTTAGTCTTTTGAACCCCTCAGGTAAAAATTGTGGCACTCTGAACTCTCTTCCTGAGGAATTCAGGTGGATAAATTCAGCCTAATAATCCCCCAAGGGACTATTATCTAACTTTTATGTGGAGGAGGGAGACGAGAAGGACTTGGGTTGCCCAAGGTCAGGAAGAGGCAGAGGTTTTGTTCTACCAGGAATGAGCCTCACAAATGTGGTTAAATGCAGGAGGGTTGGAACGAGATGAACTTTAAGGTCCTTTTCAACCCACATCATTCTGTGATCTCTGAAATGGGTGGTTGGCTATGGCTGAAATTTCCAGTTGGTTCCTGTTTTTCGTGCCCCCTTCCCGTGCGTATCCCCTGCCGCAAACGCTGGGGGGAAGCAGGACTTGGGGGTGGGCACTGTAAAATACCCATGGAAAACACATTTTCTAATTTGTGAGCCTGGGAACATGGACACATGGAGTCTGCTCTTAGAGATCTGCTCGCCCAACGAGGCTCTGTGACCTACTTGTTCAGTCAAAGCAGCTTTGATTTCACGTGTCGAAATTGCTCGAAGCGAGACCGAACTTACCTAGCAACAATTAAGAGAAGCATTTAAGAAGTAGGAAATGATGAAAAGGGAAGCAAAAACCCTAAACAGGCCCATTCACAGGGGGTGAATAGAAGAGTCTTTGCATACCTGATTTGTCAGAAATTATTCATCCAAGAAAATTCGGACCTGAACCATAAGACAATTTTTCTTTTATATCCTCTGATATATGAATCATTGTCACTTTACATCTGAGCACAGAATGTTTTGACCTATATAATATCCTAGATAGTGGCAATGCAGCTTGAAAATCTCAGCAAAAATGAGAAAAGATGGCATAAGTCAGTAAGATGGCATTAGCACATATAGATGCAACTTATCACTGGAAAACATCCCAACAGAAGCCCAAAGAAAAATGTTTTGTAAATAATAGGATTAGGAAGCAGGTTGGTACTTTGTGGAGCTGGCTATACAATCAAACTGATAACAACTAGATTAATAAGGCAATTCAATCCAAACACAGTGTAGCACTAGAAAGCTTTTCAAAATCAATGCTATCTGTGCTATTTTAATCGAGGTTGGTCTTTGCCTTTTGAAGGAAAGAAATTTGAAGCTCCAGGTCAGGAAAGGTATAATAAAATGGACTGGGGTTTTTTTGTTTGGTGGTTTTTTTTGACATCTGCTTCTTAATTAGTACCCTCCATTTCTAAATGTTTTCCTCTTCCCAGGTGGGGGAAGTGAAGGCGTACAGGGCTTGCCTGTGTCAGTAATGAAGTATGGCAGACCTTGGAAGATGCTGTGCTTGGCTCAGTTCTGGGTGTTGTGAGCAGCTGGTTTGTCTGGCTGGGACCCACCAGTGGGCTGAGCTGGGCAGGATGGCTGGGCAGGGCCACAGCATCCTACAGCACACACTGCCTTCCACTCTACAAAGGGAGGTTTTAGGGAAAGTGTCCTGAAGTTGTAGTGTGGGACACAAAGCACCAGAAGACTGACAGTTGTGAGCATTTTAAGATTCACTAAACCAGCTCAGACCTTCAGCCAAGTATCATGTCTCAGCTTTGGGCAGTCTCCCAGTCTCGGAGAGAGAAACCAGGGCTGGCACAGGGAGCAGTCTTTGCCAGCATCTCAGGTGTCCACGAGAGCATCGTGTCTGCTGCTGGCCAGCAGAGAATGATCCCAGTGCTGTGGGAAGATGGTTAGCAGAGCCCTGCTCTCCTCCACCAGTAAGCTGCCCCCTCCATGTTCATTTATGACAGCAGAACACTTGGTGCCTCTGTTTGCATTGCAATATTTTTGCTTTTCACAGTGTGCAAGGGGGAAAGGGTAACCCCTGACACTGTCCTTGAGGGGGTCTCAGCTGGCAGCCAGTCCCCTTCCCTGCCAGGCTGCACACAGGCAGCTGGGAGAGGTGCTCTCAACTTGTCTTCCTCACATCCAGCATCTCCAGCCCCAGCACCTGCCTCAGTTCAGGAGGAGACACACGGACCTGTCACCGGGGGCATGTGAAGCCAGACTGGAGAAATGCATTTGAATAATACGTTCTGATGCTCTGAATCCTTCCTGCTGTAGCCACAAAACATGGATGAGGTGGGAACTAACACCTAGGGAATAGTCTTCTCTACTGCCTAATTTCCCTTTTTTTCTTTCACAAAGATTGTGAACGAGCACGTATTCAGGGAAAAATAGCATTTCTTTCTCTAGGCTTTGTCTGTCCTACAGCAAGTGTGAAGGAGTGTGAATCCCATTTGGAAGGCTCCTTCAGAGGAGACGTCTCCGAGCGGGTGCGTGGTGTGCACACTAATCCAGTCTGCTCCCACACCCCGCCGTGAACCCCATTAATGTGGAGGCTTGTTAAATGCCAGTAGGCTCCAGGAACGAGCCAGTCCTGCTGTTCCCTTGATGCACCAAAAAATGAAACAGCTCACAGGCTCTCAGGTCTGTCAAAGGGATGAGGAGAGCACCAGGAATGGCTCTGACTTGGCCGTGGATGGTCTCTGGCAGGAGGGAGGAAAGGGAAAGCCATGGTGGCATTTCCAAGGGTTTGATGTTACACGGTGCTGAGGGCTGTGCTCAGCCTAATGAGGGGATTTATGTCGCATCCCGCGAGTCTGAAAATCCTTTTTAATGGCACCACACACGCTCACACATGCTTTTTCTTTTTCATTTTCATCTGATGCATTTGGGATTTTTTTTCAGAACTGGTAGAAATACATTCTCCTGAGATACATTTTCATTAAGGTATATATTTCTGGGCAGCAATATTTCTGCTGGAAGAGAATTTGGTTCTCTTTATGAGTGTGCTCATTGGGATATCTGTGCAATGGGAACAGTAAAACAGAGCAATGAGTACATGGCAGCTAAAATGTGCCTGACTGGGAGCCCAACTCCCGTGAGCATCACAAAGTGGGTGACTTGTTCTTTGTGCCCCCTTTGAAAACAGCAAGCTAAAGCAAGAAGGGGCTCTGCAGCTGACTAGATGCAGACCAACACTTGTATGTATTTATTTTTAAGTGAGGATTCACAGCTCATGTGAATGGTGTGGTTTTCTAAGGGGCTTGGTCCAACCCGTTCTTCAATATAGCATCATAGAGGTGCTGGAAATTTTGGCTGTCCATTCCCACAGGTCTTGGTCAGACTGGACTGTCATCTGTCCTTGTGTGGTGGTGTCAGGCGTGGGAGTGACACTGCTGTCACTTCAGGTCTCAGCTCCAGCATGTCCATGACTGTGGTGAGTTGGCCTTGTAGCTTCAGCCGAGTTACACCAAAGGTGGGGAGAAGGGGCTTGAAGGCACTCCCAGGATTGAAGTAGGCTGGAAGGGAGTTCTGGATCTAGCCTGGGTCTCTGGGAGCTGGGAGAAGGTGCACTATGAGGTCTCCACAAGTCACCAGGAGGCTGGTTATTCAATCTGGATAAAACAGAGATACTGGATGTTCTCAGCTAAAAGTCCAGGTGAAGACAATGGTGGGAATCCTGTCCAGATCATTCCGTTCAGTCCCTACCTGAAAAGGACAAGGAAAGTCCCTGTGCACTGCTGGCACCTGAGTGGTACAGAGAAGCAGAGCTGTGTTTAATGCAGCTGTAGGGTGCATGCTGCTGTGCAGTGAGATGAGGTGTCTGTGATGGCTGATGGATCACACAGGTAATTATTAATTGGGCTGGCTCGGAGCGTTCTTTGCCAGAATGATGTCACGGTCACAGCAGGGCAGCTGTGACAATCTCTGAAAAGCCCTTCAGAGGCATCAGGACATCTCCCTTCTGGAAGGGGAGGGACACGGGCAGTGTGGAAGTGTCTCTGCTCAGAGCCCTTCAGAGCAGGATCTCTTGACTGTTGAACAATGCTTGGCAAAAGGGAGCTGGATTTATAAATAATGCATTTCCTTTGTCTTGCAGGAGTTCTGGAGGCAGAGGTACAATCAGATCAGCTGTGAACAGCTTACATAGCAAATCTAATAGGTTTGTAAATTAGATTTTGTGTTCATTTGTTTTTGCTGTAAGGCAGCTATTAATCTGCTTCTCCTCTTCGCTGGATAGTGCTGTTCTTATTTAGCAAATGTATCTGTTTCTTTTCACTTCTGCTTTGCATTTTCTTAATCGTTTCTCTCCCTCCTTCTTCCAGCTCAGTGCAATAATCATTTGCAAATAACCAAGGATCTGGAAGTTGCGGTGATTGAGAGAATGAGAAAGAGTTACTTATTGTGAAAATAAGTCAGTGATAGAGTTGCTATTTTCCGTAGTTTTAAGTGCTATTAGAGGAGAGATCACTGTGTTTGGGATCAGAACTCCATTCAGTTTTATTGCAGTGCATCCCTCCGTGGCAGAGTCATTCCCTGGCATCCCAGCCCCATTCAGTGTCTCTCTGTCTTACTTTTACAATGATTCCCTGTCAGCCCAGCATTGCCAAGTGGCACATTTGAACAGCTTACTGACACCATGCAAGAAAGAGTGAGACCATTCTGTGGTGATGCCACCACCCGTGATCAAAACACAGAAAATGAATAAAACCAAAAAAAAATCGTAGTTGTTCCCAGGGTTGCTTTACCCTACTTCCATTATGATTTTTGACACCTTCTAGGTAAGCTTTCCAAGACATGAGTGATGCAGCAAAATGCAAGAAGCAAACAAATCCAACAGACTGGCAGCCTCTGGAGAGGTACTGTACACACACACACCAGGACACTGGCAGCCAGCATTTATAAACACATTTCCTTGCCTTTTTGAAGCATTATACAGTGTGAGCCACCATGTGTCCTGGGGAGCTCTTTCCGTGGGCTGGAGATACAATCCCAGGACCTGGATGTTTGTCCATGAGCCTGGGCCACCACCTCTGCCCCACTGCACACTCTGCTCCCTCCTTGGGGTTTACATGCTTTATACAAATGCATTTATTTACAAAGCATTTCCCAGCTGGAAGAAGGCCTTTGTAGTGGAGAGGGAGATTCCCTTTAGCTGGTGGCTGAGTGCTTTGGCTGTGTATTTTTCAGAGTGCTCTCAAGTGTGAAGGCTTTTTCGGGGCTGCAGATACACATGCAGCTTCTTGATGAGATGCTTGGCTTTTTTTTTTAGAGGGCAGCTGGCTGGAACCAAATATTTGGAGGCTCCTTGAATTCATGCAGTTTGATTTAAATGGCACAGAAGTTCTGGGGCTGATTTGCTTCTTAGAGCAGGGATTAAACACTGGGGTCTCCCAGTGATCATCTCCAGCATCTGGCTGCTGCTCATTTCTTGGTCTGGAAGAGGTGATAGGGATGCTGAAATCCCTGTGCTCAATTCTAAGCACGGAAAAAGTTTCCAGTGAGCCAGCCTGCCCCTTTTTAGTACAGGATGCTCACAGCCCAGTCTCTCAAGCAGCACCCAGCAGCTCAGCTGAATTAATTTCTCCTTTGGGTGAGGAGAGGCTTGCTGCTCTCTGATGAGGATTTTTATCCTCTCCAGGAGCTGAACTGGGATGTTCATGTGTGACCATGAGGCAACAGGGAAGCAGCCTCAGCTAGGAAGTTTCTCAGTGAATTTTGGGGGCTTTGGGATGGCTTTTCTGCAAGTGTCCATCTGCCAGCCTGTCAGTGTGTGGGTTTTTGTGCATGCCTTCCTGCAGCTCGATGTGTAATGGTGTGTTTTCTGTGGGGCTGTGCCTGGCTGTCAGTCTGTGTTCATGGAAGCAAGTGGGTATTTAAGGATCTCTGTCTGTCTGCTTGAGTGTAGCAGAATACGAACAGGCTTTCAGTTCTTGTTTAGCTAATAACTACAATTTTGCTTTTCTGATGAAGTTTGAATTCCAGCAGCCAGAGCTGAAGACGGTGATTAGAAGTGCCATTGGGATGCTAACGGATTCTGTCTCCCTCTCCCCGACTTTCTTTTCTCCAGAGCTGAAGTAGTAATAAATGACTCCTCGTCTCCAGCTGTTGTTGACAGAAGTAATGAAAGCATTAAGCACAACATTAAACCAGCCTCATCCAAATGGAGACACAACCAGACACTCTCTTTGAAGATCAGGTACTGGTAATTACCTGTAGGACAAGAGACAGATTTGGTCCTCTCCAGTGCAAGCTGGCAAATTGCCTCCGTGTATCATCTAAAGAAGTCAAGGAAGAAATAAAAAGACTTATCTCTTGCTGAGCTAGGCTTCATATCTGTAAGTGATTGCTTGGAAATGAATTCCCAGCTGAACCAGCTGGCCTGGCAACGAAACAAGGAGCACTTGAGCCCCTGTTTTTCAGGCCAAGTGGAATTTGTGTGTGCAGGTGGTGGGTCACAGAGGGAATCAGAGCTTCTTCCCTGGGTAAACTCAGGGACCCTCACTAATGGTGGGCTGCCTATGATAGCCTGCCCTGGGCAGGAATGAGTGGAGAGGGAGCAGGCATTGAGATGGAGATATCCTTTTGTAAGCTGTGCCTGCAGAGCATCGCCAGAGAGACCGGCCAGAGAGTGAGGGCAGGCAGGAGGCAAGAGCTCATCTTATATCTGACCCAAGTTATGTCTGTACCTCACCTGACAAAGCTGTTTTCTCCCCTTTCCCTCAGGAAACAGATCTTGAAGTTCCTGGATGCAGAGAAGGACATTTCAGTGCTGAAGGGGACGCTGAAGCCGGGGGACATCATCCACTACGTGTTTGACAGGGACAGCACCATGAACGTCTCTCAGAACCTGTACGAGCTGCTGCCTCGCACCTCTCCCCTCAAGGGCAAGCAGTTCCCCACCTGTGCCATCGTGGGCAACTCGGGGGTGCTGCTCAGCAGTGGCTGTGGCCCCGAGATCGACGCTCACAGCTTCGTCATAAGGTACGAGGGGACTGCTCCCTGCAGCACAGTGCAGCCTCGGGGCCTTTGGAGCAGAGCAAGGGGCTGGAATCCTGGTCACCAGGGGCAGGCAGCACGGCCTCACAGCCCTGTGTGCACACAGAGAGTTCACTGATGGAAATGTCCTGCTGCAAACCCTTCCACCCATCTATCTCCAAGTGTTCCCCTCGTGTTCCTGCAAGTGCACCTCGTCTCTTCTCATGGTGCACCATTAACCCCCCACAACTTCCTCTTCTCTCAGGTTTGCCTTCTTGCAAACAAACCCTAACCCCATCCTGGGCTCTCACGAACCTGATTCTTCCCCAAATCTCTTACGCCCTTAAGTACAGGATGCACCACATGATGCCCTGGCACCACACTTGTGCATGCCCAGGTGTGACACTCCCCTGTGTCCCCTCTGTCCCCAGCACTGTTGTCCCTGCAGCTGCACCGCCCCAGGGACCTGCAGCAGCACATGCTGAGCCCACTGGGACATGCCAGATTCACTCCTGGAGGTGTCTGAAGTGGAGAGGAGGAGCTCCTGCCCTCCCAGCCCGACACCCCTGTTAGTTGAGAGGCTGTGGAACCCACGGATGATTTATGTATGTGCAGACATTTGTTTTCTGGTGAGTCTATTACGAGGACAGCCCAATCCATCAGCAGCTCACAGAGGCGGTGCTGGTGTGACGTGGGAATGAGGATAATGTCACCTCTGCACCCTGCTCACACCCTGCTGCTCCAGCTGCCTGGCTGCTGGCAGCTCCAGCCTGTCCACAGGGGACGGAGCATTTTCCTTAACTGGAGCCCGAGTGAGCAGAGGGATAAACTGCTTATTGTTCTTCTGGCAAAGTTTAGGGAGGGGCATTCATGTCAGGCAGCAAAATTGCAGGAGAAAAGCTTTTCTGGATGCGAGGATGGGGATTTTGAGCCACTGCTCTGCAGTCATGTGCTAGTGCAGGTCTGGCACAGGCACACTTCCCACTGTAGGTTGTCTAAGCCACTCCTGGAACCTGCATCTTCCTGAGGAAGGTTTGCTCCATCCAGGCAGCCTTTTCAGCAGGGTTGGCAGTGACCAGTGATTGGGTCTGTGTCCAGGATACAGGTCCAATGTTTATTTCCAGCGAATTTACTCCTGCAATGAGTCCATCAAAAGGCCCCCATGCCAGTAGCTGGATTTTCTTTCCACCATTCCCTTAGTTTCCCCGTCTGTAAAGTAGGGAAAACAGTAATAACGGCTGATTATCGAGGCAGATGGTTAGGATGCAATTCCTGCTCATTAAATACTGTAACTTCACTGTCAAACACCACAGCAGAGCACTCAGAGTGCAAACACTCGGGTACCCTCTGGTTTTTTGGATGCTGGGCTAGCATCTCTGCATCCCCCCATCAGCTGGTTCCCAGTGCCACTTGCCCTGTGCCATGTGTGTGGCACAGACACAGATTACCCCCCTCAAGGAGCTGTAGGAAACCACTCCATAACAAGGGTGATTTGTTGGCAGTTTGTCCCACAGGCCCTCAGCCCTCCTGCTGGTGTGGCACAGGAGCTCGTGGCACATGGCCTGTGTCCACATGTACAACCTGAGCGGAGACACCACTGAACACCACAGAAAGAAGTGTTTTTTAAGGGTCACAGCCTCCAGACAGCCAGGCCCTGTGGAGACCATGTCCTGGCACCCCCCATCCCGCTGGTGTTATTATCACCACTGGTGCCACCAGGTCTGCTGTTTGCAGAGACTCGCCAGGAGGAGAAAAGGCATTTGGGATAATGTTACTCTAGCAGGGCTGGAATCAAGAGGCAAGTGCTTTTCTCGAGTGGGAAAGTCTGTTTTGTCTCAAATCTGCCGTGGAAACAAAGACTGGGGGTTTGTTGCTGATGTTATTTTTAAGCAGCACCTTGTAGAGAGCTCTCTACAAACCACCCACGAGACACCGAGTTATGGCTGACATTAGCCTTGTCCCAGAGGGACACGTGTGCACGTGCCATCAGGCTGAGGGATGGTGGCCTGAGATGGAGATGGCTCAGCATCACCAATTTATTGCAGAGAGTCCTTCTCCCTCCTCTTCCTGCCGAAAGCGAGGGCAGAGGGGCACATTGTCACCAGCCCTGGCTTTTGGCATCACACCCGCCTCGTGCCCGTCTCTGCCCTCTCTCAGCCCATTCACAGGCCTGTTGGGTGTGTCCCTTTGCAGGTGCAACCTGGCCCCAGTCCAGGAGTACTCCCAGGACGTGGGCATGAAGACAGACCTGGTGACCATGAACCCCTCGGTGATCCAACGCGCCTTCGAGGACCTGGTGAACGAGACCTGGAGGGAGAAGCTGCTGCAGCGCCTGCACAGCCTCAACGGCAGCATCCTCTGGATCCCGGCCTTCATGGCCAAGGGGGGCAAGGAGCGGGTGGAGTGGGTGAACGAGCTCATCCTGAAGCACCACATCAACGTCAGGACTGCCTACCCCTCGCTGCGCCTGCTGCACGCTGTCCGAGGGTGAGAGCCTCTCTGCTGTGCTCTGAGCCGGGGTTCCCTGAGCTGGAGAGCGATCTGAGGGTTTGTGCTGGAGGAAAACAGTGCAGGTTGTTTCTGGAGATCCTGGGGACTGGGTGGTGCAGGGTCCCTAGATGAGAACTGGAGACCACCTTGTGAACAGGGGCTCCCCGCTGTGCTCTTTGAGTGTGAAGGCTTTTAGCAATATCCAAGCCTTGGTCTTCCAGCTTTCCTGGGGTGTCTCTAAAACTCCCCAGACTGTGGTTAGGGCACTGAGCTAGCAGTGGGATTTGTCACCCTGTGCTTGAGGGACACGTACAAGTCTCACACAGCTCCTCAAGGCAGGGAGCTCCTGTGCCAGCGTGGGTGGGAGGGGAGTGATGTGGTCTGGTCCTGCTGATCAGATAAACAGGCCAGGTGGTGGTCTCTGGGTTTACTGTGAGGGAATGAAGGCATCTTCTGCTCTCTGTTTGCATCTTCAGGTGTACAGGAGACACCTCCTGGTGGGGATGGGGAGGGTATAAAAGAAAGAGAGCCCCAGGGGTGACTTTCACGTAAATAACTTGGGAATGGGGTAAGCTCTTGCTTTAGTCCTCTATTTCTCTGGGAATATCGTGATTCCTTAGGCATTTAGAGAGTTGAGGCAGACAGTGACTTTTGCTGGAGATGACTTATGGCAGTAGTTGTCCTCTGATCCTGACTAGACCCTGGTAATTTTACAGTATGGGAATTTCCATGTGTAGCTGGTACTCCCACTTCTAAGCCTCTAAGCCTCAGCATGAATGTTCCTTGATTTCTTCTTTTTTTGCTCCCCTACACTTCTGAGCTCTGCTGGTCAGTGGGTCCTGCTGGGTACTGCCTGTCCCAGCTCAGGTTGTGTGTCAGTGCTGGGGGTGGGTAGGGGACAAGTTTTGGAGTCATTTCCACCAGGAGCAAGCCCAAGGAGGGGCTCCAGGGCAGCCTGGGGGAACTGGGAGGAGTGGAGTGGTGCCAGGGTGCCTCACAGGCAGCAATAATGAGCAAGTACCACATCTGCCCCAAGTGCCTGTGTTAGAGGCTTCCCTGGGCCAGAGAGGCATCTCACACAAAACATAGGCTTTGAGGTAAAGAAAGGGAAGGAAATGATACCAAAACTCACAGAAAGGGAAGACAGGAAGAAAAAAAATCCCACAACCCAAATTCGGAGCTATTTCGAGCTGTAATTGACTTACTTTCATCTGTCAAAATAGAATTAAGCTCCTGTAATAAGCCCTCTAAATCAACAGGCTGCTAATCCTGTGCTGGCAACCATTCCCAGTGCCAGAAACTTCCTATAGGAAGCTTTGCAGAGGAGTTGGCAAGGGTTGGGCATCACTTTCCCAGAGGAGAGGAGGATGCCTCCACAAGCTCAGCTGCTGAGCTTATCTTCCAACTCCCAGCATCTTCCTGGCCTTTCTGTGTCACAGCCCTGCGGTCCAGCTGGGCTGGCTGGCACGCTGGTGGTTGTCCCTGTGCAGCTCCAGCAGAGCAGTGCTGGAGCCACCACCTGTGGCTGGCAGTTCCTGCCTGGCTGGAGGAGGAGCAGGGATTTTGGGAGAAGCCCAGGGGTTCGGTGCTGTCTCGTGCCCGGAGCAGTGCACCCGCTCTCCCCCACTGCTTGGAGCAGCACCTTCCTTTTGCACGTGTTTTACTGTAACCATGGACTTCACTGGGCTCCTGGGTTTGGGCTTTCACTGGGGAGCCTGGGTTTGGGCTTCTCAAAGCCTCCCGGGGCTCAGAGGGATGCAGCCAGCCAGACCAAGCAAGTGAAGGGAGCTGGTGGTGTCGGGGTGAGTGTGGCACCAGCGTGTGGCTGGGCAGGGGCTGATGCTGATGGCAAACTCCAAGGTCCTGGCTGGAAACACAGCCAAGACCTCGATGCTGCCCCTGGGGCTGGTCACCGTGCTGGGGCACTGGAGAAGGTGGCTGCTGGCAGCACAGAGGCAGCGCTAATTCAATTATAGCCACAGAGGCCAGTGCTAATCCTCGTCAGGGATTGCCCTCTAAGCCAAGGGAGCTGTTGCCTGACCTGCCCTCCTGCTCTCACACTTATCAGCAGGAAAACAAGGATGCCTGCTAATTAGCAATTAATCTAATGAAAACTGCAGTCCCCTCAGAAAGCTGGAACTGATGGGAGCACTTCAGCACTGACCCAGAGTGTTGTGACCTGGCCCAGGAGCTCGCAGAGGGATCACCCTGGGCTGGGGGGCAAAGGGCTGTGTGGTTCTGGGGGAGGGCTGGAGTCAGTGTTAACCCTTTCCTTGGTGCAGCCTCTTCTGGTCTGGACTTGGGTGGGTTTAAGAGTGATTCAGACAGAACTGAATGAACTGGGCACAGCTGAGGGAGGTGGCTGATGCTCCTGGTGCTGTATAGCAAGTCTCTTAGGTACCAATAGGGTTGTCTTGACCATCTGCTCAGGGTAATTAATATGATGTGGTTTGTGGTGAAGGAGTCCTTCCTCAGGTCAAACTGACCAGAAGCTCTAAGAGTTTGCTTACTCGTCTTCTGTGATACTGTCCAATTCCAATGATCACCCCATATTTTTGCTTTATGAGGGATATGGTCTCCAACGACATCCTCTGTCTCTCCAGCTCTCTCTGTGCCAGTTCATAGCACTACCCTTTTGTTTGACAGATGAGAGATTTGTGAAACAAATACATTTTGTGGCATGTGCTGTGCAGCAGAGAATTGGTAATCCAAAAAGCCCCACAGCATATCCCTCTGTGCTGCAGTGGGCTGCTGTTGCAGAGAGTCCCATCTTCTCCCTTTTTGGATAAAACTACTTTTTATCATCTACCCTGAGTTTATTTGGAAGTCACAAAGAAATGAGAAATTAGGGAGGTCTTTCAGCCAAGGCACCCCTTTATATCTTTTTTTCCCAAGGAATAGCACTTTCTACAAAGGCTGACATCTCGGCCAACTTCAATTTGGCCACAAAAGTGTTGCCTTTTCTTTCTCCACTACCAGCAAAACACATTTGTGAGCCCTTGACTCCTCCTTGAACCAGTATTTATTGTCCTGCTCTGCTTTCCCTCAAACCAAAACGCATTTCAGTGGCAATTGAGCGTTTTCCCTATAATTTTCAGTGCATTTTGGGGCATTTGTAGAGGGTGCATTGCTGAGATAAGTAAAAAGCATTTGGTTTTGTTGTCCTTAACAGCATCATTTGAGACATCACCTTTCTGGCTGTGAGGGTGCTTTAAATGTTTGCTGATAGCTTTTCGTGTTGTTGATTCCGAATAATCGGTGCAATAGGACGGAAGCTCTTCTCACACAGTTCAACTCACACCAGGAGGGGAGAGAGCCTTCAGCATTCTGATGGAGGAGCTCAGAAGGAAGCACAGTCACCCCTGGTGCTGAAGAGAGGAGAAGTTTGGTGGCAGGGAGCCAGCTCCTGGGGACAGCGTTGTGTGTTCCAGGGTGTGTGTGTGCCTCACTTCGCAGCGATTCCATAAAATGTCTCCTGAGCAATTCATCTGATGAGCCCCGTGCTCCTCACCCGGCTGGGGAGCAAGCAAGCCCCTTATAAGTCGCCTGTTAGTGTCTCCAAAAAGCCTTGTAATCCCTATTGCCAAGCAGCTTTCGTTAGAGAAATAACATGAAATGCAGGAAGAGAGGGAAAATAATTGTGTCTGGAGGTTTGTCTGTCACTGCTTGCAGCGAATTCATGGGCACGTTTCACTCTGTCTAATCTGCTCCAGCATTTCTCACTGTGTCCATCACAAGGGTCTCTTGGCAGTAACCAATTCCAATCCCGTAAGATTTTGTTAAGGGCTCCTTGAGAGGAAAAAAAGAATTAAAAATCAATAAACCTCGCAGCTCCTTGGCTTGGTCTCCCATTAGGTTTAAGATCCACACTGCTGTGACAGTTGGCGTGCGCTCCTCAGGACAGCGATGGCCCTGCCCAGGGCCCAGGGTGCCACGTGCACTCAGAACTGCAGCCTGACAGGCCACAGGGTGCATTCCTCTTTGCCTTGGATGTCTGCCTGGGCCCTCACACCCAAACAGGTTCGCTGAGTTTCCAGGGCACCATGCCTTTCCCATCCGTCAGCCCTGGTGGAAGCCTTCGTGGTGGAAACTGTCACCTGGTCCCTCGTTGCCTTGTGCCCTCATTATGCCACATCCATTCCAGCATCCTTTGCCTCATCTGCAGCCCCACAGGACACATGTCCAGATGATTCTCCTCACGTGTTGCTGTGACTGCACACTTTTGCATCCCTCCACAGCCTCCCCTTTTCTCTAACACATCAAACCTAAGCTTTTCCTTTTCGCAGCCCTCCCAGCTCAGCTTTTCTCACCCTCTGTCTCAAGATCAGTTCTGCTGTGTCCAGCAGTGTCTGGGCCAGCATCACCCGCTTCTGAGTTTTCTAAACCAGCTGCTTCCTCCCTTATGGCGTTTCATGCTTACAGCAGCTCCTCTGAAATACCTGCTGTGGGGTCCTGTGCCTCAAAGCCCACCCCTCTGGTCCCACAGATGGTTTAAGGACAGTGGTCCTGTGCTCAGGTAAGGGGAGAAGACGTCCAAAGGGTGTAGGGGAAGAAAACAGCCATTCACAAGTGTGTGATTGGGCTGGGAGGTAGGGGGAAGTGTGAACACTCCATTTAGCCACGTGTGGGTTAGAGCTGTGCATATCCCATAAAGAAATCCTTCTGTGAGCTATTATTCTCACCCCTTCTGCACTTGAGGCACATTGAACCCAAGCTGTGGTGTGTCTGCACTGGGGCCCCAAGAGAGTTAATTTGTTCCTGTTAATCAGGAAGATTTAGTCTTTTCTTTTTTCAAAAGAAGTGAAGGGGCATAGAAAGGAAAGGTGAAAGAAATAAGGTTAATCTCAATTATTTTCCTTTTGTGTCCGTTTGGAAATGCTTTAACTTGAGGGTGTTGAGTACCATGTGTGTTTGAAAGGGCATCGCAGAGCTCAGGACCTGGAGGAGAAGAGAGGTTTTTATCTGTGGCTCAGAGTTGATTTGCTTGTGCCAAGTCACCAAAACCGGAGCCAGGCCACACGGTCTGGATCCAGCCTGGACAAGGAGGCTGGGTTTGGTGTTTGGGCTTTGCCCAGCCTGTGAATAAAGCCTGACTGACACCAGATCCAGTTTTTGGAGTCAGTGTTCCCAGCTGGATGGGGACATGCCCGTTCTGCTTGTCCAGGCTCTCATTGCTGTTCGTGGCTCTGGCTGTTCTGGTGGGGGTGACAGAGGAGACTCAATACCTGGACAAACACAGGCTGGGAGAAGCTGAAGGGGGGATAGCAGTTGTTCTCTGGGCTCCAGCAACTCATGCACCCAGCACTGGGATATGTTCTGTCCCCTGCCAGCATCAGCAGGTCCTGTCCCCACCTGTCAGTCGGGGCACTCGCTCTGGTTATCTGTGCCTGGTTTTTCCTGGGTATTACTGGGAGCAGGATGTGTGTGGCAGACTGATAATACACTGCTGCCAGTCAAGGACTAGCACCTCCACAACAGCCTGTGTTTATATCACACTTTTATGAATTAGCTCTTTTAAGAGAGTTTGAAATTGCATTATTTCAGCTATTCTGATTTGTATCACGAAATAATGCAGCTGATACTGCTGAAATTTGATTTCTTCATTGACCTAAGTCTTTTATTCATTTCATCAGGGCAATGGATTTTCTGTTAATTTTATCCTGTGGGTTAACCCTTACGTGGAGGGTAGAAGTTGTTTTAGGTTTTTTCAGGCGTGTCAGGAGGTGGTTGGTAAGCAGAGAGCAGGACTCTGCCCTCCCTAGCAGTCCTTGAATGCAGGGAGGAGTTTTGCACCCAGCATTCCAGCCCAAATCCAGGCCAGGCTCTTCTCCCCAGATTCAGTGATGCTGGGGGAGGCTGAGCACTCTCAGTGTGCTGGTGCATGTACTCCAGGTGTGCAGTGGGGAGGCTGCCACCTTCCCTGGTTTGGATGGCAGCTGTGGCTTCCTAGGGGCAGTTTCAGAGTGCTGCCTCCTGAAGGATTCCCACTGGGCTTGAAGGTCCCAATAGAGCAGCTCCTGACCCTGTGGCTGCAGAGCAGCCCCCTCACAAGAGGCATGCACTGATGGTCAGGCAGTTCTGCTTAGGAGACTCCTGATCAGCTCCAGTTGATGATGAGGAGATGAGGAGCAACCAGAACCACCTCCCAGCTGTGGGATGAGACCCTCTGAGCTGCTCTTCTTAAGTCTCAGTTCAAGAAGGTGTTAGAGCTTGTGTCTAGGCTGCCTCCTTACAAAAGATGGCCTTGAAGATCTGATGGCATTTTCCATCTGTCACTATCATGATCTGAAACCAGAGCTGTCTCAGGCAATTTTTCCCTGACAGCATCATGATTCCTGTTCTGAGCCACATCCTGCTCAGGCTCCTGCCTATCTTGGGAGCTGCATCCACGCCTGAGGGTTTATTTACAGACACAGCTCCAGCTTCTGAAGAAGGTCCTCATTGGGAGAACAGCTCTGAGAACAGAGGTATTGGGTTTCAGGACTGCTCTTTGCTCTTCTCTTTTAATTGCTGTCTCTTTCCATAAAATGTTGCAGTTAATAGTTATGGTGATTGGTGTAGCCAATTCGAAAAATAATTACTGCCTGCTTCGAGATTATCTTTCCTCCTAATTAAAATCCTGGACCTCGCATATTAAAGGTGCACTGTTGACACAGCATCCCATGTGCGCCCAGACAACCTCATTGGGATTTACAGAATTAATTAGGTTTTTATTTCCATCCCCAGCTGTTTTCTCCTGCACCAGGGTTGTGGTTGCTGTCTCAGCTGGACAGTGGTGGCAGAGATAAGAGGAAGATCTTGCATAGCTCCAACACTCCCATCACAAACCAGTCATTAAAAAGTATTTCTCAGACCACACCAGAGGATTTCCCACCTTCACTGTCCAGGAAACAAATTGCAGGAGCTGTGGCATGGCCTGTGTTATGGATTGGGCATTATGTGTTGTGTTATGTCATCTGTGTGAGTGGGTTGGGACAGCCTGGAGTCCATCACCCCCTCCCAGACCTGTGGTGAGAATTTATAATACTGCATGAGTAAGGTTTTTGCAATACCCTGCCTGCAACAAAGGGAAATACAGACAGAAGAGCTAGGTTTTAATTTTCATTATTAAAAAAATTAATTGTCAGCGCTCCCTACCCCAAGATTATCAAGTGAGTGCTCTCTAGCTGCATGTGCTGAGGTGGATACCCTGGGCTGGCTGTGGTAGGGCTGCTTTTGGGTGGGGGCTTGTGCACACTTGTTGGTCTTGGTGAGGTTTTCTGTGTGTGCTGGGTTGCAGAGTACAGCGTGTGTCTGTAGGGTGCTTCAGTGTCTGACCCAGGTCATTTTTCTCATTGTTAATATGCATGAAACTGGTGGTCACCTGAATGTCCTGTGCCTGTGTGCAAGAGTCACTTCATCATGCTGTCAGGGTCTTTGGACGTTCGTAGAGTTTTTACAGTCTCTCACCAAAACACAAAAATTAATATTTTGGGAGGGCAAAAGGTCACCAGTATTTTTCTGTGTGCTCCAGCTGGTGAATTGATAAAAGGAGAGTTTTAAGGCTAAAGCAGCTGCAGGACAAACCCCGACAGTTGTCCTCCCCCAAAGCCAGCTGGTTAATATGGCTTGACAGTTCTTCCCAGGTGGCTTCCCTGCTGCATGAGGATACCCTAATTCACAGTGTTAAGTGGTTGTGATAATCTCCCATTTCCCTCTGCACACGGGGGGTCTAATGTGCTTACCCATAAACTCATCAAGGAGGCTGCTTTATGGCTACCTGTGGGAGCAGGTTGGCACTGCAGCGAGCTCTGCTGGGTCCCCACAGCACAGCCCTGTGGTTGGGCAAGCACAGAAAATGCTGATGCTGTGCCACTGAGATACTGCTTTTCCCCCAGTTCCTTGCTCCTTTTTCATGCTGGATGCTAGCATGAGCCAGGCAAAGACCTCTTTCCCAAAACATCATATTCATCCTTTGCTAAAGCCCTACGTGCTTGAAAACCTGCCTGGCACCCCAGAAAACTGTCCCTGTGCCCTTCCTGCACATGTCGAGGCAGCCACTCTGCTTCCAGAATTTGATTCACCAGAAAAGTCAATTTTTTCTCTTATCTGGCTGAGAACAAGCAAGCACGTTTTGTGCCTTGGTTGCTAAATTTTAATGGCTTTCGTGAAAAGCTAATTTGCAGGATTAAGGCTCAACCCTCCCAAGGGCTCCTGCTGTCTGAGCACCAGACCCTCAGGAGCCCAGCAGAAAGTGTGAATGAGGAGCAAGACACTTCCTGGGGCTCCACTGCAACAGCAGGACCCGGCTCAGGATCCCAAATGTCTGGTAAGAGCACAGAAATGCCACGTGCTCCGCTCTGCTTCCTCCTGCCTTTTATCCAAAGTGCTGCCAGTCACTCACCTGAGCTCAGGCCCTTGGAAATATCTGTTAAAAGTAATCCAAGGGCTCAGACAGGCTGTGGCACAGCAGGATGTGCTGCCTGCACCAGCCCTGCCTGCTCTGGGGCTGTGCTGGCATCAGACATGCTGGGGGAGGAGGGAGTGCACCTGATGGGGACATCTTCTACCTCCCCAAACCTTTTGCTTTCTGATTTTGCTCCTCTGACAGTGTTTTCCTACTGAGTGAACCAGATAAATTGCCTTTGCAATAAATACAGGGCTCTGGAAACATCTTACAGGATGTTGATGCTGCAGTAACTTTTATCAGCAGCCCAAAATACCACGGCTGATACAGTTTCTGCTCTTGCATCACTACATCCTCCCCCTGTTCTTTTTGCCATCTCTCCTAAAAACTAACGTGGTTCCCAGCCGTGAGCACAGCTGACCTCCGTGTCTCACATTTTATATTGCAGTGTGCCATATTGTGTGTCTGATGGAGTCATGCTGCCGAGTGTGGTGATGGATCTTGGGCCAGGATCACTGCAGCCACTGCTGGGTGTAATGGGAACTCAGCAGTGCATTTTAGCTCTTTCAGCCTGGTGACCCTTTGTTCCAAGGCAGATGTTTTTCCAGCCCTGTCGTGTTTGCTGTCAGAGTGAAAATCTTCATTCATCAATGAAAGTCATCAGCATGTGTTTGACTGTGTCTGCTTCGAGGGGTTGTTGGAGTCTACTTGACATGTGGATGCTTTGGTCTGTGGTATTGATCTCTGGGGTTGATTGGAAGATAATTGTAGGCTGAAGTACCGAAGGCCAGTGTTGCAAGCAATTTGTTTTTCATAAAGGATTGTCGAGGCATGAGATGCTTCAGTGCCATGGCAACAAGTGTGCTGTAACCAGCAGACAGAGAGCAGGAGGATGCAGTCCCTAGAGAGGCTTTTTCTTGGCGTGGAGAACTCTGCTAGTCAGAAACCTCTCACTTTGAGTCGCCAATACATCTCAGTCAGAGGCTGGAGAGGGAAAACGTGCGGGCCAGGAGCTTGGTGTGCGGGGTGAGTAACAGGCTCCACTGTCCCTTTGCAGGTACTGGCTGACCAACAAGGTGCACATCAAGCGACCCACCACCGGCCTCCTCATGTACACCCTGGCCACCCGCTTCTGCAACCAGATCTATCTCTACGGCTTCTGGCCCTTTCCCCTGGACCAGAACCAGAACCCGGTCAAGTACCACTACTACGACAGCCTGAAGTACGGCTACACCTCGCAGGCCAGCCCGCACACCATGCCCTTGGAGTTCAAAGCCTTAAAGACGCTGCACCAGCAAGGAGCCTTGAAGCTGACTGTGGGGGAGTGCGATGGGGCCACGTAGGGTGGTCCCCGGCCACGTTCCTGCACAGCCACGGGAGGAAGGGGAGGGGGCAGAAAGGACGAGTGGTGCCTGGTGGGGTTGGTCGTCTTCGTTAACGCGCAGGACAGCGACACAAATATATCTACGTGGTACCTATATATATTGACCTGAGTATTATAACTGTTCGGTGTTCACCAAGGGACGGGCAGGAGATGCAGGAGCATCTGGCAAGACTGGCCTGGGCAAGACATCTTGCCGTGGGGCTTGCTGGACTCGAAGGGTGTTTGCCTTACATCCGGAAGGTGTGAAGGTGGCCTTGGTTTTTGAGGGTATGTTAGGTGATGGGTAAACGTGAGCCGTTTGTCGTGACTGGTCCGAGGGTGGTAGTTAGTTTGTTTGGCCAAGGGCGCCGGCAGCGAGGCGCGTCCTTGGCCCCGTGCTCGTGGCGGGGAGGGGAAGGGGNGAGCGGGAGCCGGGTCCTGCCCGCAGGGACCAGTGCCCAGATCCACCCGAACACGGAGCACCGGGCTGGGCACGGCCGTCGGAGCGGGGAGGGAGAGGCCTCCGGGGCTGCAGCTGGGTCTCCTGGAGGTGACAGGGAGCAGAGCTAAGCTGGTCCCAGTGACACTCACACACGTGAGGACCCCAGAGAACCAAAACATCAGTGCTGAGCCGATGAGGATGCTGAATGTGTATTTCTCTTCCTTTTCTAAGGAGCAATGTGGGAAGGAGCAGAGATGCTGGAACGTGGCAGGAAGGAGCTTTGCTGCCACAAACCAGCACCATGAGTGTTGAGTGTCTCACTGTGCCACACAGACACTCAACATCTGTCAGGGCTCGTGAAAACCATAAATACATGCAGCTCTAATTCCTCTAATTCCCAACTGCTACCTGCTAAGCAGCCTGCCTTCTCTCCCCCTCCAAAAACTGCTGAAATATGGGTGGTAGGTTTAGACCCAGCCAAGCAGAAAGACCACAGGACTTCAAGGGACTTTTTCAAGTCTAAATAATTTATTTTCAGTTTCTCCCTGAAGAACCAGCACATAGCACTGAATTCCTGGAGTCCTGCTCTGTCAGTCCTTTCAAGCCCTAATTATCTCTCACTCTCAACAGTTAAATAGGATGTCAGATGGATCTTGATGGGATGCTTGCCTAGTGATGAACATCATAGAAATAATCTTTTCCTTTTTTTTTTCTCCCAGACAGAACCCAAAATATAAAGAATTTTTCATAACCACATTTGCTTTTCTCTGATTTTCGGGGGTTTTGAAGGAAGCAACTAGATTGATCTGATGATTCTGTTTCATTTTCTGCCTCTGTAGCTTGGTCTGTTTGTCTCCTAATTAGCACTCAGTGCCAGAATGCAGGTGAATCTAGGGTTCAGCAAGGGCTGTTTAGGTTTAATTTGTGGGAGAGTAAATAACACTGCACAGGCAGACCTCAGGCATGCACTTCACTGCTGCCATGGCTGGGTATCATCACCTTTGGGCCTCCTCCTGCTGCTGTGTTTTTTGAGTTAAAAAGTGTACAGTTTGGGGCTGAAATACTTGACATTGTCTCTTTAAAAGCTGAGTGCTTCAAGTGGTAAAAGGAAGAGCTCACTTTCATGTTGTGGGCCGTAGAAGCTACTGTACCCATAGGAGCCTCCAGCCTGCTAATTAGTGTCAGATGAAGATGGCTAAGATTAAGGTATAAGCAACGTTATAGTGGATAAATGTGGTTTAATCTGCCACTGAGGGGATGTTTCTTTCCAGCACCAGAAAATTATTTCTTTCATGTCCTTTTTTTTAAAACCTGGTGCCTTTTTTTTTTTTTTTGGTCTTATTTTTACTTGACTTTAGTTTCACAATAAAGCTAAAGCTGGCTGTGAACCTCAGCTTAAGCTGAGACAGAAAGAGACAGAGAGTAAAACTGCAGGATGGAAGTAATCTGCAATCCCAAGGAGTTTCCTGTGGTTCAGGAGCAGTTCTTAAAGCCAGATTAATTCCCAGGTTTGTCCCCAGCACGGGGGAGGGACAGAGCAGGGATGGAGCTGCAGGGACTGCCGAAGCCAACTGTTGTATCGAGGGGCCTGGGCCATGGTACTGATTGCTGTTAGCAAACCTTCTTTTTAAATAAAAATAGAGGAAATGAAATAAATGTGCAGGGGTTTTATTTTTATTCTGTATCTTCATCGAAGAGAAGGGCAAGAGGGGAGGCAAGACCATGAAGTGCCATGGGATTAAATGGGGACACCCTGGGACCCCCTTTGCTGGTGAAGGAGAGGGGAAGGCTGGGCTCGTTTGCCCACGTGGGGTGGGTGTCAGAGCTGTGCCAGGGAGACATCCAAAGCCATCAGATGTCCTCGCTGTGCCAGGGAGACATCCAAAGCCATCAGGATGTCCTCGCTGTGCCTACAGAGGTCACTGAGCTGAAGCTACAGCAGCACAACAGGGGTGTGCTGGGGGCTGAACAGGGGATGGGAGAAGGGTTTTTTATTTCTGGTGCCCTTGAAGGAGCTGCTGCATCAAAGCACAGGCAGGTTATAAGCAAATTATTCAGGGGGATGAAATTGCTGGTGATGTTTCTATTCCCAGAATGGGTCCTGTTCCACCCCTATTGTAAAAATGCATTAAACCATGAGCAAGACCCTGCAGCTATTGAAATCCCTGGCTGAGCTCCCATTTCACCTTGCTGCCATGCAGGCTGGTCTCTGCTGTGTTTATATGCACAAAAACAACTAGAAATTTCCCCTTGCTTTAGTGTTTTGTGTCAAGCCCTCTGGCCTGGTTCTCTGAGCAGCTCCTCAGGTTGGAAACATAATTTATCATCTCAGTTTCCAGCAAATACCTGGAACCTGGCTCCACCAAGCCCCAGCGAGCCATAAAGCCCTTGTGCTGTTCATGAGCAGCAGGAGCAGAGATTCAGAGTGGCCTCCTGCAGCACTGCTTGGGGTGGGTGGGTGATATTTGGGCTATTTCGGGGCAGCCGCCAGCCCTGGAGCAGCACGGCAGCTGCCAGATGCTGTGGGGAGCCGGCGGCTGCACCAAGCTGCTGCTTGATGGATTTCTTCATGCCCAATTAAGGCTCTTCTGTCATCAAGAGTGAAACAAAAGAGAGTGTTGATGCTACTTAGGCAGAGATGCAGGTGCACATGTTGCACCATGAGTGTGGTTAAGTGCCCTCAGTGGCAGCAGCAGCTCCCCTTGCTCTTCCCTCCTCCATCCCACCGCTCCCTCCAGCAGTGAGGCTGGTCCAAGCTGGTGGTGTTGGTGGCTCTGGGATGGGGACCTCCCTCCCAAGGGTCAGGCACATTTGTGCCAAAAGACCTCTGGATGGTAAGAAGTGACCTAAACTTGCAAAACAGAGGTAAACTTGAGTCTGCAATTGGCTAAGCCCAGAGTTTGGGGCTGTTTCCCAGCGTGGCTTTTTGGGGCGATGCTCTAAAAGGTGCTGCTGGCCAAGCACAGTGTTCTCCTCACTGTGGGCTCCTGGGGCATTTTCCATGTGCAACAGCCTGGGGATAAGGGTTGTGTGTTGCCTGCTCCCCACGCCATGGTGAGAAGCTCAGCTGTGTGAAGGGCTTTTTGTTTTAACCACGGTTTGCTGGGTTACATCTCAGCCTTGGGGTCTGCCACAGCTCCTGGGGGAGATCATGCCCGTATCTGTCCCTGGCACTGAGCACATCTCCTCTGGTCAAACTGCAGAGTCTGCAGGCTCCACTGCCAACATCCCTCATAATTAATACCTGCACGGCCTTGTTTAAAGCTGGCTGGGGTGGTTTGGGTTGCAGCAGCTCCTCTGGACTGCAGCACAGGAGCCCCTGGCTGCTTCCCACACTCCCCAGCCCCTCGCCCAGGCAGGGCTGCCCGAGGCACCACTTCCCTCCCAGCTGCACAGGAGAGGAATGCAGGAGGGACTGTCCCCTTCCCCCAAACTCTCCATCAGCCAGGGCTTGCTGCAGGTCAATAACCAACCCTCTGCTTCAGTCACAGCCCAGATAATTAGTGAGCAAAGTGCAAATAGTCACTGTGATTCAAATTACCTTTTAATTTCTTTTCTAGCTGCCTGAGGGGTTTCTTTAGTTCTATGAAAAAACAGATTTTTTTTTTTTTTTTAAGACACACCAGTCTTGCAAACCAGAAAGACACAATATTTGGTATTCAAGGTGTAATGAAAGTTGTTTGCATTTTTACATTGCATTTTGGATACTTCTTGGGAATAACACTGAGCACTTCAGTCAGTCTCAAATGGTACAATTATTTCAGTTGATCCCAAAACAAATTCATTTTTAATTTTGTGCAAAATAGTTTCAAAAAGGTTGCACCATCTACAAATCATGAGATAGATATTGGTTTTTTATCCACCACTCTTTTTCAAAATTTAAACAATCCAATTTCATGCTAGAGAGGCTTGAAACTATGGGGATTAAAGCTTAAAGCTTTGGGAGACCCACAGGGGCTGGCAGGGAAGTGGTTTGGTTTCCTCCAGAGTGCCCCTCAATGTCAGGAGGTAAAACCAGGCACATAACCATGGTCTCCAATGTAATGATTTGTCAAACCACACATTTTTCAGCTCTTTTGGTTGCTTTAATTTTTAGGTTTCTCACATTTACAAATGGCTTATTAGCATGTATTTTCCTCTCTAAGTGTTATTCTATCACCCTCAGCACCAAACAGCAGAATTTCATTTTGGGGTCACCTTCTTGACCACATCAAACACTTTCTAGCTGTCTTCTTCTCCTCTTTCTTCTTCTCCTTCTCCTTCTCCTTCTCCTTCTCCTTCTCCTTCTCCTTCTCCTTCTTCTTCACTTCTACTTAATCTTCTTCTTCTTCTTCTTCTTCTTCTTCTTCTTCTTCTTCTTCTTCTTCTTCTTCTTCTTCACTTCTACTTAATCTTCTTCTTCTTCTTCTTCACTTCTACTTAATCTTATTTTTCCCTTGAAAACAAGAAAACAATTGGGCACCTACAAGCTGGCAAATCTGCTCTGCAACTCCAGTAGTGCTCATGTCCAAGTTCTACATTGGGTCATCTCACTGTGGGTACCACCAACAGCAGGGAATGGACTCCATGTCTTATTTGTGCCCCCCAGATGGTTGCACATCACCCACATAGGCAAGGAAATTACTGAGAGAGGCCTTGGACAGAGGCCTGAATGATAACTAAAAATATCATCATCCACCCAAGAGGATGGACTTCTTTCCCAGTATTAACATCAAGGCATTCAGCAATAAGCTCCTTTTCCAGCTGGAATAACTCCTGTCTGATGACCTCCTGCTCATCAAACCTAACCTGATGCACAAGCAAAGCCCTCACAGGCCAGTTCCCTTCACAGCCCAGCTGGAGGCAGCTGCATTTGGCTGCTTACCATCATCTCCAAGCAAATCTACCACTGCCCCTACGAGAACCAGGATCAGCATCCCTGACCCTTCCCACTGTGATGACTGCATGAGCTGAGAACAAACATGAAGTAACAACATGGCCAGAAATATCTCCTGCTTGGTTAATGAAGGGATCTTCAGCCATCTCCAAGCCCCTAAAGAAGGCACAGGCAGGAGGAGGACAGACCCCAGGGATGGTCAGGGAGATGCCATCCTAAAGGAGATAACTAACTCCTTGAAAACTGTACAATGCACTGAATTTACTGCTCACACGCTCAAAACAGGAGTGAGCTGTATATGTTGTATTGTATCCATGAGAAAAGCACTGAGTTTGAGCATGGATTAGGAAAAAACACTGTCCTTGAAGGCCGGAGAGCAGCTGGGACCGTTGTCCACTCTCAAAGTGCCCGGCCAGAACGAACCCACGGCGCTGCTGGAGGAACGCTGCCAGCAATAAAAGCTAAGTCCCCCCGTGCTGAGATGGTGGCAGGCCATCTGACACTAATCCCGTGCCTCCAGCAAACAAAGCCTCCCAGGCATTGTGAAATAGCCTCAGCTGCTTGCTGGCTCGGTTGCCTGGAGAAGCTGCTCCGGCGAGGGCCCGTGGAGCACGCGGTGTTCTCACACGACCCTGGCAGCAAAGGTTAAAGCACATTAGAGCAGCTTAATGAGGTTTTTAACCACTGCTCTGGAAAGCCTGACGCGCTGCTTTCTAGAAAATGTTGCAATTTAGGCTTCAGCAGGAACCACAGAGCAAGGAAAATATTATGCTTGGACCATCAGTCTTGCAGTTTCTTGCTGCAGCGCTTCCAGATGAACTTGCCTAACTTGGCTTGTGTCTGGAAATGACTTTGGACTGGAGATTGCTAGGAAGAGGAGCAGAGGCATGCTCTATTCCTGGACTGCATATTAGTGTTCCATATGGGTGCAGAGCCAAAGCATATGGACCTCCATCTGTTAGGCAGGCCTGGCCTGGCCCCATGGATGGTTTATAATGCGCGTAGATTCATCCAGATTTGGGATTCCTCCAAAGCAAGACGAGAGCCAATGACTCAAATATTGTGCAAAGCCATTGAAACTAATGGCACTAAACAACAATCATTTGTCTCCTGTTTGATTTTACTTGCTGTAAAATAATGAATTAGTTATGGGGGTGGGTGAGTATTGTGCTGTGTATGGAAGCTTTGAAGGAAACATGGTTAAAAGAAAACAAAACAAGAATCATCCTAGTGGTTCTGTATCAGCTTCCTCCAATGTATTATTCCCCAGAAAGTAAGCTGTGTCCTTCAACTTCAATAACATGGCATTTATGCTCCATCTGTGATCAGATTTAAAGAGGTTTGCAGGCATAATTCAGGCAACTTTCAATGACAAATTCAAGGAAGCTCGGGAAAGAACTCTTGAAGCTCTTCCACGACTAAAACAACTCCAGGGAAAATGAACTTTGCTCCTACAAGCTCTTTATTAACCACAAGCTCCAGACTTGGATGTTTTCTTTTCTTTTAAAACAAATAATTAGCCCCAAAAGACTCCAAGCCTTAGCATGCTGTGCTGTTTCTTGCACTGAGAAGCCAGTGTGTGGTGGGACTTGTCCTGACCTCGCTGAAATCAAGAGGCACTTGCAGCCCAGCAGCACCACGATTTCATCCGCTTCCTCAGGTCACATTTCTGCTTTGAAAGATGGGCCCCAGAGGCTGAATTTCAGGCACCATGCCGGAAACATTTCTGCTGAATTTTCCTGCAGGATTGTGTGGGACACATGATTAAAGCCATGGGATGACCGCCAAGGAGATGGGCTATTGTGGCAGCCCCTGGGAGAGCTCATAGCAGAAAAAAAACCTCTCTCCACTAAATTAATTAATTGCCATGCATGTTAGCTCTGGGGTTTGGGGAAATTACCGTGGCCTGATTTCCTTCAGCACTTTTATTCCTGGCTGGAGACCAGGGGAGTTGTTGAGGTTGCTGACTTAAGACACCATAACAAATGGCTAGAAATGACCAGGCAGGCGTTGTGATTTGTGACCTGTGCGTCTCACCTGCCTCAAGCACGGGTTTCACGGCACCTTTTCTCAGGATTTTATGGAAGGGGCAGATTTACAAGCATGCCAGCCTCCTCCTGGGCTTCCCAGGAGAGACCAGGAGGGCAGAAATTTCTTGGCCGAAAACCATCTGAGAAGCCAGGCAGCTCTGAACATTCTGTGGTTTATTTTTGGAAGAAGCAATTTTGGTAATTGTATGTGTTAAATGAAAGGCAATTAGGGGTGGAGGGAAGGTGTTGCATGTGTGTTGGAATAGGAGCCAGTTCCAAGCCAAAGGGTCTGTTAAAAACGTGGACCCCTGAGCGTGCCACAGGCCAAAGGGGGCTGGGGAGGAGCTGAAGGGGTGTGCGAGTATTTATGGGTGTTTAATGTGAAACAGGGCATGGAAACACTCGCATCTGTGATGTGTCTTTTATGGTCTTCCCAAGGTTTTAATTAAAAACTCAATATAAGCACGACTAGAGGAAACCAGGATGTTTTAACAATCATCTGTTATAAATTGTTTTGCAGGGGGTGAAAGAAAATCAAAGAACGATTGTTCGTGCGAAGGAGTTGGGGACGCTGAGTTCACACAGAGAAATAAACCCTCTGGGAAAGGTTTTCCTGTCAGGAAGCACGTGCTGCACAGAGAATAAAGTGCAGGGGGGCTTCCATGCTGCTGTGGGCATCTGCCAAGTGGCTGTTTCCCCATCAGGTACATCTGTCTGCCAGAAACATGGTACATGCCAGAGGGCTGGGAGCAGGATCACACGCCAGCAGGCGGGATGAGGAGGATGTTGGATTTGGGCTGGGATGATCTTTGGATGGCTCAGAGAAGTTTCAGCTGTAATTTCTGAGACGACACAGCACGATGCATTTTGTGCTTGGTGACAGGCACACTAAAATCATTTTGTGCAGCACCTGTTGCCTCTGACAGAGATGACAGCAGGGAAACACTGGAACAGGATGGAAGGGAGTTAATGAGGCCCGGAGAGGTGGCTGCAGGGCATGCAGGCGTCATCTCTGGCTGTTTTTAAGGGATTATGAGGGTTTGGGGTTGTTCATGGCCTTGGAAAGGATCAGGAGTTTGCTGCCTACTGCTGGGATGCCCAATCCATCTGGAGATGAATGCATCTGGACATGTCTGTGAGCTGGTCCCCTTCCTGGTGTCCCTGTGTTCACATTCTCAGTGGAGAAGGGAGCCCTGGGCCAGCCACCACAACACTCCTGGGCTTTTTCTCCATCTCTTTCACGACCTAGATGTCTTTAGACTGTTTTCTCCATGTGTCTTACTTGGTTTTTTGCAAGAAAAGAACTGTCTATGTCCTCAGCTGGTCCTCACTGCTCCCACAGAAGTGTTCTGGATGGGTTTTCACTCTGCCTTCCAGATGAATTCAATGAAAGCCCATGACAGCCGTGGCTCCAAGGAGCCCCCAAGGACCACAGTTCCCTGAGCCTGTAGTTTAAATGGAGATTAGCTTCTAAAATTTAACGAGGACCTCTGTGAAAACAGAGTCCCAAGAATAAAACAACAACCAAAAAAAGGAAGCCCATTGAATACCCATCCAATTAAGGCTTCCAACTGATCCTCATTAAACATCCGTTCCTGACATTTGACAGCACGGTTTAGATTAGAGGGTGAAAAATCCCCTTGAAAAGGCAGATTGACATTTTGCAGAGGAGTGTTTTCATAGTAATACTAATGGCTTCAAACCCCCAGCTTATAATCTAACATGGAAAAAAAAAAACAAACCCAAAACAACACATATTGGCTTGGCAAGGGGGTAAGGAACAGCCAGGCTGGCCAGCAGGGAAACTCCTGGTGACCAAACTCCTGGCTGTAGTGAATGCAGGCAACCCCTGGCCTTGGCTCTCCATGTGCAGGGTCCTCAAAAGGCAGCATTTAATAAGATACAGAAGCTGGGTTTTTTTGGCTGAGCTGAATATGAAATCGCCATGGCAACCTTTCTTCCAAGGTGATCTGAGTCAGGTAGCAACAGCAGGGATGAGTTAAAGGTCATCCCTGCAGAGGAAGATGGGCACTGATAAAGCACTTTAACAAGTCCCAGGGGAGGTGGCATTTAAAAGCCACTCAAAGGGCTCAGCCAGAGCCGTGAAGGGAGAGAAATCCAAGAACAGCAGTGATTTGGAAAGCTCCTGGATGTGAAGGCAGCAGCATCAGCCCAGAGGTCACTCCCATGAGGGCACAGGACCCACAAATGTGTGTCCAGCCTCAGCCTCCAGGACCTGGAGAAGGGCTTCTTTAGCAGCTGGGTAGGACCTGGGGAAAACCTTTGCAAGCAGAAGCTCCTGTTCCAGAGTGAAAGCAATAACTACGTGTAAGGGATGAGACCTCACCCTCCAGCAGAGAAATAATAATTTCAAAAATCATCTAAGACTAATTGCAAGCTGATTTTCACCAGGACTTATGCTTCCAAAACGCCTGAGGTTCTTTGAGGAACATCCCCTCCCACGTCAGACGAAGGGCTCAGTGTGATTTGTGACAATGAGCCAATGCTATTATCCTCACTCCACAGAGAAGGAAAACAGAGGCATGGAGGGGGGTGCTGTCATCTCCACAGCTAAATCCAGGCATTTAAAAATACAGCTTGGAGCCCAGTGACAGCAGCTGCTCTGTAGTTTGACCAAGTGCTGGCACATGACATTTTGGGCATTACAGGGTTGGGGTGGCTTGGTCTGAGTGACCCAGGCAGCAAGGTGGTGGCAGGGAATTCTGTTGCAGTAATACCTGTGGGAATTCTGTTGGAGTAATACCTATGCCATCTATTTTTAATTTTACTATGTTTTTTTCTGGTTCTCAGGGTCTCTTTTCAAGTTTTTCCCCTATAACCATACGGGCTAGAAACTCACAGCTTTTGTTGTATTAATGAAAGCTGAGCATCCCAAATAATCTCAGGTTCAAGAACTGTGACTTCAAAAACCCCACAAATAGCATGCCCTGTGAAAAAAAAGTAGCACAAGCTCACAGCACCCCTTTCCCCCATTCCTGCAAAGCTCAGCTTTTACCTGGAGCTCACATCCCACTCTCACCCACAGCTTACTTTCATCTTCTCCATGGCTGCAGCTCCTGGGTCAGGGTCACTTCTAGAAGCCAGGGGGTAAGCTTGATGGCTGGGAGAGAAACCAGAGGTTCAGCAGATCTTAAGAGCTGGTTCTTGCTGCTGTGCTGGTGGGAGCAGAGACCATGACAGCCAGAGCCTCCCACAGCAGTTTCACGCAAGACCCAAATGGAAACTCCTGCCCCGCCCTGCCCTGTGGTCTCTAAGCTGGATGCAAACCCTGCTGCACACATCACACCACTGGATCTGTCCAAATCAACATGAATTTACTTGCAGGAAAAATGTCTCCCCAGCTTTGTTTTGGAAGGAGAAGATGAGGAGAAGGCGGATCTGAGATGAAGCCCAGAGAAAGGGTACTGGGGGACCACGGTCTGCAGAACACGTGGAAGTTCCACCCTCTCCAGATCCCAGGAGTTTGCTGGCTCCTGCTGAAATTTCTGTTTCTCTGACCAAAGCCACGTGCTCACTGCTGGCCCCAGCCCTCCTGGCTGCCAACCCATCTGAACACAGCGTTACACAAGTGCTTTGTGCCCCTCCTCTGTTCAGAAACTGGGACAAAACAAACCATTCTGCTCTGCTTGCGAGGAGGGTCAGTCTGCACCTTGCTCAGCCTTTGGAGTTGCCATTGCCTTGTCACCAGAGCGGCTCTAATTTGAACTAATGACTGGGAAACTCATTGCTGATTACAGGGCACTGCCAGGCCCTGGCTGCCAGCACACAAAAATCCAACTGCCCCCACAAAGCCTGGTAGGATAACATTTCATAGCATTGCCAAAATGGACTTCAGCCGTTCATTTTGACAGCTGTAGTTGTAATCATTTATGATTAGGTTTTACAGTGTGCTGGTAAAAGGACCACAAGGCATTTCATAAAAAAAAAAAAAGGAAAAATGGGCCTTGTAGGCCTTGTCTCAGGGCTGTGATAAACCAGGAGGGAGTGATGGGGAAAGGCTGTGCCAAAGGATTCAGACTGGGAATCTTCTACAGACCACAGGGAAAAGCTATTTCCCTTTGGACATCTCAGTAATTACCATAAAGCTGAGCAAATGGGCAGTTCACAACTTCGAGACAGGGCGCAAATTTGCAATTTTTTGGAGCACAGACTTGTTGCAGGAGGCAGGGGACCTGTGAGCAGGAAAATCCGTGTGCCCCATCCCTTTGCCAATTTAATCCCATCCCACCCACCAGGCAGAAGAGCATTTCCACAGCAGTGTCTCAGCATTTGCCTTTTTGGGGAACGGAGACAAAAGCCACACACTTCACAGAAGAGAAAGTGACACAAATGCACATAAGGGAGGGGGAATTTGGAATGACTAAAAAGGTTCCAGCCTGTCCGACATCCACCCACATGTTGGAGAAGAGCCCCACTGGCATCACAGTTTGGATCCAACATAGCCTGGTTCTCCTTTCCTTCTCTGAGGGGCTGTGGGGTCCACAAGAGAGCTCACAGATTGCATAATCATGCCTGAAATGTGCAGGTTGGGTCATCTTGATTTTTTTTCCCAGTCAAGAAGATCTGCAAAAATCATGTCATTCCCATGGAAAACTTCAGGCACACAGAACTGAAAATTTAATCAGGAGTATATTTAATGGGAATTATTTCCCCGGTGGTGCCAGGCAGCCCTTAAAATGTGTGAACTTGAGGACATAATTTAGCATTTCTGCTGCAGCTCTTGATTTTCCAGAGGAGGAGAGAAACAGTAGCCCACCTTGTTAAAGCTCTTGGAGACAGATTGTTGGAGAACATTAAATAAAAGCTCCCTGCTACCGTTGTACAAGGGAGTATTTGAGGCCTTCCCATTCTCCTGCGAGGCTGAATTTGCACCATAACTGGTGCTTGATGAATGTGAGCCCGTGGCAAAGGCTGTCCCAGAGACACTGCAGTCACCACTTCAGTGTTAGTCTGAGGGGACCCATCACTTCAGAGGTGATATCAAAGGGGAACATGAAATGAGCTGAGACTTAACACCCGCACATCAAGAGGAGATGGATGTAAAAAATAAATGGGTTTCTCAGGCAGGGGGTCAGGCTAATCACCAGGTTCTGTTTGCTTGGGTGTGTTTCCCACACAGCAACCAGACCAGGTTATTTTTGCCCGTGTTAAAAATAAAAGCAAGTTAGGATGTCTGAAACTTTGGGGTGGGATTGAGGGGAAATCCTTGCTCTGGTAGGTGCCTTCTGCCATGGTTTTCCTCACATGAAGAGCAGGACGTGGCTGTGCCATCCCCACAGTGAGGGGCAGCAGCCACTCCTCGGCCACTAAACTTCACTCACTAAGCCATCCCTGACCAGAGTGTGCTCGTCTCCACTGCCCTCCGTCTTCCATGGTCAGTTCCATCAGCTTGAAGTCCCACCAGGTCGTTTCCATGGTCATACAGAATTAATACAAATGACTGCAGAATATGCAGGGCAGAAGAGACTCGGCTCGGCTCTCGGCAGAGCGTTTTGCAAAGAGGATTAGCAGCTGTGGGGGATGATTATTATCATTAATGATGTCAGAAGGGAGGCAAGCAGAGAATTCAGTATTTAGTATTTTGACAAAAGCCACAGGGTTCGGATTTGCAGTCAAATTCTACAAAATGTTCTGCACCAAAGGCTTAAAAAACAAGTTAAATGTTTATTATACTAATAATTCTTCAGTTAACGTCAAGGCAGGTGAACAGGGGATCTAACACTTGATCCCCTGCTAAGGCTTTGGCAATTGCAAATGCTGGAAAACCTGATGAGACTACACAGGTTGCACAGAAGTAGCAGCACACACTGCTGAGGACTCAAAAAGGGCTGCTAATTGCCCAAACCTGCTAGAACACTGTTTGTGCCCTGGCTCCTGACCTCCACGCAGCCTGAAATCCAGCGTGCTGCAGCTCTACAGCATCAAACACACCCCAGGAGGATGTATTTGGAGCAGGCAGGAGAGCTGTGGCTCTCATGTGATGCCCTTACAACCTGAGCACACCTCTTCAGAAGACTGTGATCCTCCTCTGAGCCCCATATGCCTTCAAAGAGTGCTTTTTTCTGCAGCTCCAGCTCCTGAGTCTGAGTCCATGCTCATTTTTCACTTCCAAACCCCAAACTAGAAGACCTTGCAGGTGGCAGGGTGTGCAGAGAAGTGTGTAAATAGCTGTCCACTGAGATGTTCAAGTTAATTAGGAGACAATATTATATAAAACACAATAAAGCACTAATGAATAAACAAACAAGCCTCACTTGGGATCTTTTCAAACCCTTTCAAGCCAGTGTTTTGACTTCTGGATGCTTGAGAGCCTGAGGAGTGGCAGAAGCAGCAGCAGGGCAGAACATGGGCCTGGAAGAAACAGGTGGGAAGGAAACACAGAGCTGTGATTCTGAGAGAGGAGCAGGACTCAGCATTTCATGCTCCCCGGGGAGACATCCTGGTTCACTTCTTTGTTGTGATAAAAACAGCCAGCTTGGCTTAGGGCAAGACTTTTAACTTTTCTCATAGTAGCAAGCCTTGATTGTTGCTGAAAGGATGAGATGGACAAACTCCCACCAACACCCTGGGTTCCTCACCCCATGGCTGCCCCAGGGTGCTCACAGCCCATTCAGCACAAACACAATGCTGGCTTACAAACTCTAATTCTTTCAAACCAGCCCAGTGCACCTCAGTTTTCCCTAAAACAGGCCATGTCCCTCCTGTTCTGGGCCCTGGAGGCTGCTTTCCCCCATGGCAGGGACAGCAGCAGGATGCTGTGGGGCTCCACGACTGTGACTCCCTTCATTCTGCAGTTTCAAACCTGGGAAATGTAGGTCGCTGATCTTCAGCATGACCTACATTCCCAGCTCAACATTTTGCCAATGTTGATGCTTTCTAGCCTCTAGCTGGATCTGGAATGCACACATGAGTGCCCTGCTTTGCCTGGTGTCCAAGGAGGGAAGTTGTGACCGAGCCCGAGCAGATGCTGCCCAGACCATGCATGTCCTGCACACATGGCTGCAGCGAGGCCCTGCCTGAGCCAGCAGCAAACTCAAGTCTCTGTGAAAGCATCTCCTTACTCAGGACCAGCTGTACTTATGCCCTGCAGGAGAAGGATGGAAAACAAAAGGAATTTTAGCATTACTGTTGTCTTTCTAGTGTGTTGGATGGGGCTGGCAGGAGCAGAGGAAGGTGCACCCACACATGGCACCCCGGGCAGAGCCTTGGGCAGGCAGCAGCTCCAGCAGGGATTGTGGAATCCCAGAATCTCAGGATGGTTTGTGTTGGGAAGGACCTTAAAGATCATCTCGTTCCAACCCCCCTGCCATGGGCAGGGACACCTTCCACTACATCAGGTTGCTCAGAGCCCCGTCCAGCCTGACCTTGAACACTTCCAGGGATGGGACAACCCTGTGCCAGGGCCTCAGCACCCTCACAATGAAGAATCTGTAGATCTATATCTCTCCTCTTTAAGTTTAAAACTGTTCCCCATTGTCTTACCACTATCTCCTTCTGAAAAGGTCGGTCTCCCTCTTTTTAGAAGCCCCTGTTAGGTATGGAAAGTCTCAATGAGGTCTCCACGGAGCCTTCTCTTCTCCAGGCTGAACAACCCCAGCTCCCTCAGCCTGTTTTTGTATGAGAGTTGCTCCAACCCTCAGATCATCTTTGTGCACCCAAAAATGTCCTGCCTTGCTTGCCACTGGCAGCACTCCTGCTGTTGTCTTCATTGGAGGCAAGTTTTTCACTCCAGGTTTCTTCTTTCTTCACATAGGTGAGGAAAAAGAACCTGTCAGATGCTTTTTGTGCATAAGGGAATTCTTGGTTTGCTTCATCTGTCTTTTACAAAAGTGTCACCTTCACTGATCCTTTCAGACCTCGTCACCACTCCATCCATCACATCACCTCTACACCTTGGATACCCAGAAAATATGAGTCATACTGCCTGGATTTTGTGCAGGGAGAAAGGAAAAGCTCTCATACTCCTGTTACTTTCCCTAAGTTTGGGAGGATATTTTAAATGGTTCTTGATTATTATTAGCAATTCCTTTCATGAGCTAAATGTGAAAGAAAAGAAAAAAGTCTGAAAAGGCATGAGAAAAGGGAGAAAGAAGAAGAAGAAGCATCCTTGCATGCTCTGGAGACAAGGCAAGGAAAAACCATTATTCCTGGTGCCTACATGCCCTGGGGAAGGCATGTGACAGCCCACAGCAGCCACCCAGGTCACCTAGCTGTGCTTGGTGGCCTTTCAGTGACACGCAAACATCTGAAAGGACAATGATGTTCACCCTGGGAATGTCTCCAAATCCTGGATAGCCTGGCATCAGGGACACAGCATGGCTTGAACAGCTGGGGGAACAGAAATAGCCCAAATTCTCTCCTGAACTGTATATTTCAAGACTGAGGTGCATTGGACAAATCACTATCGATGCTCCTCTTCCCTTCCTGCCTCCCACAGCTTTCTGAGGCTGCCCAGGGAGAGCCATATCTGTTAGTGGTTCCATGCTGCTACTGGCTGGTGGCAAACAGCTCAGGGACCCCTGCCTGCTTCAGGACCAGCACGCTTGGTGCAGCACTGATCCAGCCCTGAGGGTCCAGCTCCGACCAGCGCAGCCTCCCAGAGCCTTCCCAGGAACCACACGCACTCCTGCCCTTTCCCAGCTCCTCCATCACGTCCTGCGTGTGTTTGCATCCCATACATCATGCACAAATGTAGGTCATTGCAAAGACCATGCTGCAGCAAACTGTGAAATCTCAGCTTGGCCTCTTGCCTTATGTGCAAGAGGATTTTCTCACCTCCCATCGCTCGGGGCTGCTGCCGCGCTGAGTTCTTCCTTCCCAGCGAGCTCCTGCTCCCCAGCAAGTGTCAGGAAATCTCCTGGCAGCAGCCACGGCAAACACCCTGTGACAGGGTGAACATTGCGGGCTGCAGGCTGCCTCGGGCAGGAAAAGGGGGTGAGCTGTGACAAACTCCAGCACCTCACCCGAATATCTTCTGAGCAACCACCCACCCACCACCCCCACTGCCCTCAGAGCTCTCCTAGGTGTGTCTGCCCTCTGTGCCCTGGCGTGAAAGGAAAATCGGTTTGTTTTGTACACACGAGGGGCTGAATTCTTGCAAGCAGTGGGGGAAACTCCACATTTGTGTTGGTGGCAGCAGGAGCAGGGTCCATCCTTCTGGCTTTTTACTGCTGGGTGGGCAAAGTCAAAAAACCAAAACAACATGTCCATGTACTGAGAACAAAATAAGGGCTTGTTGGCTGGGAGCTGGCAGCACAGGAAACCCTCCTCTGTGTTGTCTCAGCAGAGCCAGAGCTGACCCAGCTGCATTTTAGGCAGGAACCCTTCCTCCTTCCCTCACTCGTGGTCAGTGTGTGCTGCACCGAAGCCGAATGCAGGCGGAATGACACCAAGCTGTGACATCCTCTGGGTGCTTGGAGGTGCCACACCACGTTTCAAAACACCCCAGTGACGAAAGCCAGCCAGTGGAGTGTGATGGGGAGAGCTGGAGCCATCGAGCCAGATGATTTAATGTATTTGCCATGTTAAAAGCACGTCACCAGGGCTGAGCTGACCTCCACAACAGCAGGAACAGATTCTTCCCCCAGTGCTTCAAGCCAGGCTGTGTCCCCTGCACCTTCTACCTCCATCCCAACAAGGCTTCTAAGCCAGCAGAATTAGTTCTGCTAAATAAAGGTGGCTCCTAACAAGGGCTCTTGGTCTCTGACCTAGCAGCTCACGGTTTTTTGGGAGGGTCACAGACATGATGTACAAAAGCTCGGTGCAGCACCAAAACCACAGACTAACCCCACACCCGCTGCACACTTGATATTTGTGAGCTGCATAAAGGTTTCCTTTGTTTGCACACATTTTTCTTAGCCCTTAATAGGCTTCAATGAGGTATTTTCAGGTTCTGCACAAAAACAAAATGCCAAAGGAAGCCTAAAATTCCGTGTTCCTTCATGTCCTTCCTCAGATTTCACCTTTTTAGACAGCACATCAAAATAGGAACATAATGGAGCTGCTATTACTGCTAATGCTTTTCACATTATTCGAGGTGCAGGGAACAATTATATGGCATTAATGACATGTTGCTACACTCGGATCCGCCGCCAAACTGCGGCTCCCTTCACCTTCCCCCCTCCACTTCTGTTCTTCCCCACCTGCTCCCCATCAGAAGGCAAGGCACAGCCAGTTTGCTCTGCTTCCTCTGAAAACCCTATCAAAGAAAACTCCAAATGCTCCGAGTTCCTTTCAGAAAAATAAAATAAAATAAAATGAGCAGAGGAAACGTCACCTTTCAGAGGCTTTTGCCCCGGAGCAGCAGCAGCGCCTTGATGCCTCCGGCGCAGGGCAAATTGCACAGCAGCTCCCCGTGACGGGAGCAGACCCACCTTGTGCCCGGCTGCCTGTTCTGCTGATGAAGAGCCTGGCAGGTCTCCTCAGTTCCCCTTCCAAGCTTTTATGAGCCAGACTCATTAATCACCTCTCCCTTACCGAGAGAGGCCTCACTACACACTCGCTGCTTGCCAGCTTTGGAGCGAAAAGAGGCAGATGCGGTTCCCAGGCTTTTGACCGGAGTTTGTGGGAGCTTTAGGTTCTGCAGCCCTCTGTGCAGGGTGGTGATGACTTGTGAAGCCCTGGTTAAGGGATGGAGCTCTGAGAGGTCTTTCCTGTGGCCCAGGCTGCCCAGGTTGGCACAAGCTGCCAGCCCAGCCTGATGGAAAGCCAGGCAGCCGTGCAGCGATTCCCAGCCCAGCCACACAGTTAAACGGCTGAATAACCCTGCCCTGGCATGGGGGAAGGAAATGTCATTCATTTTATGGCTGGAAGGAGCCAGGAGAAAGCATCTTCCAGGGGTAAGAAATGCACACAGCACCGCTGAAGCTGTTGGAAGCTGCTGGAAGGTTTTGTATTGTGAAGTTCTGGACACACAGTTTCCAAAAATGACATGTTTCTCCAGGAGCACAGCCATGGTGCCCTAGGCCAAGCTCTGGGGCAGCCTCAGCATCCTTCACTTACAGGGGTATGATTTGGGGTGGATCTGAATAACTAAGAAACTTTCAGCCCAATGCTGTGTCTTTACACAAGCTGCCAGCTCTGTTTTGGATCAGCAGCCTCGTGCCTTCTCCATTGGGCTTCCTCCTCCAGCTGGGTCTCCTGGATAATGTCTGGGGTGGGAGGAGCAGCTTTAGAAAGGATAGCACTTGGTAGGTGCTTGGCCACTTGATGAGATGGGAGGGAGGAAGGGTCAGGACCAGAAAATGATAAAGGGCACAGGTGGAGCAGTCACTGCACGTGGTACAAGGTGGCTGGGAGGTGGTTTTTTATCTACAGCCTCCTGGAGAGCTCCTCACCTCACCAGAGAGATCTCCAGGGCCTTCCTAGAGACAAGTAAGGTAGAAAAAGTAGCTCATAGGATTAGTTCTGAGCACACAGAAGGCGTTCTGGTTTTAAGTGAAGTAATGGTGGTATCGGACACCACATTTGTACGTTTGCTTGTCTGCTCCTGCCACCCCTCTCCAAGTGGTTTGATAACACTCAGGGTGGAGAGCGGATGCCTGAGACACCCACATTTGAGACTGGAAATGCGTGAGGGATCTGTGACTTCCAGCAGTAGTGAGGTGATTGGTCACCTGTATCTGATCTTCAGGCTTGAGCCCACCAAGGTGGACATCAGGACTCTTCAAAATCCATAAGCTTAAAATACCTGGAGGTGGCGTGGCCAAGGGCAGTAATGTAAAGGGACCTAGTGAGCTCTGGGTGTATTGAGCCAGTGGTTTCACATGACTGAAGGGCTGTGCTGTGTTCTGGTGGGTTTAGAGCAAACACTGCAGGAATTGATACATCTTGAGAGCTGTGTTCTGCATTTGACATCTCCGTGCGTGCACCTCGTGTGCGTGTATTCATCCTCACAGACACTCCTGCCTCTTTGCTCTCACACTAATGAGATATTCTCACTCATTTCTTTGTTATGCCAGCTCTAATTTCCAGCTCTTTGACACGAGCAACCATTTTTCTCTAAAAGGCTGAGATCACATGGCAGGATTATAAATTTGCTCCTGAAATGCACCATTAATAAATAATAAAGTGTTTATAAATATGCAAAATAGATTATTAGTCAATTCTACAAAATCTTGGCTACAGGAGCATAAAAGTGTGCCCTGCAGCTTGTATATCTATTATAAAATAGAGGAAGCAACTAAAAAGAAATTCAGATTCCCTTTTTAACTTCCAAGCAGTAAACGCTGAATAACTTATTTCTGATAGAGATTATGTTAAAAGCAAATCATTTGTTTCCTTGAACAGCAATGAACAATGCACTGCAAATATGTGATTTTAAAAATATTACATACGAGCAGAGGGACAGAGCACGTCCTTCATTTGAACAGCTCATTAAATAGAAGCTCTTCAGCAAGAGCCTTGCCCTACCTGTAAGCACCCTGAGCAGGACCATTCTTTTATTTAGGCTTAGCAAGCTTCAGGAGTGCTAAGAGCACCTAAATATTCCTCCCCCTTAACTACAGGAGCTCAGATTGGAACCTTGAATGGCGGAACCACAGAATGGTTTGGATTGAAAGGGACCTTCAAGACCATCCAGTTCCATGGGCATTTGCTCCTTGAGTCAGACATGGGAAGTGGCAGCTCCCGAGGATCCCAGCATTGTTCTGGAAAACACCCGCCTTTCTAGCAAGACCCATCCTCATCACTAGGTTGTTGCAGCAATGTTTTGCCTCGTTAGTCCAAAATAAACAGATTTATTTCTCCTTTGCCACAGCTTTATCCACAAGGGCGTTGTTAATCTGTATGGCAGGTAAGGCACAGCGGTCAGGGATGGGAGTCAGGAAATTGGGAATTTGGTGGCAGAAGTACCACGGGAAGCTGGAGGGCAAAAGGGGCAGGAGGGGAAGAAGGGCAGGGACCACTGCATTCACTGCTGAGCTCTGAAAGCATTGCTGCACCATCAGCAGGAGGAACTGGTCTGACCCCAAAACGAGTTATCCTACACAGTAACGGAGACAGGAGATATTCCCTAAACAGACTGGGGTTTTTCTGTTTACCTGAGAATCATCTCAGTGCCACTGGGATCTGTGCTGTAGGAGTCCTTATGCAAGAGATGGAGAGAACCAGGTAATTTCAGAGCCTGTCCAAAAGGCGCTACTGAGACAACTCTGCTGACAGCCAGGCAAAAATGAAGTGGGGAAATATCAAATGTTCTTGACCTGAGCTTAAACCTTTATGAATTGAGGGCAGAGGGAGAGAAAAGTGTCTATAAAGAAGAGCTTCTCTTCAGATAAATATGTTTGTATCAAGGCACAGATAGTCTGGACATCAGTGGAGGGGAAACAGCTGGAGAAGGCAAAGGATTTGGAAGTGATGCTTCAAGGAATTGATAACAAAGAGTTTATTTTTGCTCAGCAGCAGCGCAGTGGTTATTCTGGGCTGGCACCAGAGCTGATGAGGACCAGCCACATCAACACAGGCCCCTTTAACAGACTTGTTCCCTGGCAAGAAATGCACATCTGAAACTCACAGCTGAGGATTCACTCTGAGCAGGGCTGGTGAGTCTGGAGGGGAGGTTGGCTTCTGTGATCCCATAGCCCGGAGAGAGTCTCTTTCTAACCTGGATGTAAGAGGGAAATGTGCCACAGTTATTTCACTGGCATTTAGACTTGGCAGAGGAATCCCCAGGGATGTTCTGTGCTGCTCAGCACAGGTCAGAGAAGATGTTTGAACTGGCTCATCTGGCTTTTGGAACTGGTAAAGGTCCTGGGCAGGTACCTAGTGCTAGACTGTTGATAGGCCAGAATAACAACATGTATGCTGAATTAAGTTATCTACAAAGAGCCAGTGCAAGAAGCCCAGATGAGTCTGGACAAGCTTTAAGCAGATGATGTGTTACCCTTCATGGAAAAGCCTTAAAATAAATTGTCCTGGCTGAGGTGGTGCAGTAGGTCATCTAATCCTTATCCCTCCTTAGCCTTCAAACCAACAGTCCCCATCTGCACACGACAGAGCCGAAACCCTGGCCAGGGAATCTGTTTCACACTCAGATCAGTGGGTTCCCTCCTTCACTGGGCAGGATGGATTGGGCAGCAACAGGCAACAACCAGGAGTGTGTTCCCAGGCCAGGGCTGGCAGCCTTTGAAGGCTGGCAATTAGGATTGTAACATCTTCCAAGACAGAGATTAAACATGCTGGTTGAAGCTTTGAAGCAGCTGCTCAAGCTCCTCAAGACCTGCCTTCTCCTTCCTTGTCCATGTGCAGCCTAAGTGGGTTCTCCCCACGGAGCTGGGGGGAGCTGGGCTCCCCTGTGCTGCTGGTCCCCCAGCGAGGAGGCAAGAGAGGGAACAAGGTGGCTGGAGACACCAGGATGAGGGGAGAGAAAAGCCTAGAAACCAGCTTTATGCCTCCTTAAGCCATCAAAAACTGCATCTGGATTCTTAACACCCTTTGCTACTTAGCTTTAAAAGCAATGGCCACGCCTTCCATGCTGCTTTCTTGAGCTGAAGAGTTGTTTTCCAGTAATTAGAAGTACTGTTTTGAAATATATTTGGCTCATCTAACATGTTGTGAGCAAATGGCCACGGGAGAAGCGAGCCAACCTGGAGTGGGTGTCTGTTTGGAACCAGAGCTAGAAGAGTTTCTGGCCTCTTCAAAATTGGTAATTGCCAGCTGATAGGGAGATTAACTATCCTCAGTGTTTCTGTGCAGCCTAGTTACAGACTACTCAGTCTTAAGCAATTAGAGCCGTTCCTGTTTCATACTCTTAATAGGGCTCGTTGTCAGGCATGATTCCAATCATCTCAGTGTTCAGCTCCTGTCTCTGATAGCATTTGCCACACATCGCTGGCAATTTTGCTGTTATCAGTATCAAGGCACCCAGAGATCACTGACACTGAGACACAAGGAGAATACCCCCCCGCCTTTTCCAGGGTTATAAATGTGAATTAGCTCTGTTCACTTAACCTCACTCTTGCACACAGACTTGCTAATAAGAGCAGCAGCTTGTACGAGGGTGGTAACAGCCACCCACGGGAGAGGGGGAGCTGTGTTGTACTCTGGCCCATGCAGAGCTCTTCTAGATACTGCAGAAATAACCCTTTAATGGGATCCATTTAGGGAAAAAAATATATGAAGACATGCCTGAGAAAATCTTTGTTGCAGCTCTGGGCTTCCCCATGCCAAAATTCAGAAAGGGTTAAGCTGAGTTTTGCCCTTTCCTCACACAGCCTCCGCTGCAATCACCTTCATCAAACTCAGCTCTTCAGCTCTTACTTAGGGAATAATTTCCACCAGATTTTTGGTCATTTGCTCATCTTCCACTTGAGACCTCATCAGCAAGGTAAGTACCCCAGCGATGGCAGCCTCTGCCCTCTCTCCTGGGGCATCCTCACTCCTGCAGCCTGTGCTGGGAGCAGCCCGTCCTGCTTAGCCAGAATTAGGCTGGGGCTCACCTTGAGGGGTCTCACAGCTCCCTACACAAACCAGCTTTGCTGCTCCACAGCTGGCTCAAGGCTGACAGCGTTTTGTTGGGTATTTTGAATTAGATTGAGGTTTACTGTGCTGGCAGGACGTAATTTAAAAGGCAGAGGCGGGACAGCAGCTGCCTCTTGTCTGCAGCACTGAATTACTCCTAGACTGTTGCTGAAGAGATGAAGACATCGAGGCAGAGATACCGTGTGGGGCATGGCAGGGGAGAGAGGCAGAGCTAATCCCTGCACAGGGTGCTGGACCAGTCTGTCCTGTAGCTGCTCCAGAGCCCAGGAATGGCTGCTCTCCATAACCAGGAGGGAAAGCAGTCCTCTGAGAACTGCTAAAATGGATCACACAGCTGCTCTCACATCCACCTCGCTCCAAAAAGCAACACCCCTTTCCCATTCCTGCCTTAAACATAACACACAGTACAGGGATTTCAAGAACATGTTTAATGATGGCAGTTTCTACTGAAACACATGAAGTCCGTTCAAACGCAACCAATTTTTCCTTAAAAAGAAGCTTTGGTCACAATGACAAATTCTTTTTTAAAAAAAACTTCAAAGCAATTGCACACAACTGAACACTTGGTCCTGATACCTCCTGACACACAAACTGCAGCAGCAGAAACTCATCTAACAAGGAAAAATCTTTAACAAAAACCCCAGCCCACCACCGTGCAGAGATTATACCATGTACATGGAATTAGAGGGAACAGTTACAAACAAAGTGTTTGAGTTAATTAGTGTCTATGTGTTCAAGCTTCATTAGTGCCTGTAGACTCCTACAAGTAAGTTTGGCCTTAAGATAAACACTAGGGGATCACAAAGTCAGTGTGCTACACGAGTTTTTGCAGTCATCCCTGCAACTTCCAGGGAACAAAAGGGGGGAAATGCAAATACAAAGCTATCTGTGCACTTAGTTCTGAAGGTAAGCATGGCACACTGACTTCTGGCTTCTCAAGTGTCATCTCTGGTGACAGGGCTGTGGCTGGAGTAAAGCAGCTGCAATTCTGTGCAGGGTTTTCCCTCCACATGCACAAAGGGAAAAGCCTCTGACTCACACACTCCATTTGCCTCAGACAGGAGTCGGTGGATTCTGTAAGCAGTAAGTGAGCTACAGGCAGACAGCTGTAATAACATTCCTGTTTTCATTTTCTTTAACAAAAAAATATGCCTTTAAAAATGCTCCCGAACAAAGCAAGTTTGACTACGCAACACAAAATAGCAGCAGATACTAAGACACGTTACAGTCACAATAAGATTAAATCTGCAGTGTAAAATACACAGAACAGTAAGGTAAAAAACTCATGTAGTGGTTAATGGCTATTTCTTCTCTGATGAACTCCTAGAACTACCTGAACCAAACAGTTCAAATTATTAAAACTATGTTTTAAACTGATTTCTACTATTAAAAAAATATTCATATATATATACTATTAGATGAGTCACGTCAAGTGCTCTTAAAATCTTAACTAAATATAGCTATAGAATATTTAACCAGACACTTTAAATCACATACAGCAAGGTTTGTAGAGGTAAACATTGCCTCACATTTGCAACAGCAACTGAGTATCAGACAGAGCATTCGGATTATTTTCATGACCGTGAGCAACTGGTCAGGTTGACCTGTTATTTCCACCAAGCAGCTGCTGCTTCCCTATAAGCACTTTTTAGCTTATGGCACACAGTTTGGGACTCCCCCGAGGAGTGAGGAAATCCCAGCTGCCGTTGAGCACCTCCATCTTCAACATCTTAAATACCTGGTCCCTGTCCACCACTGAGATTTGGCCATGTTGTGAAAATAGTGGGATTTTTTTTTTTTTTTTAACTACAAGCAAGGGGAGCAGAAGGTCTTTGCCAGCCTAACTCAGCAAGTGACTTGAAGTTGCTGCAAAAACTGATTTCAAGAACTGACTTGCCCTCAGAAGGGAGAAGTGCCCTTCATGCATCTTTCCTTCTCATCTCTCTTCTACATAACTTGGTCTTGCCTTTCTTTTGTGCAAAGAGATGGTTTCATTCCCTGTCCCCTGCTCTGAGTGCCTGATGCTCAGTTTAATGAGCATGGCAGGACAGTGGACATGAACACGTTGCCATGGTGCCTGCACAGACAGGGCAGCCACCTCACCCTGTCCCCTCCTTCCACAAACGCCAACAGAAGCTTTTAACCTCCCTCTCTCCTCTCAGCATTGCCACTTCTCTGACTTCAGAAGGGCTTGGTCTGCCCAAGAAGTTCAATTCCCAGCCTTCACAGTCTTGCATCCCTGAAGAAAGTCAGTATTTCCTTCTGAAGCATCCAGCCTAGAGCCTGAAACCCGTTTTACCGAGGCGGGGAAAGAGCTCCAGACCTGACCTCAAGCTGCAGCATCGTTCCACTCCCTGCTCCCTGTGGTTCCTGCCAGCCACAACAACCTGCCCAGCCCATCCTCACCTCGCAGCTGACATGTCACATACTGCTTGGTAACAGTGGCACAGAATGACTCAAACTATTCCATGAATGAAAATAACAGAGCATTTTATATTGCCTTGATGACTAATATTAACACAATATTAGTCTGCTTTGGGATTTTTCCATCCAGGCTGAGCTGGCTGTCTGCAAAGCCTTTGCTGAGTCACGGCTAGGGAAAGCAAGCTGTGGTATGGCAGCTGCTGGGATGAATGCACAAGGCTGCTGGAAAGGAAAAAAATTCCCCTTCACCTCCTTTTACTGACTGAAGGGCCAAGGGGAACCACACAGAACTGGCGCAGGTCGTGGTATCATGACAAAGCAGTTTAGTGTTCTCAACAATAGTCAAATCTCAATAGGGCTTTAAAAACCAAGACAAAAACCCCAAAAGTGGCAGCTTGCTGCAAGGCTGGTGCTTTGCCAGAATCTGCAGTCTCCTTGAGGGATTGCAATTGCAAGGCTGGGAGAAGGTCAAGCAAACAGTGAGACAATGCTAAAACAATTGGAAAAGATGTGTTCCCCAAGAAAAGCAAGGTTCCAGCCAGCTTAAAAACCCAAAATAGTAGGTGTTAAGGAGTGCAGTAAACAGTAAAGTCTGAACTTCATCTGTGGTTACTCTAAAGGAAAACCACAAAGTAGAGAAACTAACCCAGTTAGGTTTGCCCTTTCCACTGCTGGCCTGGAATGCCTGGATGCCTGTGGTCTCCCCAGCCTGACCTTTCCAGATGCAGCAATCTGATCCCCACAGTGTCATCCCACAGCTCTGACCTCTGCAGCACAAAGCACAGCAGGGAGCAACGGGTAAAAATGCGTCCTTGAGTTAAATGAGCTTTGTCAAGCAGGTAGTAAGGGAAAATTTCCAGTTTGACAGAGAATAAGATCACTTACATGAAGCTTCCATGAAAAATAAGACATGTTCTCTCTGCAATCCAATCATTCCACATGAGGACTTACTTTGCTTAGAAAAAGGTAATATAGATGAATTGTAGACAAGTTACAGTCAGCACAGGACAGTACAAAACATTGGTTTTACTCCCAGTGGAAGGGCAGAAAATTACAAAAATATATCTTCTTTAATCCAAGATTGTTGTAGTTTAGAGCATGCCTGATTCTTCCTATTTCCCTGTGGTCTCACTTACTGAAGTTGGTCTGATCAGAGCTCCTTGGGACAATGAGAGTGTCATCATGAAAACTTAGTGCAATTGTTGTTAAAAAAAAAAAAATCAGTAGCAAGTCAAGAAAATTTCCTACATGAGTCAACCTCCCAACCCCTTCCCACTCAAAACCCTACATCAAACACAGTGTGGCATTTCAGCATGGCTTACATTTTTACCGTCTTAAGTCACCTCTGTAAGGCCCAAAAATACGTCTTGATTTTTTTTAAACACATGATCTGTTTAACAATGACCAAAGTTTAACAGTGACTGAAGTGTTGAATTAGGATTTCAGAAAATAAGTCCTTGGGGCAGCTCAGTTTAATCCTCCTTGTCTTCCTCCTTCTGCAAAACTTATTTAGACTGTGAGGAGCTGCACCTTGTCATGCTCTGGTGACACTGCAGCCCTCCCAAAGCAAGGGAGCCGAGTTTGCAAAGAGGAACTCTGGTCATTCCAACGCAGGAGTCAGGACACCAGGGAACCAAATGGTGCTGTTTCAGTCGGAAGATCCACAGCCTGCTGTACAAACAGCACCTCGAGGAGGTGAGGCTTGGTTTGGTTGTAACGCTGCAGAGATGAAAGCCTCCCTTTCACAGTTATGGGTTCAGCAGGTCCCTCGACAGCAGAATGACATCTTGCAGGGCACTGATGCTCCACGGAGCTGCTTTACCTGGAAAGCAGAGGAATTAGTACAGCTGGAGATTTGCAATGAAAGAGCTCACAGGCAGAGATGAGAACACATGTGTGAAGTGGAAAAAAAAAATCCCAATGGCCACACAGGAAAAGGCAGCATCATTCACTGGGATTGTCATTGGTCCCCTCCAGTAGTTCATGTATCTGGTGGCACTGAGGGGATGTTAGTGCCATGCCAGGAGAAGAGATACCCAGGGAAGACAAAAGCAGAGTTAGATGAGACAAAGGTCAGATGCTGGAAGATCCTGTGGCCGTCACTGTGCAGAGCAGAGAAGGGAATGTGCACAGGCAGGCACATGAAACCACATTTGGGACCTCATGGCTTTTTCACACCGGTGCATCCCTTACCCATCAACACACACAGACCATCCTCCTTGCTATGGATGCTCCTCCTGACACCCTACTGGCCTTAACTGCTTTGGGGTTCACAAAAAATCTTAATAGGAACATGTTACACTGCAGGAAGGAGGTGAGAGCCCTCCTGTAGGACTGCAGAACAGCAGAACAGGGTGTGCTCCACAACAACTGTTACAGCAGCGTCGGGGAAGAACTGGCCTTCAAAACCCAGCAAAAATTGCTTTTTGACTACCTCTCTTTCTCCCCTGCTGTGGGCCTATGGGAAATCCTTAACAGCAGCACCAAAGCTTTGGCAATTTGTTGTGTTTATAGTGAGCTGCTGCCTGTGTTGGTGATTTGCACCCCCTTCAGATGAGGATAAATGATACCCCTCCATTTACACACAACTTGTCACTGCTGCCTGCTGGGGAAAAAAAATAAGCTGCTATAAACCCCAGTACAATTCACCTGGCATCATCCAGAATTGCCTGCAGCTTTCACTGGAAAAAAAATCCATTAGAGCTGCTCCCTTGAGAGTGAACACCTCGCAGTAACAAATGGAACAATTCCATGCTCCATTCAGAGCTGCACATGCAGTCAGGATCTGGAAAGGATGTAGTCCTAGAGAAGGCACCAAAAGTGTAACCCATATTTTACAGAGACTCCCAAGACTCAAGCACATCAAAAGCTGAGCCCTGCAACTGTGCTGAAGATGTTTCTATACAGTTCAATGTTATCAGTGCCTGAAAAAGGGATGAATCCAGAACCCAGCCCTTACATGTGGTGCATCTTTCCTCTAAAACATCCTGCAAGCTCTCAAAAGCCCTTTAGACCCACAATGGTTGAATAAATATTCCTGTCCTCTTCTCTCAGCCTGCCACTGCTCCTTACACATAAATCTTTCTCCTTTCAAGAGCACTTTGGAAGACGCATTCCTAAACTGCTTCTGCGCTCTGCTGTTGCTGCTGTGCTGTTAAGAGGGAAAAATGACAATCCACAGGGAAAACAAACTGAGGAATTTTACTCAGCCGACAGGAAGGACAGAGGCTTCAAGCTGCCCCAAGAAAAACTTACTATCAGTATTTATTTAGGAGCCTGACATCAGGACTAGCATTTAAATTCCAGGTTCTTTGCCCAGCTCTGGGCTGTCACATGGCACATATCGCCCTGGACAGTTGTGAAATTCCCCCAGCTGGGCTCAGCAAGCGAAGCAAAGGCAGAACTCGAAGCAAAAGCAGAACTCGCTGCCTCCAACAGCTGCAAGCCAGCAGGGAGAGGAGTCACTGCTGATATCCCAGATTACTGAAGTGCTTTCAAAGCCTTTCATGTGCAAGGCGCCACAGAATTTATTCAGAACTTGTTTTCACTTTCCTATTGAAGCTGACAAGAAATCCCCCAATGAGCTATGCTAGAGTTAATAAGCTTAACAAGCTAACAATTTTATTTACCTTTTCAGAAACTGGTTCTTTTTGCAGCTGTTTTAATCTCTTTTCTCTTATTGCACAAAACAAGCAGAGTGTTCTGTGGTGGGGGATGGACACCAGTTTGTTGGGGACGCTTGCCTGTAACCTACTTTATTTCATTGCTCTCTACTTGAGTATCACTCAGTGCCAAATGCCTGATGAATCAATGGCTTAGCTCCATCACAGAGATCACAGAACCCGTGCAAATTCCCCTTGCCTTCTTGAAAGAAATTGTTAAAGGAGCAAAGAGGAGAGGGAAATCTTCAAATCAAGATCTATTTGTGGGATGAGAAAGAGGAGGATGGGATTTAGCTTTCCACTAACTCATTTTTGAAGATGTGCAGCAAATCCCATCATAAAACTTGAAAAAACATCTGACATCTGGGAAATGATGACCAATACAGTTCATATGGTCCAGGAATCAACTGGACAAGGATGCTTTTTAGCCTTCAGCACAGATTGAGTTGGTGATCAAGAAACAAACACTCTTTCCATTGCTAGGTTTGCTTTCTTTATGTAGCTCTATAACAATTTCAGAACAATTCCTGAACTTTTTAACCCAATGCCTCTCTCAGTACCAGAGCAAACACATACAGAAACATACATATTAAAACAGTGGTTTCCACAAAGCTTTTTAAGGAGGTGTCAATGTCCAAATGATCTGGCACCTTTACTCTGTGACAATCTTTGATTTCTTTCACACAGGAATTGTGCCTGCAGGATTAGAGAGGCCATTGACAGAGCTGCTTCCCTGCTACTGGAATGAGGTTGCAAAGAGGGGATGTGATCCAGCACACATTCGACAGAGGCAGCAGTGGGTGGCTTTTGCATGCACAGAAAGGGCTGTGTTTGGGTAAGATTTTGAAGTGGTCTCATTAGTCTGCCTTACTGGAGGAAGATGGTTATTTCTTGTTGCTCCACTGCCCAAGGGAAGCCAGGGGTGGATCTACTGGGAGCCTAAAACCTTAAAGCCTCCCGGAAAAAAAATGGAAAAAAATAGCAACGACCTTCATCCAACAGCCCAATTTACACTGTCTGCTGTTCTTTGATGCCTCGTGTAAGACTGGAAAAAAATCTGCACAAGGACAAAGCATTAAAGGAAAGAAAATTAACTGCACGAGAACAATTGGAGAGGTAAATGTGGCTTCTCCCCTGTTGCTGCTCCACACCAACTGCCTTTTAATTAGAGAGCTGTTTGCATTACACAGGGAGAGAGCACAGAATCTCAATTACTCCCCCAAACACAGATGCAAGCACCACCACAGGTCTTTCAGCGATGGGAGAGGATCTCAAACCAGCCCAGAGCCTCCCACACCATGAATGCCATTTTGGGGTAGGGGAGGACTGGGGCAGGCACCCCAACAGAAGACCTGTAAGAAGTTTGTTCCCTGACTCACTGCGGGCAAGTCTGAGCTGCCCTTTCTGCAGCTCTGTCCCTCTCTTCCCGTTTGAACACAAGCACCTGTGAAGAACCTCCTGGTTTAACGGGGTTGTCAATGGTCAAACTCAGCAACTCAAATTTGCAAAGAAGTCTCTTTACTGGAGACAGGATTTGTGAACTGTTTGGGATATACTCTCCAAGCTGCACAAAGGAACCGGAGAGCTTGACACCTTTTACAGCAAATGTATCCTCAAAGCTTTCCCAAAACCAGCACCGCTAAGGGGCTGTCTGTAAGATGATCTCCCCCTCTAAACTGAGTAGCTCTGTTTGAGCTAAACAAAAGTATGCCTGAAACAGCAAGGACTGCAGAAAATGTGGAATTTAATAGCTGTTGCACTGTGGCAGAAGGGAGGAATTCCCACAGCTGCAGAGAGGACGGGTTGGCCAAGAACAGGGACCAGGAGGAGCCGATACCGTCAGTGACAGAGGCAGAGTCCTGCTCCAGGGAAGCAATGAAGGATAACACCAACACAGCTCTCAAGAGACAAACGGTTTCCAGCAAGCTCTCTTTGTTCATCCACTATTTTACTATTAGACATCTTGTCCTGAAGCACTGCCATGATTGAGATTCTTCTGTTCTCACTCTTTGGGGAAAAAACCCTCTGATCCCATTTCCAAAAGTTCACAGAGAGAGCAGGGAGTTAAAAGGGAAAGGGTGGGAGATGTGGGCTGTTTAAACAGGTCATGGTGACTCAGATCTCTGCACTCTGGGTTTAACAAAGCTCGATCCCAAAGTACAAACTGCACAAGCTGAAATTGTTAGAGCAAACACAGGGCAGCTACAGGGAACAGCAAAAGTCAGGTAAGGATTGATAGGAGTTTTCTAAATCAAGAACTAATTGTTTACACATAAAGGCTTGACTCACACCCTTCATTGTTTCATGGCTCCCAATTATTTCCTGATTTTTACAGAGAACTAATGCAGTGATTTTGGAAACAACCAGTGGAGCATACAGTGGTGTGTGGTTCAGATGTTGGCACACATGTGCTCAGAGCAGATGTGGTGTTCCCTCTTTTCCAAAGTTAGGAGATGGGCAATGTGAGTAAAGTCTGTAAAATTTCCAGTTAGAAGTTGTCAAGATCTGCATTTTTATAATTAGGAGAGCTTATTTCAGCCAAAGTAGGACAGATTTTAGAGTAGGCCTTATTTGGATGAGAACACAACTCGAATAGTGTGGATGGCTTGATGCAAATAAAAATAAGAGATGCAGATACCCTGATGCCATAAATCAACAAGCAGCATCTCTGTGTGCTGAGTTGTTGCCATAAATCTTCAGGCCCAGAATAGACACCAGAAGTTTTGGGTTGTCACACCACTTGCATCTCAAAAAGACAAACATATTTAAGGAAAGTTTGTTGCCAAGGGATAACTGCTAACAGCACCAGTGAGGGCCCACAGTCCTCTCTGTGTCATAGACCAACACAGGAGCACTCTGGTACAAATCTCGTGGAGATTCATTCTCATTTCCCTCCCAGGCTCACAGCAACAGCAGTGCCTGGGAAAGCAGCCCTGGATCCACGACCCTTGATCCACAGCCCTCCATGCAAAGTGAGCACACAGGAACGACTGCCAGCAGCTGCCCGAGAGGGGAAGTTCAGTCTGTCAAAGCCTGTCAGCTATTTGGGACACGTGTATCCCGTTGTGCTGCTCTGCAGGGGAAAGAGGAGGACAGACAGCCCGGGGGCAGTGACAGGGTTATTGCAGGAGCAGGGGAGGACAGAGCCGTGTGTGCTGGGAATGGGCTGAGGAGTGTAAAGGGATAATGCTTGGGCAAACAGGGAGACTGTGCCCGCCTCATCCCTGCCAAGTTAGCCCAGCAGAGAAATACAGGAGCTGTCTTCGTTAACAAGAGCTCAGTGAGCAAGTCTAACTGGAAGGATGGCAGCAGTACCTGTATTTCACATCAAACACTGTTGAATCTTCATCCTCGTCGTCTTCTTCGTTCAGAGGAGCCATTTCTACCCTCTCGGCCGGGGTGGTGATTATGTCGTACTTCCTGGTCTTCTTAATCCTCTTGCCAGACCTGAAACACAGAGGTGGGAGAGATTGTCTTTACACAGGATTCCTTGGAGAGGCTGGAGCCGTTCCCACCAGCTCTGTTTGACTCAGACCCCCCGACAGGAGCACTGCAGAACCAGCCTCCATCCCCTCCTCCTTCCCAAGGCACTGTTTGTGCCTGTCTGTGGAGCAGTTTCTCGTCAGCTGCAATCCAGATCAACGTCAGTCCTTCCACTGCCAAACCAGAGATGCTCTGGCACCCAGGGCAGGCACACGGACGCCGCAGCCACCACGTCCTCCTGCTGCCACACTCAATGAGTGAGACACGAGCTTAATCAGCTGAAGCAGCCGCTGGTTTAGTGAACATGCTCAGATGAGAAAGCACAGGTTAAGCCCTGCTGAGCCACGGGAATGTTCCAGGCAGGATTAGGAGCGAGGAGGTGAGGATGTCTGGGTACAAATAGCCTGCTCTCTTTCCTTGCAGTCAGGCCATGCTCAGGACTGCCACAGCAACAACCTTGAGTCTCATCTGAGCAGTTTCAGGCTCCACGCTGTGTAGGTGCTATGAAAAATAATCAACCATCGTTCAAAGCTCACTGTACCCACCACCCCTCCAGCCACAGACGCCAGCCTTACCTTCCTTTGGAAATGGAGATGCTCACACACCTGCACATCCCACGGTTTTGAGACATCTATTTTCTAACACTTACTTTCAATTAACAAACACTTGGTGTGTGGCTTTTCAACTTATCCTATGCCTCTAGCTTGAATTGCCTGGGTCCTTTTTTTTATTTCACCTACTGCTTTCATGCATACTAGGAAGGTCACACTGCTCATGCATGAATGCATTTTTGTGATTGTACATTCAAGAAGGTGTTGATGTGTACCCGGCCAGCCTTCGGGGAGGAAAGTGGGTGGTTTTGGTTAACAAAATGCAGAATTTTCCCCTTCGCCTTTTATAACACAGAACTGGCACCTGCCAAGCCTGAGAAGGGAGCTGGTACAGGCACCAGCAAGCAGCCCTAATTTTTGGTAATCACAGCTAGTGCTCTGAGTAGTCAGCACATCATGAGTGCACCTTCACCATCAAGAAGCCTTGCCCTGGCACGTCATGTGAGGTGTGCCAGATTCACCAGCACAGATTTTGCCTCAAGATGTCTTTAAAAGAGTTATACAGCAACAGGAACCGGGGTGTGAGCACTGCAGAGACACTGGGACTCCAGCTCTGAGTGTGCATCTCCACCACAGTTGTCCCTTCCAAGCTTAAAGTCAAGGAAATTTAAATCAGTGACCAGCTCTGATGTAGAAATCTCAGTACCTCTGCCAAGCACTGCTGTTGGGCAGTAGTCCAAGGCTGAACAAACAGGTCCCAGCCCTTGGGATGAAGCAGTTTGCATTTCCTCCCTGTTCGGAAGGCTGAGGTTGCATCAGGAGTGAGGAGAAAGTCACCTCCTGGTCTAATCTTTAGTGATCTGCGCTGCTGTGTCACGCAGAGCACGGGGTGGTTTGTTCTTTCGCTGCTGTTGTTGAAACAAGCAATTTTGTATCCAGTGAAGAACGACTCTTAACCCAAACACTTGAAAATCCTTTTGAAACCACTTCTCTGCAAGTCAGCAGGTTTCCCTGGTAAAACCTAGCAGCAAAGTGATGCAGGGAAGTCTCCTCTTGCAAGTTATGTATTGTTTTTACAATAAATATTTACTCATGCTGGGAAGCCTAAACATAGACCAAGACTAACCTGTCAGAACTAACCAAGCACAGCTTTACTGCTTTCCACTCCCATACAGGCTACAGGGGGTTTCCATGGGCTCCATTTAAGATCCTACCCAAGTATCAGGTCCACTTTACTGAGACCCATCCTCCCTCATTCCCTCCATTAGAAAACATAACTTATTCCACAGACTTCATCTTAAAACCGTTATTAATGGAGTGGGTGAAGAAATTACTGCAGAACAGATATTTTTAGAAATGGCAAACTAGAATCCTTTTGCCTCCAGCCATTAATTAGTATACTTGGGCTACACTTTCAAGAGGACCTGGAGCAGAACTCACTGTACAGTGACCTATTAATCCCCACAACCTCACTTAATGATGATGCTCATCCAGGATAGGGAGGAAGCTCATTTTGCTGCTGGATTTTGGCTAAGCTGCTACAACCAGTTGTTTGCCATTGATAAGGCAAAACGGTCTTTCCTTGCCACCCCTTTCTCAATCCATTTCACCCCAGATTATCTAGCTAATTTGTCATTAATCTGCTTTCCAGCAGTCCATTTTCTCATTTGCTCATTTGAACAGCTCCCCCAGGCTTCATAAATACTAGAATTACCCGAGCTAACTTTGCAGGAAAGCCTTGGGAGTTTCCCTACATGCACACAGAATAAGGCTGCCTGTCAGGAAACTGTTTCACATTAAAACTCTTGAACCTCAGTGGGATCCCCGTAACCATCAGCAACAAGAGCACAAAAAGGAAAAGCACTTTATTCAGCAAGTGGGACCAGGCAACAGAGTCAGCGGAGCAGCACAGGGCAGGAACTACAGAACACAAATGTTTCATGAACTTTGGAGACCTCCGGGATAGGATCAGGACACATGAGACCTCATGGGCAAACAGAGCGTCTCCTTTCCAGACACATTCATTCTGTGTGGGTTTTTTAAAAGCAAACAAGAAACATGCTGGAAGCTGTGGTCAGAGCGTGGCCCTCTCACGATGACAACGAACTTCCCAAGTGGTTTAGCCAGGGCAGAAGTGGTTTTGGGTAGTTTAGCACAAAAACCATCTTCCACTTTAAAAAAATGCTGTAGCTTCTGCTGATTCAGCCACCCCCTGTAATGAGGAGGGAATGCCACAGGTCTTGCCCAGAATTACGAGGAGGAAAGAAAACCCCAGTTAACTGGAAGCAGGGATATTAACCTTTGACTGCAGACCCAGCGCTGAGACACCACACACCACACCAGGGTCTGCCTGCTCCACCCGAAATCAGACACAGGTCCCTCTCCAGACCGCAGGGAGCAGAGAGCAGAGCAGAGAGCAGAACGCTGACTTTGTGTCTGTACTTTGACCGGGGGCTATTTTGATCAAGCACCAGTCATATGCAGCACTTCATCCTCCTTGCTGAGGCATCATGTGGTGGGGTAAGTGCTCGAATCAACTCACTGGCTCATTGTATTATTTACGCCTCTAATCTATTTTAGTCCACAACCCTGACATTCAAAGATTATTCTTTTCCTGACCCAGAGAGGGAGAGGTCACTACATTTCTTACCTCCTGCTAAGAGATGTAGAAGAAGGGGACCATCCCCTGGAAAAAAAAAACAAACCTCAAAAAAACAACCCCTTATCCCTTCTAAGTAGGGTGCTTACTGGGAGTCTGATTAAGTCTGTCCCTCCTAGAACTGCAACAATGTTATATCCAAAACGGAATTAGGACCAGTTTATTTCCTGTTAATGGACTCCCTTAGCAGTTAAAAAAAAAAAAAAAAAGGAACTATAAACCTCAGGAAACGCCAGGCTTCCTACCAGCTGATGAATTAGATCAGCAATATTTCATTCCTGTTGATCTCTCTGGGTATCTCTGCTCTCTGGATGGTGCTGTGTACAACAAAGTCAAAGCACTTAGCCAAGTCCTCGTGTTTTCTGGAGATGGGGCACGTAGTGACAGGACAAGGAGGAATGGCTTCCAGCCAAAAGACAGCAGGTTTACATTAGATATCAGGAAGAAATGCTTTACTGTGAGGGTGGTGGTGAGGCCCTGGCACAGGTTGCCAAGAAAATCTGTGGCTGTCCCATTCCTGGAAGTGTCCAAGGCCAGGTTGGATGGGGCTCAGAGCAACCTGGGATAGTGGAAGGTGTCCCTGCCCATGCAGGGAGGTTGAAATGAGGTGATCCTTGAGATCCCTTCAAACCCCATGATTCTGTGATTCCACGATCAATGCTGCTGCCTGCCCATGGCTTTCAACATAGGTCACAAATGTATGTTTTGGGGTTGGATGTTTGGTTGATTTGGGGTTTTTTTCTTCTCCGTTTAATGTAATTTAATCTGAGTTTTTCTTTCCTGTTGCTGGCAGAAGTCTTGTCTTTGCTGGAGTACTCTAACTGGTTATAATAAAATTAATTTTAAATCAGTAAAACTCTCTGGGGTTAAGCCTTGGATGGCCTGGAGCAATTGTCCAGCTCACAGAACAAAGGGTCTTGTATCCTACGATCATATGCTTGAACCTCTCTCCTCAAGCTCAGTCATTTATACCAGTTTTGCTATTACTGGGAAACTAAGCTTAAAGTGGTATTTGAGGAAGAAATCAAAATTGAACAAGTGGCAAAATAACAAAGCAATGAGATGCAAAGTAAGCAGGTAGCTTCTCTCTAAAAATCTAGATATACAGCACCTTTTCCAGCCTGGATTCTCTTTGTTCAAGGGCAGGTCAAGACATGAAGCACACACACTTACAGAGCAGACTTTTCTGCAACTAAAGCTTTGGGTTGCTCTCAGCTGGCCCACTGGAGCAAAAGTAACTTATCAGGTTTCCCTAGAAGGCACATGGTCTACCAGCACAGTTGGCCACATCTGAAAAATTGTGTTTCCTGTGAGCTGATCCCAAGAATTGCATTGCAATGGAATGAACTGAGCTGCACCAGGAGAGAGAGACAGGGCAGAACACGGAGGTAAAAAGGCAAAATCCAAAACACAGATCAAAGAGTGAATTTAGCCCCACATAATCTGTTGCAATACACTGGGTTTCTTGGTAATGCAAACTACCCAACTATTTGATTGAGAATAACATGGAATTTGGTTTGTTGTGGAAATGGTTTTGGGTGGGGAGCATGCAGAGCCCACAGGTATAGGAAAGAAACCCAACCCAGAACGAAGCTTGCAAAAAAGAATAAATAAATAAATACTATAGCAAATTAGACCTCGCCACATGCAGACAAATAGCAAAGTCTTGGCTGGCCTTCACAGACCCCAGCAGCCACAGAGAGAAAGGAAATTCAGATCACTTTGGGTGACACCACATTCTGAACCAGAGGACCTTCAGATGAATTCAGAGCTTAACATTTCCAAAAGGAATGAAGAGGAATCTCTGAGTGTTGCCTTAAGAACTGAGCTGAAAACAATATAAACAGAAAAATATGTAAAAATGAGATGTATATGAAAAATAAAATGTATAAAATATTAATCCAATGCCTGTGACGAGTATCTGGCCACTCATTGGTTTATTTCATCTCTACAACCTATATATAAAAGGATAATTTACTTCCAGCAACCCAGAACAATTTCACAGTGAAAGTCTAATCAAAGATTGGATTTCACCAAAATCTCTTTAATAGGAATCCATGACTCTTCAGAAAAAAATTCACAATGCTTTTGACTAAGTGTGAACAAAGCTCTTACTCTGATGGAGAACAGCTTTACATTTATTGAGGGTAAATCCCTTATCTCTTCTGCAACAGAATCTCCACTGATCTGTGTTGTCAGCTACAAGTGTGATGCTGTACAAACATACCTGTTGGTATTCTTGTCTCGTCTGCAACTGGGATAACTGTTTACAAACAAGTGCTCTGTCAGATAAAGACACATACTCAGAAGCCAATAGCTTCATTTTCCACTTCCCCAGCAGGTTCTACCAAAGATATACAAGACATCTCAGAGGGTGTTTATTTTAACATATCTTTAACGCTGCATTAACTCTGATCAGCTGTATAATGACGACTTTGGCACAGAAGAATTAATCCATCTTTCCCAAGGTGACTTCAACCTGGACCTGTTTTTGCTGATAATGGTATAGGGAAGGCCTTTAAAGGTTATCAGTTTGCCTTCTTTGGCTACAAATATTCAGCCTTACACCAGGTCTCCTTGACACAAGATCTTGCTTTATACTCGGGAGAAACTGTGGCAAAGAAAATAAACTCTCCAAGTTTAGGAGTAGAAACTTAGCGCAGAATGAAAAACCTTGGTTATAGACTTCCTAATTCTAGCTCATATAAGCTCTACCATTTCTGCTGTTTGTCTGTGACAACTTTGTACAGCTGCAAAGCACATATATTGATTAAAAAAAAATATCTCCTCAACACTTTATTGGGCTCTCCCAAACCACCTCACTTTATGAGCACATTTATTTGCATTGCCTTTGCCAGCTGCTGCACACACTGAAGTAGAATACAGTTAAATGTCAATTTCTTCAGAAAGTATCAGCCCTGATCATTTCGGTTTATAGACCATACTTTGGAATACTACCATCCTGAGCGCTGCCCTTCCTACACGGAATTAGTTCAGAGCAGGAGAAGCAGAGCATTCAGCCACGCACAAAGGAGCTGCCTGAAGACAGAACAAGGAAGAATCTGCCAACTCCACTTGCTTAACTGCTTCTGTCACCTGAGCCATGGCTTCTCCTCCTCCCGCCGCCGAGCGCCAGCTGTTCCCGTCTCTTTCCGGCTGCCCCTGCCCAGCATCGGACGCTGAGCTGTGACACTTCGCCATCTGGGCCCGCATCTCCGCCTGGGCGCTGTCTCCATGGTCAGGCACCCCACGGCTCTTTGGGCACCCATCCCAGTCACCCCTCACCACCACCGCCGCCAAGAACTCCCCGCATTTCCAGATGCTCGGGATGCTCACGCCTTTCGCTCCGTGCCCGCTCCGGCGCCCACCGTGGCCCCACGCTGGAAAACCGCACCGGGAGCGCGCGTCCTGCGCCGGTTCCCGCAGGGAACCCGCCGAGCAGGGCGCGGGTCCGCCAGGCCGGGCTTTGAACGCAACATCAGCGGGCGGGTCACGCTATTATTATATAACACACGAGTATATATAACATACATATGATACATATGAATAATAATAACAAAACAGAGGGGCTTTCCCCGCTCCGGCCCTCGGCCGGTGCCCCGACGGCGGGTGCCCACCCTCGCCCCGCGGGTCCCGGCTTGCCGCGGGCGGTGCCCACCTGAAGACGCGGAGCAGGAGGCAGGCGATGAGCGCGGCCGTGAGCGCGCAGGCCCCGATGACGGCGGCTTTGAGCGCGGAGAGGTCGCGGAGCACGGCGGGCACGGGGCTGAGCCGGGCCCCGCTGTGGTTGCCGGGGCCGGGCGCGGCGGGCGGGCGGCTG
>VZRO01007925.1:1794646-1813265 GCA_013397915.1 Daphoenositta chrysoptera
GGGCCCCGCTGCTGCCGCGGCCCCGCCGCTCCCTCGCTCAGCGCTCACCGGAGAGGCTCCAGGGGGCTGCCGTGGTGGGGAAGGGTCCGCAGGGGCCGTTCGAGGAGCGGCTGAGGGCGCGTGGTTCCCAGCCCGGGGGAGAGGAGAGGGAGGGCAGAGCTCGCCGCGGGCTGCAGCTCCCTCGGGAGGGGCAGCTCCGGGCTCTGCTCCCGGTGACCAGCGACAGCACCCGGGGGAACGGCTGGAGATGGCTCGGGGGGGGCTTGGGGTGGATATTAGGGAAAGGTTCTTCACCCAGAGGGGGGTGAGACTGGAACGGGCTCCCCAGAGCAGTGGTCACAGCACCAAGCCTGGCAGAGCTCACGCAGCATCTGGACAACATTCTCAGGCACAGGGTGGGATGGTTGGGGTGTCCTCTGCAGGGCCAGGAGTTGGACTTCGATGATCATAGTGGGTCCCCTCCACAAAGTCCTCTGTTTCTGTGATTCTGTGGCCACCTTTAATTACAACACACAGCATCGGCCCAGCTGCATAACGATCTCATGGTTCACACTGCCATCAAACAGGGCACGGACCTCCCGAGCTGCTGGGTCAGCACGGCCCAGCTGCTACATCAACAATTCCTACATCAGATTTATGTCTTTTCGCCTTTCCGCTGATCACCAGGGCTCTCCTTCCAGAGCAATGTATTTACAGATGTTTCACATCTTTAAAAATGTGGGATGCGTGGAAATCACAGCCCTGGTTCTGCAAACCATCCTGAGGCACTGAGCATGTGAGTGGTGCCATCAGCCAAGCCAGACAGGGAGCATAAGTCATAGAATATAGGAATCATAGAACATCCTGGGCTGGAGGGGAATCACAAGAATCATCCAACTCCTGGCTGTGGCCCCCAAAATCCCACCCTGTGCCTGAGAGCGTTTTCCAAATGCTGCTTGCACTCCTTCAGGCTCGGTGCTGTGAGCCCTGCCCTGTTCCAGTGGCCAGCCACCCTCCTCTAGATCCTCCACCATCTTCATCACCCTCCTTTGAACGCTCTCCAAAAGCTTTATACCCTTCTTATATTGTAGCACCCAAAACTGCACACTGTATTTTAGGTGAGGAGTAAATGAGGGAGCAAAGTGCCTGTGCCACAATGCTGACAAATACAAATTATTTTTGCTTTCTGTGTTCAGTTTTAGCAACAGCTTCATAACTGCTAGATAATTGTATGTGGGGAGAGGGGCACGTTGGCACTGAAATGATGGGAAACAAAAAGGGGAAAGATGAAAGAGCTGATTTCTGTCCAATTAAACCCTGTACCTCAGGGCTGGCGTGCAAGATATAATCTATAGGAACACATGACTAAGCTGTGCAGCAGATGACAGAGGTGTATTCCTATGGGGAGTGTCCCACTGGAGAGGTGGCAGTGAAACAATGCCTGGTTCATTGGCCTCCCTGGCCAACTGGGATGCTGTATCAGATACCACCCACTCGGCAATAAAAGCATCCTGTGTGTTTTGCAGGAAGTTCTTTGGGATGAGGAAATTTTGACGTGGACACTGTGCAGAAGGCCCCCTAGACCGTCTGAACTGGGCATTGTTCCGACTTTATTTCATCGCCGACTTTTGTGCAGTTTCCCAGTTTCCAACATGGGGGCCTCGGTTTATTTCTGTTCAGAAAAAAATGAAAAAAATAAATCAGTAAAAATTCCATCTGGGCAGGAGGTCATATTGGTGGTGCGGGCTATTTCCCAAACACTGGTGTGAGTGCTGCTCGCATGAGTTATTATTTGTAAACACTGACCCTGTTGCTGGCCCTGCCTGTTCTGAGATGTTTGCCAGCTGCTGCCTGGCCTCTGGCAGATCTCTCTGGCAGAGCAGTGCTTCCCCATAGGATGAGGGAAGACGTGTAAAGGACTTCCAAAACAAGAACCACCTCCTGCAGCTTGAGTGAATATATTGGAGGTGAAGAGCCATTAACACGACAGTTTTGAAGAGCATAATTTGTTTCAAGTGGCTTCAGGATTTTTTGGTTTGGTTTGGTTTGGCTTTTCTGTAGGTTTATTTTTTTTTTTCTCCTCAGATGCTTTACTGATATTTCACATGTCATTTGCCTAATTTGGGAATCATTCCTGGGTCCTGGTCTGGAATGTGGGATTTCGCAACTCTGTTCTTCAATGACATCATGTGGTTTGTTCTGAACACAGCAGTAATAAATGAGAACAAGGGGAGTTTACCAGCCCTTCTATAATAAACATTTTCTCTGAAGAGTCATCTTTTGAGGATCTGAACGAATTTGTGGGGTTTAGATTTTACCTAGTAAGTCATGTTTTCCATGTATATAGGACAAAGAGTCCCACTTGGATAACAAGGAAGCCACATCTTGGTTTCATCTCCCCCTTAGCAGTGGCAGCTGTGGAAGCCAGTGCTCCCGAGAGCTTTGGTAGAAGAACACGACTTTCAGAAGTCGAGAGGAAATTCAGTCAGTGAAAAATGCAGAAAGTATTTGGTTTCCCCTCCGATGAAGCTTGTGTTTCATTCCTGACACAAACACACTCCTGGAGGAGGAGGCTCTGCGGGTTACAGGGTAGGAGTTGGTGTAGCTTTTCTCCCTGCTGAGTTTTCTTCCCATTTACACCTGTTCGGTGTCATTACAAGTTGGAGATCTCAGTAGCAATTCCACTTTCTGTAGAAGAGTCTGTGCTGGCTAAATAGAAGGAGTGAGCGTGTTTCTGTATGCAATTGCTTCTGGGAATGGCAGATTTCTGTATTTATGGATGCCTGTTACAGGAGCAACCCTGTTTGTGGGGAAGGCTCTTCAGGCACTGCTTAGCAATGCATATGAAGCTCGGGCTGCCCCTTCCTTTGTGCTCTCAGATGGCCTCCAGGCAGCACCCAGATGTATTTTTAGCTCTCAGAATAGGGAAAAATTTGCAAGAAATTGTGCAGAGAAGAAATAAGCAAAGGAGTTGAAGCTGGCTCAGTTGTCAGATTTAGGCAGGCTGGATTTGCAGGAATAAATAAGTGTTTCTGGGAGAGAAATGAAATGTGTACAAAATGAGGCAAACTACATTCCCAAAGATTTGCTGCAGAAGTAATACACCTTCTGGAAAAGACCAGGGTCCACTAAGGAAGGAAATAAAGTGGAACTGGTAAGATATCAGTGCTCCACGAGCAGAACACCTCTGACATCTCAAAACCAAAAAGCCAGGCTACTAGCAGAGATATAACTCCAAGGAGCAATCACCTCTCCATCTGAGGGTGTTTGAGCTTGGATGTCAGACAAGAGAGCACAGGGTAATTGCAAGATTTAATCATTCTTCCAGCGACTATCGATAGATAACCTCAACCAGCAGTGCAGTAAAACTGCAATGCCTCATCTATCACGAGTGGTTCAAGGGCTGAAAAGATGTCCTATTGCTAATTAAAGACCAGTGGTGTAGAGAAACAGGAGCTTCAGATATACTTGGACAAGTCTTTGCACATTCCTAGTTAGCACATTACATTAGCCTGTTATTTCTATAACCCTCTAAACCATTTATGGCTTTTTGCAGACATTAAAAGCCAGTGTTATTGCTGCAAAAGGCTTGTAATTTAAGTCTAAGATAAGCAGCAGATTCCTTTTAAACGAGGTTGGTGCAGTCATTAAGCTGGGGTGCAGAGATTATCTCTTGAGCAGGTTCTACAATATTGCTAATACACACAATGTTGCAGTGCAGCAGTTAATCTAAAAAAAACAGGGAAAGGAAGGACAGCAGTAAACCACAAATCTTTGTTTAGTTTGGATAACAATAATCAAAGAACACAAAAGCCGATTATGACTTTGCCTCCCATTGCTTCACTGCCTATTCATGCAGTCTGTCCTGGCTGGCCTGCTGAAGTGCAACCTGAAGGAAGCTGACAAATAATTCATGCCTTTTTTTTTTTTTTTTTTAACAGATAATTTGCAAATTGTGTCCTTAGACTGGTTTTCTTCATTTCAGCTGCATGAAATAAACTCATTGGGGTGGTAGTGGCTAATCTTGCAGCCTCAGATGGCTTTAGAGGTTCATTGATGATGTAAAAGTGATTGCCAAGTAGCAGGACTCCATCCAGAATTGCAAGTGACCACAATATGGAATAAACAGAATTGGATTTAACCTCTACACTATCTCCCAGTCCAGCTGAACCATCATCAGACATGGCACTTATTTTGTCATTGCAGGGAAATAAGTCAGACCAGCTCAAAGGGGAAATATCAGTGCTGTGATAGCGTTTCTCATCCACCAATACCTACTTACCCATGTCTTAGAAGTCCCGCACAGGCAGAGGAAGCAGGGAATCCCCCTGAGCCCTTGTAGGATGCTGCTGTAACCCGTGGTGGTCATTGCTGCTGTGAGAGCAGCTCGGGCTGTCTGCACAGCCCTCACCAGCAGACATCCCTCTGGAGTGTGCAGCTGGTCTCCAGAAGGGCTGCAGGGCCCAGGGGTGCCCTGTCCCTCGCCTGTCCATCCCACAGGGAGCACCTCACCCTGGCAGTGCCTCTGGAGAGGTGATGCACTCTCCCTGTCCCACACCCTGCCTGTGATTCGGGGCTGCTGCTCCTGGGTGCTCTTCTGTAAAGGATGAACCACCCCACAAGTGGAACAGCGAGTTTTTGGGAATCACACACCTAGCCAAACATCTGTTTGCAGCTCCCAGGAATCCCAAACCCAGCAGAGCAGGGAGTAGGGATGAGGCGAACTTTTCCTCCTGGCTCTCCAACACATCCCCCTCTAAGCGGCATCAGGCTGTAATCCCGGTTTAACCGAGCAGTGCCTGTAACTGTCATCCAGCACCAGCCTTCTCCCGGAGTGACAGCGATCTGGAGCTGCCTGGAATAATTCTCTGTGTGAAGCAGCTCCCCTGGAAGCTGTGAGATTAAATCCTTCTGGCATCTTGTTACAGGGATCAGCTCATAGGGGATTATAGATGCACAAGTGGCACCCACTCTCTGGGGAGAGTAGGGAAACATCTGTTAACATCTGCAGCCAGGCTTCCAAATCCCCGGTGGGAACCACACCTAAGACCGTCTCATGGCAAGATAGAGATCGGGGGAGGGCATCCCAAAAGGTGTGCTGACAGCAGGAAATCTGTGTGTTCTCACTACGGTTTGTTGCTTTCTAAAAGGGCTGAACCCTGTGGTTTGTTAGTGGAGTTTTTGTTGGGTGGTTTCTGTTGTGATTTCCAGAGAAGAATTTTTCTGGTTTTACTTAAACATCATGAAGTCTTATCTTTGTATGGCTGTAGGGTCTCTATGCATGAGTGAAGAAATAGTAGGATTATGACCTTACTAGATCCAAAGATAAAGATAAGCAATCAGGAAAGGAAGGATTATTTCTTAAACTGCTAAAAATTCGCTGTTGCTTGTTATCATCTATTTAATTCAAATATCAGAAAGACACCTGGGGTAGGAATCGAGCTGCTCAGAAGATTCAGGTATCTCATAACTGTGAGAAAACCTCACACCTACTTTCCACTCCGTTTAAAAAGCAAAGCAGAAAGGGAAAGTGTCTTGATAGTTCTCCAGTAGCAAACCTGTTTTTTTCAACTAAATTTTGACACAAGAGGAGTGGGTGTAAAATATATTTGTTTCCCTTCAAACCAACTAAATAAATGTCACTTCCTACCACACAAATTGTCACTTAAGCCAGCCTTTGTGAGATGCAGTTTCTACCCATCTCTTGTTTTTACTTCCTGAAACACCATTTAAAATATTTTCAGCATCACCCCAAATACAGCTGATGATTTTTGGAAGCAGCACTTCAAATGAGGTTGGCTGTGAAGGATTTGCCTGGCACTAAACATCTGCTGTCAGTGCTGTTATCAGCAGAGTGCCACAAACCCTTCCTCACCTGTGGGATGCTAATAGGTTTACTGCAGTTCAGTTGAAATATGTCTAGTCCATAAGCCTATCCTGTTTCTCCTAATTTTGTTTCCCCAACCCAAACACCTGTGAAAGAATGTGGTGTTTATGAAGTTGGAGTCTGATAGCACTATTTGGAGCCAAACATAACATCCAACCCTCCCTAAGGATGTGCTGGTGTTCTTGCTAGGAAGATTTGCTAATTTAGTCCCTTCTCCAACTCTTGTCCCTGCCAAATCTGCCATGCCTCTAAATCCTGAGCACCAAAAACCCTTTGAGCCCTTCTCCTAAGCCAGATGTACTTACTGTCTTCCAGTGTACCATAAACTTCATTTCAAATCAAGCCCCTTAAAATTTCAGTCCTAAATTCAAATCCTTACTGGTAGAGTGAACCCTGTTAGAGCATGAAGCCTCACCCAGTGCAGGGAACAGCGTGCCCATTCTCTAGGAGAAGGGCTGGTAGAAAAATCAACTCATTTGAATTCAGCTCAGAAAAATTTTCCACTTTATGTCATGCTTCCTGCCAGCAGAATGCAAAGCCTTTTTAATCAGACTAAACATTCTCCAAATCCCTGGGCAGTGGGTAATGATGTCTACTTCTATAGTGTACTTCAAAGCCTCTCTTCAAAGCCTTCACTACCTGCACAACGCCAAAATGACCTTTATTTCACAGGGAGATAAAGCCACGCTGGGCAGCAGTGCCAGCCAGGGGAGGATGGAGTGATGGCAGGGGATGCTCTGCACATGGATTCCCATCAGCTTCGGTCAGGGGCAAAGTGGGAAGGGCCAGCAGGGCACAGAACAGTGAAATCGTGCAGACAGCGTTTCCACAGGCAAGTGGGCTTTAGCTAGTGCCCGGCAGGGTGGTGTGAACCTGCAGGCAAACACCATTCCTCTGCTCCCACCCACTCCAAATCCTTCAGCATGGGTGCTCTGGAGCAATCTGGCTCAGGTTGTCCAGTCCCAGTTCCCTGGCTGCACTGCTCCATCCGACCTCTCCTCCAGAATGTCCTTCCCTGGCTGCTGGCACAATGTCCTGAAGGGAGGGATGCCGAACATGGCAGGGACACTTGCACAGAAGAGCTGCCCTACCTGGCTAAATGTGCCCATTTTGCCCAGGGCTGACAGATCAGTGATCCATTTGCAGTTGAGAGTGTCCCTAGGAGTCCTCTCCCTGTCCTAGCCCCCTTCTCTTCCAACCCAGAGGTGCTGAGAGATGGGTTAAGGGAACTCAAGACTGCCTGCACACCGTGGCAGGAACCAAGGCCTAAACCTTGTTTGGAATCTCTAGAATCCCTCCTTAAAGCCAACCCCAAACACCTAAACCAAAGGAAAGGCAGTCGACTTTTTCACTTCTGAATTTTCATCTGCCGGCAGAGGAGCGAGCGTAGATTTCAGGGAAATAAGAGAGAGTTTGTTACGCTTCCCTGAATAATCCACTCTTCTCAACAGAGGTGGCTGATAGAGGCTCTGCCTGGGCATTTGGATGGAAATGAATGCATGGAGGAGACAAAGCCGTGTGCAGTTGGCAGACGTGACACCAGCTCGGTGAACGGAAATGATACATCGAGTTTTATTAGAGAAGATTCTTGGTAGATATGTTTATTAAATGACCTGCCTGCCAGAAATGCTGAAGGACCCTTTGCTGTTTTCCTTCTGGCTCGCTGTGTCACATCTCTGGGGCTTCACATGGAGCATCTCCCCACACACTGCACTTTTTAGGCTTTTCACCCCATGGTGTGATCCTCATGAGCATCACCTTTAAAGCCTATAGGCATCTGCAGAGATGAAACTTTCAATCTGCTCAGGTTTCAGATTCACTGCACTGGGGAATTTTTGCCCCAAGTTTCTAGTCTATCCAGATTCCTTTGCATTATCCTTCAGCTTACTCTGCTGTTTGTGATCCCTTTCAACTTCATGTCACTGTGTGAATGCCTGTCATCTTTTTGTTTAATCCTTCCTTAGAGTCATCAATAAAAATGTCAGTAAAGATCAAAGACCTGATCTCTGTGATGCTCTAATAAACATAATTCTGTAACAGAATCACTCCCTGTTTAGTATTCCTCTTTGTCTGCAGCCACTCAGCTGCGATTTGGTCCATGGATTATTGCATTCAGATCATCCAAAAAGCTAAATTTTGTGATATGTTATGAAGTGCTTTACCAAATCCAAAAAGGCTCACAGATTTTTAAGATCAGAAAGAAACCTGAGAACATCAAATCTGCTCCTTTCAATCCTTGGGTGAGCTTGCTAAGGTCACTTAAGAGACGCACTAAAGCATCTCTTCCAGAATGGCCAGAGTTGGAGACCCCCTGAGATGAAAAATCAAACACTTTGCTTCATTAATCACACATATTGCTTTTTTTATTTTGTTTTAAAATACTTATTGTTAAGTTTAATCAGCCTTTGCTTTCTAGACATTGGGTTTGTGTCTTTTTTTTCTCAGATTAAAGATTGCCTGCTATCCTGTTGTTTCTCGCTGTGCTTATTGATGTTTCATGCAGTGATCGTCGGGGTTTTTTTTCTTTTTTTTTTTAATAACACTGCTCTTGATTCAACAAACTCTTCTTTTCACATGTGCCTGTGTGTAGAACTCAGTCTCTGTGATGAGGAGGCCCTTCTTTCATGGGGCAATTTGCAGACTTTGAACTAGAGCTCCTAATTCTCCCCACAAACAAATACCTGTCAGCTCTGGCAAAGTTCCCTGTCCTGCACATCTTGCTATTGCCTGTGGGTTCCCTGATGTACTTTAATTTTTGTGTCTCCATACATAACTCATTTTCAATTATTTCAAAGCTTAGGTAAGTTTCAAGACTGTCTTTAAACAATGGTCCAGATTCTCAACTCGTTCAAATGTGGGCAAATGCAGAGCAACTGCTTTGAAGTCAGCATTGGAAAACAGGTATAAATGTCAGGAGAGACAGCCACAATCTCTTTTGATATCTCTGGAGCAGGTCATGCAGAAATAGAATCCCAAACAATATCTCTGACCAGCTGTTCTGTTCAACCTGCGCCTCCAGTCATTCTCCACATACATCAGATCCCATCTCCCAGCTGACAAGAAAACCAACTAATCCAAAAAATGGAATTACCTAATTTTCTTCCCCATTATCTGAGGCTCATAATAGAAATGTGAAACGACCTGCTCTATTTCAGCAGCAAAAGCAAAGATGCCAGTTGACTCTCAGCTCTCAATCTCACTACATCATATTTCCATTTGCAAAGGTCAGGGTCAAGCCTGGTGGGGATTTTTGTTCAGGGAAAGCTCCCTACAGATTAAATGGGATTCTTTCTGAGTTAAAGAGGGAAGGGGAAAAAAAGAAAGAAAGAGCTGCAGGATTTATTTAATGGAAAAATCCTACTTCTCAGGTGGGGGCAGTTCTGCTGACAACACCAGTTGAAGACTGGGAGCATCCTGTGCCTGTGCTCCACTGTCTCATCCCCTAAATTGTGGCCAGAATGACCTTCACTTTGTCCTTTCATTTCATCCAGCTAGGGCTGTGCCATGCCTTTCTCCATGGGAAGGACACTGACTCACCCACCATGATGTGGATTCGGGGATTCCCCAGAGCCATCAGTGGAGTACTGGCAGCTCCATCCTCACACTCGTACCTGTGAGGGATATTCATCTCACAGGCAATGAATCAAGAGGAGGGAGAGATATTTAAACATTTCCTTTACTTGCTCAACCTCTGAGCACAAATATACGGGTGTCTAGGTCTGGGCTTCATCCTGTGAGCTGTAAATAAGGATCTGTAAGCCATCTTAAGCTTGCAAATCTCCCTGTCAGCCTGAGAAATCAACTGATGTCGTCAGCCAGAGCCAGCAGAACACATTTCATAACACTCATTCCTCAGGGCTGAGAGCAAAACCGGCGCTGCCTGCGGAGCTGGGGCATCGCAGAGCACACAGAACAGGCAGAGCACAGACCCTTGCAGAGCCACTGTCACCACCAGGGCCACCAGCAGGACTGGGCTGCTTCCTCTCCAGGGCTGGAGCACTGGATGAACACGGCCAGATGCTGTACAGAGCCAGTGGCACGTTCGGGTTCCTGGCATCGAGGCTGCCAAGGAAGCCAAGTAGCAGCATCTCCTCCACGACATCTGCATTGTCTCATAGGGCATCAAATATGTCAAGGACGTTCCTCCCCTGGGCCATCATCTAGACTGGTGGCATGTTTGACTTGCATGGTAGTGAAGGTGAGAAGCTCTGTGCTGTGAGCTCAGTGCCACAGCAGTAGGAAATGATTTTGCTCTTGGGTTTGAGTTTCACAGTGTCAGAAAGGCCCTCACTTTATGCCTGAGCACCAGACCTCTGTATCCTCATTCGTGTTCCTAAAGGAGTGTCAGCCTCAGGCTGTGAATTCAGGCCAGGTGGTTTGGCAGGGCCCTGCAGCAGCTTTTCATAACATGTTGCTCTCAGAACAGCTTCCTCGGCTGCACGGCTCCAGGGAGGTGATGGAGGGCACAGGACCTGCCTGCAGCATGGTGCCAACAGTGCTAAAGACATCATTTCCTGGCCATCCTTCCTTCCTTCCCTGGCCACCCCTTCCACAGCAGAGGCTGCAGCAGGACGGTGGAGACACAGGTTTATCCAGGGACTGTGAAACAAGAGGGGTGAAAGGGAGCAGCTCCCGCAGCTCCCGAGGAGTGAGGAAGGGGGCAATGAGTCAGGGGAGAGCTCTGATCCACGTCCTGCACGGTGAAGCTGCTGTACAGCACATCAGGGGCTTTTTGGAGAGAGAGGCCAAGCCCTGGCTGGCAGAGCCACATCCAGACAGCAGCGGTGATGAATGGGATGTGATTCGTGCAGCAAATGTGCTCCCGTGATGGAAATCACTTTGCTGGAGGATTGATGATGCTCGGCATGGGTCAGTTCATCTCTCCCAGCTCCCTGTCCTAGATCCTGCCAGACACAGAGACCACAGCTCACCCTCCACCAGCCCTGAGCATCGCTCACGTTGTAGGAGTAACTCAAGGCATCTGCAGGGGATTGGCTTTTTGGCTGGAAGATTTTCCAGATCCGTTTGTTGGGAGCTTGGGCAGCACAGCTGAAAACAGCTTTGCAGCCCCAGCTGAAAGCTGCCCGGGGCTGCAGGGAGGCTGCAGGGACTATGACATGGGCTATGCAGTCTGGGGGAGATAAGCAGATTTTAAGGGATCAAAGTGGTCTAAAAGATGGTGTTTCTTACTTTGGCCTGCAAATAGGAGTGGAAGTTGCAATAGGGCAATTCCTTGCTGGGAAACAGTAGGAGGAATGAAAGCTGGAGACTGTTGGGCTACCAAGTGAAAAGGTGTTTGGGACCCCAGGGATCAGATGTTCCTTTTAAGCTCCTACTTCATCCTGCACCAGGACTGCACCCAAGAAATGGTGATATCACCTGGGGATGGGACTCCAGTTCCCCATGAATAAGTGGTTAAGTCCAAGCAATCTTGTAACTTTGTTTTCCCAAGTTCAGGACCATCTTGCAGAACCTCTGGGGATAACAGAAGGAGTTTTTCCTGCTCGTTGGAAGCACCATTGCCATGTGATGCAGGCCAGCTGGGGAGAACTGTGGAGGTGCATGTGGTGGGAGAACAATGCCAGCCTGCCTCCGGAACTGGGGCTGCTGCAGCTTCTCTCCTGCTGTATTTCAAGAGGGTTTTAGTAAATCTTGGGACCTCTTAAAATAGATTGTCTGATTCTTGGTAGTTTATTTTATGTGCCCAATTTGTTTCATGGCACAGAAGCATTTGTGGACCATGATGTTTCTATGTCAACACACGCTCGAGAAGGTTTTTTTTCACCAGAAGTGGCAGGTGGTAGAATCCAGATCAGAGCTCTCTCCACATCATTATTCTTAGAAAAGGATTTTTTTTTAATAAGACATGTTGATATGTTTTCTCTATGTGGGATTAAAAGCACTTCAGGCTCATGCACGGAATTTTGCTTTATGAATCTGTGGGAGTGCAGATTTCCTCCACTCTTGTCCACTCTTGTTATATTGCCTTTGTGAAATGGGAATAATAAACCTTGTCTGCCTCCTGAAGGGGCAGAGAATTAACTCTTTGAAGTTTGTAAGACCATATAAATGCCTTCCTATTATTAAACTTACTACTGCTCGGGGCTTTTAAACAGCTGCCACATTTCACTTCAGAGGAGGTTGCCTTGAACTGGTAGGTGAAGTGAACACACTATATCAGGGTGTAATGCTGAAAAAAAGCTTTGGGATCTGTTAGATTGAAAGGCCCTATATAAATATGAGTTATGTGTAGAAATAGGTTTTATAACCCTATCATTCTCCTCTGGTGTACCTCTTAATCTAAGGGTTTCACTATCTTTTATGAACACTTAACAAGACCTATACTAAGCTTCAAGCCTCTTCAGAGCACATATTTTACACGGAGTCAATGCAGAGGGGACAGACCCATTTTTTTGCCCAGCTTACACAGCAGGTCAGTGATGGACCTGCCTGGCCTGCTCTGGTAATTAGTAATTCATAATGACCTGCTGCACAGAAAATGCTGAGAGAAATACAGGAGCTTTAGGAAAAGATGGCCTCTAACGCTGTCGTGTTTTGAAAGATTCACAGCCTTTTCCTCTCCTTTCAGCTTTTCTAGGAACAGCTGAAGACTGATGGTCTTGTTTAACAAATGTAGGCTCCTGTTAAGTGGTTTTGGATTACAGGCTCAAGGGCCAGTCCCCAAGCCTGGTGTCTCTGTGATCTGCATCCACCCATTCCCATACTGTTCAGGAATGCTGGGACAAAATAATAAGTAAAAGTTTGTGATCATCCCAATTAATGCTGTTCTTGAGATGCAATGGGGAAACTCAGGCAATTCCAGACCCTTCTGTATGGAGAGTGCCAGAGTCTGGATTGATAGAAGATGTAGGAGAATGGCATATAAGCATTTATTGAAGAAAGATGCATGAGGATTTCACTGCTCTTATTTATTTTATAGTATGCATTTCTTGCTTTGTGCCTTCAAAGCACTCAACAAGAATTAGCTAATTAATCTTTCTAGTGTGGCCTGTAAAATTGGCAAATATTATTCTTGCTCTGGAGCCAGAGAAGTGAAAACAAGAAGACACAATGGCTCCACTGAGCTCACCCAGAAAATTGGTGTTAAGGCCAGAAGTGAAGGCTCCTGACTGTTGTTGGCCATCATCGTCTGTGCTGCCACGGGTGTGCCTGTGTGTGGCAGCTTTTCTGGAGGAATTAACAGCACAGGCCTCGTTTGTCAGCATGGAGATGTGTCGAGGTGCAGCACAAACTCTGATTTCCAGCCCTGTCAGCCACACTGGCTTCACCAAGCACGGGGCTGCTGGAAGGGACAAAGCAGGACATGGCCCCACTGTGCTCACATGGCCCCACAGATCAGCACCCTGTGCTCAGTAAACTTTACAGCTGCCATGTGAGTTAGAAATTAAATACTCTGAGACAGCCCCTTCTTTTACTGCCTCTTTATTTAAAGCTGCCAAATAAAGTGGATTTGGAAAAGGCATCTGAATTTAGGATGTTCTTTTCCACCGAACCACTGAAATTCCCAGGCAGGTGAACTGTGGACCATGAGGGTACCCTGGATGTGGAACATAAACCAGTTTCCTCTACCTGTTCTCAGTCTGAGCAGAAGTTTCCCTATTAAAAATAAGCAGCCAGCACTACGGGTGGAAATTATTTGCCTTTTCCGGGTAACATAAGTCTTAATTAAAAAAAAAAAAAAAAACACAGCCTAAGAGCTTCACACCATTTCTCCCAGTTTGATGATCAAAGGTCCCTCCTGTTCTTTCTGCTGCCCCTGTTGCTTTACACGGAGAAGATTCGGTAAACAGGGAGCGCGGCTGCCCAGGCAGCGGCGGGGAAGAGGATTAAACTCCAGGAGCGAGGCACAGACGGTACCTGGAGGTGACACGTTTTGTACTGAACATTTCATTAGCTCCCACAAGGCTGACGCCTGTTCATTAGGCACAGACATCCCAGCCCAATTGCCCATGTAGCTCTGCGAGGGATCCCATCGCTTTATCCCAGCGGTGCCGCATACAAAGCAGGAAGGCTCCAGATTTCAAGCCAGCTCCTCAGTAGGAGATGTAATTAGGGACCCTGCTCCATCAATATTTCACCACATCTGCTCCTGATCTGGCTGTGGGATGTTTCTCTGTAGCTCGTGTGCTGCTTAAACTTATCTCCTTGACAACTCTTTAGTTTAAACAAAGATTATTTTGGAACAGGAGCTGTCAAAAAACCCAGCAGCTCCAGGAAGTTTTCTTGTTAAAATATGTTGGCTCGGCAGCACCATCTTCTGTCCTGCCCTTCAAACAGCCTGGGATGTCACGCTGGGAGCGTGTGCCGGGCTGGCTCGGGGCGAAGGCACAGTTGGAATAAGACTGAGTTAATGTTTTCCGTGCTGGGAGTCGAAGCCATAAAGCGGCGATAGCACAACAGATGGGGAGCCCGAGCCCAGCTCTGCAGGGACCGGCGAGCCCTGGAAGCCACGGGCAGATCGCTCCCTGTCAAGCGCTGTCCCGGGGGAGGCTCCCTGGCTCCGGTGGGTGCCCTCCTGCTCCGAGGATTTATCAAGGGCTGCGACCCCCTCGCTGCTGCCGTGCCTTGTCTCGCACGCTCGCTGAGCCACGCTTGCCCCGCATTTTTGCCGCTGGGTTTTCTCACCTTTGAGGTCATGACATTCCTCCTTGCCAGAGAAGTTGCTTGGTGGTCTTTGCTGGGGCTGTGTGAATGCCAGGTCCCACTTCGGCAAAGCCCAGGGAGACCCAGGGACAGGAGAGGAGGAAGGACTCAAAGGAACACACAGTGAAAAATCAATAATGGTGAAAAATCAGGAATTACAGAAAGAGCTGCTCCTTGTCCCACTCCTCCACAGTGCATTGGGATTCAGGCAGAGATTTGTGGCATGAAGGTTAAATTAGGAGGGCAGCTCCAGTCATTTCTCATATGTTCCAGCTGGCTGCTGTCTCCTCTCAGCATCCTGCACACATCCTCTGGCCTGGCAGCTCACTTTAACTCCAAAACCAGCTCTGCTTCTTCATCCCTCCACACAGGCAACACCCATGGATACCACTATAGCATGTGCAGGAGAAAGAGAGGCAATATCTGTATTTACCTTTTACTTTAGAGTATTGTTGCAGGCCCTAAGTAATTAATATCTGAGCAGCTCAGATCCTTGTGTGACAACCGTCACACAAGAGAAAAGCATTCTTATGAAAAATACAACAAAGCCCTTAAATCTAAACCACAGCAGCTCCCTCGTAAGAGACACTCTGTGGCAGGATTCTGCAGCACGGCAATCAGTCTCGCTTTAATATACAGATCAGGGGAATGTAAGAAATACTTGGAGAGCAGCCACAGCTTTCACAGCAGCTGCTGCTGCGATTTTGTCAGCAGTAAGTTCATTTCAATTATAGAAAGGCTTGTGATCACCTGCTAGGAGGGTTTCAGCCGTTCAGGAGGCCGAGGGTGTGTATACAGCTATATTTAAATGGCAAATGCACAGCACACTCTGGTACCATCCCATTTGTAGAGCACTCTGCACACATTCCCTAATTAAGTGTTTAAGTATAGATTCTTTCTTCCTTTATAGTGTGATATGAGTGGATATTTTGAGGAGGCAATTTAAAGGAAGTGAGGAGAGGGACTAAAATGCACATCATGCTGTGCATCCCTTTGTGCTGCTGCATTGCTCAGGCTATGCCAGGAGAGGGCTAAACACCACCCGTTTTGGTGCTGCTGCAACTCTTTGCTTCTTTCAATGTTCTGTCCCAGTGTAAGCACACAGACCCACAGCAAACACACAAAATGAGAATTTTATTTTGCACAGACATTGATGGACAAGATGCTGAGAAACCTGTGTGGAAGCCTGGAGGGAGAAGAAGAGGGGACTGGAAGCTGGGACAGAAAATGGATAGCCAGGATAGTCTCTGCTGGGAGGATGTGCAGTTTCACATGGCCCTTCTGCCAACCCCTGACTGCAGAGGGCTCCTCCACCATGTAACTGGGCCCAAGCAGCCAGAGCCTCATGGGTGCAGTGTGAAAGGGAAGAGCCTTACAGGGATTGTTCCACGTTTAAATGTGTTTTACACAGTACTTCCAGCCTGTGCCATTTCCTTCCTCACTCCAAACCAGGTACGGCCGCAGACCTCTGCAGCTCCTGAAGTTTAATCGTATTAAGACTTTGTCCTTCTGCACCCTAATGTGTAGGAGGTTTGCAGAATTAGCAGCAGATGGTCCCACAAGAAATTCCGGTATCCCTGTGTGACTGCAGGAGAAGGCAGGCAGGGAGAGGGGCACCCATTCACCTCCCACTCCCCATCGGGTGGCTGTAAGGGATGTCACCTTGCAGCAAGGCCAGCAAGGTCACCAGTGATGCTCCCCCTTCCTACTGTGTCTGTCTTGTCATCATCAGACCCCACAATCACTGTGAAGGTGGCAAAAAAGGGACAGGAAGAAAGGGGCCAAAGGACTTGACCGCTCAGGGAGAAGGGAAAGCTTTTAGGGTGACAACAGCTGTGGGAAGGGACTTCTGGTGAGGATGTCTGGCACCTTGTGTTCTCATAGCACTGCTGGCAGGCAAGTCACAGCTCCCCTTTGACCTGGGGAGCAATGTGGCTTGATTGTTCTTTCAAAAATAATTTAGGAAATGGCTAATGCAAATTTTTAACAAGTGTCAGAACAACAGAAGCTTCCTAGCACTTTCCAAAGTGACGCCAGAAGGTTGTTCTCAAAGGAATTAATTTTGTCTAATTAAGTATCTTCACAGAGCTCTCCAAGTATCAAACCACAACATCAACACGCAGCACTTTGCAGGGTAATCGGAGTCACACTGGAATTGGCATCGTGTGCTGAAGTGTCAACAGATGGAGCAGGTGGTCACGATGGAGGAGGAGTGGGACAACAAACCTCCCCTTCCCTTTCTGCCCCAAATGACACACTCCATCCCCTGTCTCAGCTCACCCATCTGCTAAATCCATGGGAAATACTTCCTACAGCACGGATTTACCCAGAGGGCAAGCTAGCTCTGGGCACAGAGCAGTGCAGCAGAGGCCTTGAGGGAGCTGAGAGCTTTGGATTTTTTGGATGAGGTTCAGATGAGTGGGGGTAGAAGCCCTGGTGGGATCTGGGGCATTGCATCTCACTCTGCACTACAGCAATGGGACCCTCACTGTTTGCACACCCCGAGCATTCAGGCCTGCCCGAGGACTCCCAAATCTCCCTGTTTTGTTGTACATTGCAGCAGAGACAGCCCGGAGGGTTGAGCTGCATCCTGGAGGGCAGAGGGCTGCTGCCAGCCCTGCCCTGGAGCATCCTCTTCTTGGATTGCTGATTCACACCGAAAATCAACCAATTTTCCTTCCAGCCTGATTCTGTTACTGTCACTGGCTCATTTTTTCCCTTATTAAAGTCCCTAGGAAGTGAAAACCTTGTGTTACAATCAGCTCTGTTGCTACCCCCAAGTTGCTGTTCTGAACTCCTCTTTATCGAGGAGGATTTACATCCGTGGCCATGTTTTGGCAAGCTGGAGAAGTTTCTGACATTTGGAAAAGAGAGCTTTTTAAAGTGTTCCATACGTCAACACCTTCCATTTTATAAAACCAGGACTATTCATTACAAATCAGGTCAAATGAAAAGGAAAAAAAGTGGGAAATAGCAAAGTCCTCAGAGGAATATAAATAGCCAGTTGAAATTGCTGCTGCAGCCTGGTGTAACACAGCCATTCCATGCAGGCTCAATTATTTCTCCAGCTGCTCTGAAATCCTACTCACTTTGCTACCTATTACGAGCATTTACCCTATTTATAGGAGACATTTGTACACAGTGCAAACTCTGGATGAGATTGGACGTGGATGCTCCTGGAAAACCCTCCCTGCGTCAGCTGCAGTTCGCAGTGCAAACCTGGTGCCTCAGCACTGCTCGGGTCACCTCCTGCAGACAGGAGCATCTCACCTGCCCAAACCTGTCAGATTACTGATCCCTTGCAGCAGACAATATGATTATTCCAGGGTATTTTGGGGTTTTTTTTGTGAAGTGACAGGCTCTCAGATGAATGGTTTGCATGCTGGATGATTTCTGTTAACAGGGATCATCTTGTTGCAGTAGGAAAAAAAATCAAAAAGTGACCTTTTCTCTTGCAAATAATACAGGAGGTGAACAAAATTATCAGTGCAGTGTATCTGTGTCCATTTAAATGTTTTTATTTATGGCATCTCACATTGCCACGGGCCTGATCCCTGTAAATGCTGGGTAATGGAACGTCTCCCATGGGTGGACAGGGGCTAAAGAGGATTTTCAGCAGGAGAGGGAGCTCTCTCTGCACCGACTGCTGGGGAACCAACGCTTGCTGCGGGCATTAAAAATGCCAGGGAAAAGCTGTGCTCACCATTTTGTCCTCATGTGTTCTCTCATGTGTTTGCAGGAATTTCACAGGCTGTTTAACTGCAGTGATTTGGGATTATATATCTAGTGACTCTCTATAAATCTAACAGTAAAACGAGCTTCCATGTGGGGTGTGCGCTCATTTGGTCCAAGAAGAAATAACACACCCGCTTAAATGCAACAGCTTTTGGAGGAGTTTGGCATTGGACAGGGAGAGCACACTTGTCACATCCCTTAGGGATCTGCAGGTGGGAAAATTTCCCTTATTTCAAGAAATTTACAGAATGCTAAAAGCTGTGCAAGACATAGCCACACTGATAACGAATTTTTAAAAAATTAGATCAGATGAAAATATTGTTGCCCTTTTGATCTAAATACTTTTTTTTTTTA
>VZRO01007925.1:1814078-1837148 GCA_013397915.1 Daphoenositta chrysoptera
GGTGCCCGGTGCCCGCTCCTCCCGCGCGGGGGCAGCAGCAGCCGCTTCCAGCGGCACCGGAGAGGAGCCGCATCCCGGGAATGCCGCGGCCCCCGCCGAGCTGCCCCTGCTGTGGGGCACACAATCGCGGATGGTTTGGGTTGGAAGGAACCTTTCCCGGGCTGCGACACCTTCCACTACACCAAATTGCTCAAAACCCCATCCAACCCGGCCTTTAATGTTTCCAGGGATGGGGCATCCACCGCCTCTCTGGGCAACCCGTGCCAGTTCCTCCACCCCAGTTATAAAACCCCCTTCCTTATAGCTAACCTAAATCGACCTTCCTGCAGTGCAAAACCATTCCCCCTTGCCCTATCCCGACAGGGCCTGCTAAAAGGTTGGTCCCCATCTTTCTTGTGAGCCCCTTTAGGAACTGGAAGGTGCTCTAAGCATTCCCTGGAGCCTCCTCCAGGCTGAACACCCCTGGCTGGCTCTCCCTGTCTCCAGAGCAGAGGTATTTCAGCCCTGGGAGCATGTCCGTGGCCTCCTCTGGACTCGCCCCGACAGCTCCGTGTCCTTCCTGTGCTGGGGACCCCCGAGCTGGAGGCAGCTGTGCAGGGGGGGTCCCACCAGGGAGGAAGAGAGGGGCAGAATCCCCTCCCTGCCCTGCTGCCCACGCTCCTCTGGATGCCCCCGGGATATCTCTGGCTTTGGCCGGGTCATGCCCAACCTCTCATGTCTCACACCCAGCAGCGGCCCCAAGCCCTTCCCGGCAGAGCTGCTCTCCACACACCGCAGAGAGAGGAGCCTTTTTATCACTCCCCTTCCATGAGCTCCACGAGGGCCCTCGGCTGTGCTTTCCTGGCAATGGGTGTGAGTGTGGGTGGGATTTAGCTCCAGCCACCGAGAAGGGCAATGCCATGCACAACTGGCAGGGTGTTAAAGGGGATTAGGATTTCATTTAGGGGTGTTAGAGTGGATTAGGGTTTGATTTAGGGTTGTTAAAGTAGATTAGGGTTTGGTATAGCAGGCCCCAGATTTAAGGACTCTGCGCTGCTCCTGCTGGGTGGTAAAAATAGATCTTTCCTACCTCTGTCCTCTGGGATCCCCAAATGGATCTGTGGCAGCTTAGTTGAATTTTCTCTCATATTTTTTGCTTAATTTCATCTTGAATATTTAATTTGAGTATCTGATATAGTTCAATTCTCCTGGCTGTTAACACACTGAATAAGGCAGATTTTAGCAGCATTTTCATTACTTTATTTTTCTTGGGGTTTTTTTGTTTTTTTCTTTTTGGTTTGGTTTGGTTTTTTTCTTGGCAAGAGGAAAGTCTCATTTCCAATTTACTGCTGCAGACAAAGCAGTACATGGCAAAGATGTATTTCCTTTTCACACTCTGTGTTGGTTTAGGCTGGGTTTCAGGTCTGACCTCTCCCTATGCACCAGATGTTTGTGCCCTGTTGTGGTTGGTGCTGGACAGAAAACATTGCCAGACAAGCAGATCTTCTTTTTTCTCCTTTTTAAGGAGAAAATCCTTGAGAAAAATCCTTATCCTTTGCTCAGAACAGGAGGGATTTAAGTCTACTGGTATCGATTTGATTAAGAAAGCACAACATTTTTCATTTTCTGTTGTTTCTTCTCTGTTGGGATATTCTCAAACAGTAGGAAGTTGCACAATCCGAATGACTGCTTAACTCAAAATTGCAACAACTCACAATTGCAACAGTCTTTGGAGTGAGCTCATGCCTGACTGCTGAAACAGAATATTTACTCACTGACAGAATATTTATGTGTTTAAAGAAGAAAGCCTACAATACATACCTTAAAGCCATGACTTATGTTTCAATCTCATAAACAGATGGGGAAAACCATAGGGTTTGTTTTGTTTCATATTCATCTCGCAGCTTTGGGCACAAAGTTTGTGGCAGAGAAATGGCATTTCAGGACTGATTTAATCTCTCTGTATTTCACAGTTACTTCCACAAGGCACAGAGGGGACCTCAGCATTTCACAGTGACAACAGGACTGAGTTGTGGACCTGCCTGTGCAAATCTCCCCAGCCAGCAGCAGGTGAAGGTTTAGGGGCTGAGCAGACCCAGACCCAGCTAAAAGAAGGAAAAGGGACCAGTGGGGCACATATGAACCCGTTCTTTAATGCAAGCTCTAACAGAAGCTGGAGCAGCTGCGATGAAAACTGATGCAACTCTCCCAGGAGGTCAGTGGTCTCACTAGGTACATATTTAACAGGAATAAATTCCAGTGCTGAGCCGAACTACAGCATCAGAGGTGAAATCAAAGTCCCCAGGGAAACCCAGTGTCCCCTACTGAGCGCTACAATAATCTCTCACCCACCTTTGGTATTGACATTCATTTCTCCATGAAAGGGTTTTTGTTTACTTGGGATAATGTGTCATTCTTCCCTGGGGAGCTGGAATTTTAGCCAGGTGCAAGTCATAGCAGAGCTTTGCCAAATGCCCCGTGCACTGCACCGGGTGGCACGGGGAAAACTGCGGTTCCTGGGTGGGAAAAGAGAAGCAAATAAAGGAGAAGAGGCATTCACCAGCACAGCCATGCTGGCAGCAGGGTAACACTGGGGTATTGATGTTTGACCCAGCCTGCTGGGGGCTTGAGATGGAGCACAGCAGCCAAAACACCAGTTTCCCCTTTCCAGTGTTCTCAGGGGTGCTAGTTTGTCATTATGTGTGTCCTGCAGTGGCAGCTGCACCCCTTAGCATATTCCTCCAGATTAATCAGACAACTGGCACATGATTCTCCATGAGCAGGAAGTAAAGCCTTATTTCCTGTCAATCCGTGTCCTGTATTACTAGACTCCACTGCAAAAAAAAAATCCCTCCCTTCAGCAAGCAGGGATGATGTGATGACATGCACACTAATGAGAGGGCTGGAAGGCAGCTGCCTCCGAGTGGAATGGCAGATGGCCACGCTCACAGGCTTCCCACCCCGCCTGTCTGGAGGTCAAGTGGGAGAAGGAGTTTTCAGGAGACACACAGAAACTTCTCTTCAGTTCTAAAACACGTCTTTCAGGGGTGGCTGGATGTGGCATTGGAGCTGGAAGTGTTGTAGGAGGCACTGCCAGAACGTGCAGCACGGCGTTCCCTTCCCAGGACAGCAGGATGGCAGGGATGGGCTGGGCTGGGCTGAGCTGGCAAAGGCCTCACCTGACACCACAGAACCTCCACCTTCTGCATCTCCTAAACATCCTCAGCAAGTCTGGAGCTGCACATGTCGTCACACCAGCACAAGCTCCTGTTGGCTGGAGCCTGAGCTCCTTGCAGGCTTTGCCTTTTCTGGGGTAACACAGGAATACACGCTAGGCTTAGAAAATGTGTGAATATTGAAACCAGAAGTGGGATAACTTCTTTGTAAGAGTGAAAAAGTTGGTAGGCTCCCTCTTACAGGTCGTCTTCCTGCAGTTCCTCTAACATACTCTGGGATGGTCATTAAGGCAATGCAGAGAAGGCCACGGCTCTTTCTCTTCCCCTGCTGATTTCATGGTGCACACACTGTGCTGTGTGCTGGATTTGGAGAAACAGACCTCCCCAAGTCCTTGGTGCTGCTGGCTGGAGGCATCTTGCACTCCCAGTCCCCTATCTCCACTCTGTGCTTGCTGGCTCTTGTGCTCAGGGAACTGATCCAGCTGAAAAGTCAAGAAAAAAAGGAAAAAGATGGAGTTGGAGCCTGGATGACCCCATCAGTCTGGCTGACAGCATGACCACTTAATAGCAAGTGTCTTCACAAGAGAAGGGGCTGCTTCCTCCTTGAGCAGCAGCTGATCTAGAAGCCAGCTATTGAAAAACATGTTCCACGAGCACTCCTGCTTCCCTCCAGCCCCATCCGCTGTGTCCCAACCCAGCAGTGCCCCTGCTCTGCTGTCGGTGGTTTCAGCCAGGGCTGAGCTGGCTGGAAGCTCCTGGTGAGTTGTCAGCTAAATGAGTTCCTGCCCCAGCACCCTGGGTGGCTGTGTGTCACCAAGGGTGCTGAGAAGGACATCCGTCTCTTCCCTTACCACTACAGTGGATTTCTGCCCAATTAAAATGACTATTAACTGTGGCCTTCATTAGTAGGACTGACAATGGAAACTTTTAATCAACTGTTTGGCTTGCGGAAGAGGCGGAGGAGGGAAAGGATCACTTCTCCATTTACCACGGATAAATTACAAAAAAAAACCCCAACCTAAAAAAAATTCCCCGTGAGTAATTTGAGTGCAATACAGCTGGATTTTAAAATTCATGATTTAGGCGTGGGAGGGAGAAAATATATTTTAAATCCCTGCTTTCTCCGCCCAGCCAGATAAGTTTAGCAAGGATCAGGTTAAAGTGGTGACTGTTTTTCTTGCTGGCTCGAGTGTTTCTGCCAGAACTGGATTTTTATGTCCCACTTATAAGGGGGCTGCAGCAGGGGAAAGGTGCTGTAATGGAAGTGCTGACACCACTTCAGCACAGGGCAGCCCTGCTAATGGTGCCCACAGAGCTGGAGGAGCTCACTTGGCAGCTCATACGGGGCTAAGCCTGACAGAAAGGCTCTTTGCAAATAACTTACTGCTCCAAAAATAAACGCAAAAAGCCCAACCTACACACTGAATGGGTGGCGAAATTGCTCTCAGCTTTATGGGAGTCCCAGGACATTGTCCAGGGCTTCTCCAGCCAGTGCTGCATTGGATGGGGTTAATTGTTTGAGGCGTGGTGGGAATTGTTGGGTGTGATTTAATAACACTGTACCATCTAAAATAGGAGGCAGGAAAAACTAGCTAATCCGGAATAGCCCTGGCTTTGCTGAGGGTGGAGGCCAAGTAGAGTGCAAGGGTAAAGGTGTCTTATCTATGCTGTGTCCTTCTGTCCCCAAGAAGAGCTGCTGGCCACCAAAGGTCCTCCCAGCCCCACAGCCCACCCATCGAGGCCTGTCCCAGGCTGCTGTGGTCCCACTCTTGGCTTCCTCACACATTTTTTATGACTGTGATCCCTTTTGCTTATGTGGAGTGGAAAATGTGTTCCCATGGAGGAGGAACAAAGGCTGGGTGCTTTAAGGCACCATGCTGTGGGCTTTGGGGAGTTTCTGGTGACGTTTTTGGAGGTGCTGCCTTTCTCTTTTCTCCCTCTGGAATGCACGTTGTGCTGCAAACCACAGGGCAGAGCAAGCCCACTGCAGGTGTGGGCAGCAACCGCCCTGTTCCACAGGGCACAGACCCAGGAGAGCTGGGCCACAGAAAAGAAGCTGCTGTTTAACACCTTGAGAAAGTGCTTCAGCCAGGGAGACCACCATTTATCTGATTTTTCACACCAAGTCCAAAACTGAGTTTAAAGCAGTCAGCTGTTTGCAGTGGGGAGAACTGCACAAAAATCAGGAAGTTCTCAGGGTTGCTGAAGCAGAAACGCTCGTTCGAACCACAGAATCTAAAGGGAAATTTAAGGGAGCCTGGGCCTTTCAACAAGTAATTGTTCTTTTTACATAACAAGTATTTCAGCAGGGAGGTGACACTTCGCCAGCACTGGGAATGCAAGGGATGCTCAGGAGGTGGGAGAGCAGTGGGGCTATCACAAGAGCTTGGAAAATGAATTCAAAATGTGTATTTCCAGCGAAATTCTGTAGTTTGGAAAAGTGTAGGGGTTACTTGAAAAGCAGGCTGTGAAGAGATGTTTTAAAGTCAAACCACGTTAAGGTGAAAAGCCCCAACACAGGGTTATGCTCAGCAAGGCCCCGGCACAGTGCAGCACATCGCTCACTGCCTTGCCCTCCCCTTCTGTGGAAAATGTGTTTATTTAGTGGTGGCCAGTGCTGTGTTTACCCATTACCCTGTGACAACAGTGTCCACTGTGTGAAACCCAGGTTGCATTAGCAAAGCTAACAAAGCCAGGGCATCTCTGCATTCCCTCCCTTGTCTGTGTTGAAGGAGATAAAACCCTTTTGCTTTCTTTGTCTCGGAGCAGAGCCTTGGAAATGCAGTAGAAAACGCCCTCGATTCCCTCCAGCCGAGCAGAGGCTGCCACAGGGCAGGCCCGTGCCTGACCACCAGTCCTCTGTGCCACCAGATGTCTTTATGTAACCCCAGCCTCGGAGCAAGATTAGCTTTCACCGGAATGCAGGTTTGCAGCTATTCCAGGGAGGCTCTGCAGGAAGCCTTGTGTGCTGCTGGAGGGTTTAGTTTCATTTCTCTGTACAGCTTGTAAAAGGCTTCTTGGAAACCAGATCTTTGCATTTTACTTGAGTTCACTTATCTGCCAAAAGCTGTTTCAAGTTACTCTTTCCGAACCATATTAAATTAATCCTCAGGTAAGAAGGAAACAGCAACAAGTACTGTGTATCTTTGTTGAGAACTCACCGCTTCTAATTACGTTTCCCCCTTATAAGGTTTAATATCGAGGACTACAAAATGAGGTCAACCTCTATTAAATATAATGACTTTCCCTGTGGAGCCTGCAATGAAAACAGCTTCACAACAAAGGTTTCTATTTAAGGGAGAGGAAGTTCCTATTACAAAGTAGTGCCCTAACTTGGTGCTGGGGCTTCGTTTTCATTGCTGGCTACAACAAAGTGAAAAGAATTGGGTTGGGGCTTTAACCAGTGCTTATCTGAGAAAAAACAGGGGAGTTAGTACATGAAGATAGGGAAGAACAAAAGCACTGTTGCTGCAGGAGCTGACCTAGAACCAGTCTGGCAAGCAACATCGGTGATCCCTGAGCCACGCCAGGGCCACCAGGAGCTGCATGCAGTGAGCAGAGAGGTAAAAGCAAGAGGAGCACATCTGTGCAAGAGGAGCACATCTGCCTTTCTCGGCTGGACACAGTTCCCCACAGGTACCCCAAGGAATAGGCAGTGTGGTCAGCTCCTGCAGGAAACAAAAGGAAACTAAAAAGGAGCTACTTTTGAAGACTGGGAGGAGCACCGTTTGGTGCTGTGCCCTGTTGCTGGGCAGCTCCTGTGTGCCCCGGGGGCAGCTCCTGCCCTGCCCAACCAGTAAGTCTGCATATCCCTGATTTTCAGAACTGCACTGACTAGAACTGGCTGTTTGGTGCTCCTGTTGCTATTTGTGTGGCTTTTTGGCTTGGTATTAAAAGCTAGGTAAGCACAATGCTGTCTTAATAACTAGAGTATCTTTTACACCAGAAATTGAGAGAAACATGGCCATAATTTTAAAAAATTGCTGTTGTCCTGCTAGCAGCTTAACCACTGCCATACTTTGCTCTTTCTTTAAAGGCTTTTTTTTTTTTTTTTTTAATTCCTGCAGCCTTGCAGGCAGGACTGTGCCAGGCAGTGGTTAAAGCCCTGCGCCTGCCAAGCGCAGGAGGGTTATTTTGGCGTCAGCCCGCAGCCCGTACGAGCTGCTTGCCTTGTTCGAGCCGCGCCGAGGGCAGCTCGCGAACGGCAGCCGCCGGTTCTTCAGCTCTGGATGCTCTCGCTCCCCCCTTCCCTCGCAGCTCAGCTCGCTGCTTCACACTCCTGATGTGTATTCCGGCCGGCTGGAATAGCATGTAAATGGTATTTCATGGTATTAATGCCCGGCGCGCGGTGACGCACTGCAGCCTCCTCGCAGGAAACACAGGCTGGCCCTGGGGCCCGCTGGGAAGTGGGATGCGGACCGACCTTCTCCGCCAGCGGCGGTGCTCGCCCTTTAAGAAAAAGCCTGCAGTAATTTTCCATTACCCTGCACGGTCCTGTCGACGTGGCAAGAATTGTTTGTGGAGGCTGGAGCATCACGGGTGAGGCGCAAGCCCCGATCCGGCTGCCGTTGCTTGGCTACGCGCTCGGCATGCCGGCGGCACGCCAGGCTCCTGGGAAGCACCTTTGTTCCCGAGAAGGGATTCGAGCCGTGTTTTCATGCCGAAAGCTGGGGACAAATGCTGCTTTTCTCAAGCAGCCTGGCAGAACTGGGCTTTCCAAACAGCGCGAGCCAGCCAAAATGCTCAGTAGTAATAATAATAATACTACGCCTGGAGTCCATCTCTTGTGCCGGTTTCTCTTCCTTTGCTCAAGGAAATATCTTGTAATGAGCTCGTGATGTTTGTTTGCTGTTGCACTGATCGTAACAGTCACTTAATCAAGGCAGAAATACTGTCAGTGAAATCCTCCCCCGCTCTTGTCCTTTCCATCTAATAAACCAGACGGATCGCTGTTGTTCCGCAACTTGATAAGCAGGTTATTTTTTTTTATGTAAGCTCTGGAGTCCTGACAGGAAAGTTGTCTGAAATGCCTAAAATATTTCAAATGCCGCCAGCAGCATCTGCAGCAGCAGGAGGAGCAGGTCTGTGTGCTGTCCCTGCTTGCTGGGGCTTAGCTTTAAGTATGGTGGCAGCGTTAGTGCAACAGGCGTTTCCATGATGTCTCAAGCCCGGCTTCAGCTCCAGGAGAGCTTATTTTACCTGTTTGAGGCTTGATACTGTCATTAACAAAGGTTCTGTATTCCTGCTAGCAGCCCATGCTGCCAAGGTCTCTCCCAGCATCAGCAGCCAAACCTACACTGGTAATTTTCATACAAACAAGTGTCCCACCCCACAAGTCCCCCCCACTTAGGTAATGTTGCCACCTCCCTTCTGCAGCAGCTCCAGGAACCCTCAGGAGTTGTTCCCCAGGAGGAATGAATGAACATGTCATTTTGGGGTGTCTGACTGCCACTGGAAACCTGAGAACTGAAAAATTTGGTATAAAGTGGAACACACTGAGCATCAACATTAATTCTGCTTCATGCAGTATGCAGCCAGAGGGGAATTTTGTGCCGGCGCTCTGGCATCCTGCATTGCACAGATGAACAAACCTCACCCAACAGAGCCCAGGCACAGGGGACCACCTACCCAGCCCCACTCCCCGGGGAGCCCCACATGGAGCGTGGCTTTGAGGATCTCTCCCGGGCACAGGCACAGCCCGCCCTGCAGCCCTGTCACCCTGACACGTGTGTCTCCCAACCACAGCCTCTCTGAGGTTTACAGTTAAGAGATGTTGGTTTCCTGCAGTTTCTCTCACGAATTAGCAACGTTCTCTGCTTTCTGGGCTCCTTTTTGGTCCTGTTTCCTCAAACCCAGCCTTTCCGCCACCTCCTCCTCATCCCTGCTGCGGAGGGCTCTGTTGGTACCACCCAGCAGCTCAGTTGCTGCCCCGACCATCTGGGGACCTGCACAGCGTTCCCCACCTCCGGGAGAGCCATGCAGGAAGGTGCATGTTCAGCAGCTTGGCTACGTGCCATCTGTCACCTGGAATATGCTTGTCCTCCATCAGTGAAGTGTGCCTTGTCTGATGGGAACGACTGAGCAGACGTTTAGGAGGGTGAGTTTCCACATCCCTAGGCCAAATTTCCCCATAGGGGTAACCTGATGGTTAGAAACAGCACCTTACCCACGTTACACACTGCTTGGCTCTCTGCTCAGTAAACTTTTGGACTTGTTTTATCTGTCCTTGGATTGGTTTCTGTTTGTTTGGGTTTTTAAAGTAAACTACTGCCTCTTAGAATTAAAAAAACATATCTAAGAAAAGATGGGTTTGGCTCTTGAAAACCGGTTGTTAGCAGTAGCCCTTTTCCTTTTCAGCATGTTTTCAGAAGTGAAAAGCAGTACTTGGGAACTCTTATTTTTTCAAGAAGGCACATAAACACAGAGGTGTGCAAAAGAGGCTTCCTTTCCGAAATACATCTGCCCTGTGCTTGCTCTAACACACCACCACGGCTCTCCTTTGCTTGGGATTTGCTCCAGACAGGAAAACGCGGAGGATCCGAACTGCCCGGAGGAGGGTTTGCCTCCCTTGTTTGCTCTGTTAGGAATGTGGGCGAGTCCCTGCCTTCTCCGAGGAATGAAACCTTCCATCGCAGCTCCTTATGCCTTTGTTTGCTTTTGGAACTGCGGAGCTGTTGAAGGTAACTCAGGCTCCTGTGGCTTCTCTGGGGCTCAGGTTTAACATCTGGTTTCACGTTTTGTATTCCCTTCTTAAAAGCACAGAGATGGGACTACATCTTCCCGCGTGTGCTCCAAAATCCACAGGATCCTGAAGACCTCAGGAGATCAGAGCAGGCGAACCCCCCGTCGGTCCCCAGTGAGCAAGGCTGGTTTCCTGCACAACCAGTGCAGCGGGGTGTGGCTCTTGAACAGAAACGTCCCTAATTAATGGAGGCAATTTCCAACGACAAAATTAGAACAGTCTTTGAGGTCATTTAGTTTTAGGAAGGCAAGAAAAGCAGAGAAAGAAAAAATGTGCTAGAAAGACACAAAACCCAGAGCACAGTTTTCTAACTTTCCTAGCTTTCAGCGATTTAGGCTTAGGGACCTGTGGCCATTTTGTGAATGAATTATCTGATCTCAAAGGATTTTAAGTGCCTTAAATCATATTCCTACTTTAGCAAATGAAGTCCTTATTTTATGGAGATGCTAAGTATGAGTTGCAGTTCTTTCTTTCATGTTTTGCAGATTGGAAAAAAAAAAATTACTCTTCATACATAATTGTGCCATTTTCCTCGACTGCAATTTGACATCTAAACCTGATCTTTTTTCCATATATAATAGATGGTTTCATTCTTGGGTTGGGTTTTTTTTTTACACTTTAAGTCTGCCAGTTATTCCCAAAAGCCCAGTATTTATATTTATTCCACAGCAAGCATGTGACTGGTGTGACTGCATAATTATATCAAAATGAATTTGAGTTCCTTTTGTTGCAAAATGTTCCAGGGCTACAAATACGTTTTGAATGCGTAATAAGCTCCGGGTATTGAGATTACAAGAGAAACTATCTGCAAAATCCTATGGATTAAGGTCATGCATGAGATATTTAATTCTCCCTCCTGTGAGGTTTGATTGCAAGATAGTCTGCTCCCACTGACTTCTTAAAATGAGAAAGCTTGAAAAATTGACCAGATTCTGTCAAATTTTCTTCGCTGCTAGTGAAGCTGGAGGTGTTGAAGAAATGGGGAATTGTGAGGAAAGGGAGAAGCAGAGACCAGGAGGGTCAAAATCCCTGCTGGTTCACAGCTTGGAAGTGAGGAAAGACACCAAGATGACTTTTTTTTCCTGCCACAATCTGATCCACTATAGAATTTGGTCTATCAGAAGGGGCAGCTCTTCCCTCTGTTGCTGTGATTGCAGCAGTGTCTCAAGGCTGCAGTTGGGACCAAGGCTCTGTTGTGCCGGGCCAAAGAAAGTGTCCTTGATGGTGAAGGATGCAAAGCGAGGATGGGAGAAATGAGAGGAGCAGAATGGAGGTCGTGGGGGGAGCACCCCAGTCCTATGGAAATTCAGTTATATCTTCCCCCCCCGAGATGTATGTATGATCAGGAAATACACCACAGAGACTTGATGGAAGGTAAAGCTGGGTAAAACTCTCTGGGAAACAGCCAGTCCCCAAGACCACTGCTCTCCTTCACATCTACCAGGAGGTGGATTCAGTGAATTCTTTTTTAATAGAGGTGGCCATTCTTCTGCTATTTTTTTTTCCCCTCTCCATAAACTATTGAAAATCATCTGATGGGAATAACTTCCAGTACCTGAGTTTGTAATACAAATGGGGTGTGTATGCTGATAGAGAACGAACCACCCTGGGTTTAAGTTAAATATGGATCAGCTGCATGGACTCCTTCTCTCAAAAAGGTGTGGATGTAACAATTTCACCCTGTTGCAGACATGATCAGTCACTCGTGTCCTTCATGCCGTCTGTAACTAGGGCATCGCTGCTGCCTCACTGCCTGTCCCAGGGGACCTGGGTGGTGTTTGTGCGAACGCGATTGGGCTGAGGAAAGGGTGGAGAAATGCAGCTCTGAGCCCGGGATATATTTAGCGAATGCAGCTGTGGGAGGCAGCAGGAACAAGAGAGCTCTTGTATTGCCTGTGCTCTGACAGTTCACATGCTTAAATAATCTGCTAGTTTCTTACCCATATGTTTCCTCCCCCCGGTCCCCAATGTTTTTAATTTGTATGTAAAGTTACACTTTAATTTAGTCAGAATCCTTCCTGGCGCTTAAAAGTGAGATGTGTTACAGTGTCAGCCCTGCTAAGCCCTTCAGAGGGGGCAACCCGCAACTTTCACAGGCACTGGCCTTTCTCCATGGCGAGTAGGGAAATAGGACTTGCGTCTTTTAAGGAGGGTAGTGGTGTTCGAATACGCCTTTCATGTGCACTGCAGAGCTTTCTTGAGCTGGGAGCAGACCTGCAGCGCTGGTACGGCCCCTCCCAAGCAAACTAAGCCTGCTTCTTGCCAGGGCTGCTGAGCTGGGGTGCAGAGCCTGCTTTTGGCACCCTGGGCACTTCACTGAGCTGTACAAAATCTGCTGGTCCTCCTGGCATCCCTGGGAGTCTGATCCAATATTCGCTGGTACGTAATGGGATAAAAAAGGACGGCAAAAATAGGTTTACTGACCCGCTAGGTCAAGCCGGGAGCAGGTTACTGTTGCTGTGCATGAGGACTAATTTGTCTGTGCTCTCTGGCCATGTTCAGACTTGCCCCCAGAGAAAAAGATCGAGGCTGAGAATTCCCTGTGCTTTCTTCCTTGGCTTGTTCAGTGGCACACAACACGCCAAGAGCTGGCCTACCTTAGGCTTTAAAGGTTTATGTAAACTGCAGAATATAAAAACAACTTTTTTTTTTTTTGGTCTTGTTTGGATGTGGTTAAGGGGTTGAAAAAACAAGACTGGTGCAGGGAAGTGATGTCTGGATGATGGAGACATCATATTTAGAGGGAGAGAGACCCTGCCATTGCTTTCCTAGAGCTTGTCCCACCTTACGGTGTTTTCCCACCCACAGCAGCATTGGTGGGAGATGTTGCAGTGCCACATCCGTTCTTTGGCAGAGAGCACTCTGACCCTTCCCACCCTGCCATGGACAGCACGGATTTGTTGTTCCAGTGGCAGGGACCTGATATCTGTATCAGAAATGCAGCTCCTGTGGGTGGCTTTAATGGTTCCACCACAGGCTGGCACTGATCCTGAAACACATCCAGCTTCTATTAGAACTGTGTGGTGTACGTGTGCAGGATATAGCTGTCTCACCTTTGCATGCTGTGATCTAAGGGAGTCTCAGTGGCCAGTTTGTCTATCGAAAGTATTTATTATTAAAGTGTAGAAAAAATGCATCTGTGAAAAAATCTGTACGAACTCGATGCCCTGGGAGCCCACACCGTCTTTTCTGTCTCGAATCCCGCGGACTCCGTGCCCGGGACTGGCTTTGTTTCAGCAGTTAAATAGTTAACCGGAGCACTAATTGGCTCTGAGCGCTCCAGCCCTTTGCAACAGATTATTGGCATGCTGGTAGGAGCAGCTCCCTTCCTTCCCTTCCCCCTTCATTATAAAAACATGTACTGTAGAGAAACCAAATACCACATGGCGCCCTGCGCTGAGCCCGTCATCGCTCCCGCTCCGTGTTCAGCACAAAAAGTCCTTTTATATTTGGGAAGCGGAGGGAGAAAATTCTGGAAAGGCAAGATCGTGGCGATAGCGGCTGAATCGGCACATTTATTTACAGTGTGCTCGGGCTGGAGCCCACAGCCCCGCGTACCCGCGGCCGCGAGGGGAGCAGGCCCGGGGGGGCTCCGAAGGAAAGCCTGTTCCATGGAGGAGAGCGCTCCCCGCCACGGCTCAGCTTTGCGGAGGGCTCTCGGGAGGCACCGAGGGGCTGAATGTGAAGAGAGGAAAATAAAAGCTTTGCGGGGAAAAAAAAAAAAAAAAAAAAAAAAAAAGTTGCATTTCTGTTTTCCCGAGGAGCCGTGGGCGCTCTGAGGCAGCTGTCTGCAGAGGCAGGCGCCATTTCGTGAGGCGGCGTTAATGCAGCGGGAGGAGACATGTTGTGTTCGTGCAGTTTGGATTTTAAGGTTTTTCTGCTTGGTTTGAAGCAAGAGGCTTATTCATCCCGCCTTCACCCTCGTGCAGTCCAAAGGCTTTCATTTTTTTAAACTTGAAGGAAAATAGTAGTGACAAGCGGGGAAAACCAGGGAAAAGGGGAAGAGTTCTCCTCAGGGGGTCACACAGCGTGCAAGTAAAATCAGATCTCTCTGCAGGAGACAAAAATCTTGGGGGTGTAACTTGGTTCCACAAATGCCACCAAGGGCGTAGGGAGGATAACCAGGATGACAGCGTGGCTGCACACCCAGCCCAGGTGTGCAGGGAAAATGGGGTACATCAGGCGTGTTTTAAATAGAGGATTTTTTTCTGCTGCAAAACAAGGTCTGACTGGTCTGTGCACACACGAAATCGGCCTTTTGTGATTTACACGAGCTGACTTGACTTCCAGGTATTGAGATGCTAGTTTTGATCTAAAAGCCCAGACTATTGCTAGTGCTGCAGAACGGCTCTTTTGATCAAAGGAGAAAATAGGAATCGTGGCAGGAGCGAGCTCAGGGTGATCCCCTTCAGTGCAGAACTCCTGGAGCTGCAGCATTTTGTTAAGGGCCTTTGGTATGGGAGCTGGCTTTTTACCACTCCGGGACCTTTCACTTGCAAAATGCATTATAAGGCTCATTTGTTTAACAAGTCTCTGGGAGCTGGAAGAGGGAGAATTAATACTGGCATTTGGGAATACAACTGATAGTGCTATTCTGTTTTTTGGTTTCATGTCATTATTTTCTGGTTTCAGAGTCAGGAAAAGCTGCTCATTTATTTTTCATGTAGCTGTATTTTTTTTTTGCTGGCTTCTTAAGGAGGCAGAACTCATGAAATTGTGATGTTAAAGGGCTGGAGCTTTTGATCTGGTGTTCAGTTTCAACGTATTTCTGTTCTAGAGGTTCTGCGCTTTGGGGGAGGCTGCAGGTTATAGAGACAAATCAAGTGCATCTGCTAAAGGAAGAACTAGAAAATGAGTGTAGAGGGTCTCTGGTCACATTCCTTGCTGACCCAACAATGAGAATCTCATTGCCAGCTGACCAGTCTGTAATGTGTAGCTCGGAAATGTCCCAGCCTCTGCTGGAATATGGCATGGGATTGGGAATGCTGCAGCAGTGCAGCGCACTTGGGTGTGGGGCTGCTGGCCCCCAGGAAAGCAGCCGTCGTTATTTCAGCTGCTCACAAAAGACTTGAAAACGTTCAGCCACGGTACTCAAATCCCAACCAGGTTTGCAAGGAGTGTTAGTCATATTTAAGACTCCTCCACGTTGTGCAGTTGAATTATGTGAAGTCTTTGATCTCCTCGCGTGCAGTCTAAAGGTTCCTTTTCAAGCTTGTCGCCTGCGAAGATTTCTCTGAGACGGTGATTCCTTCATTACAGAAAAGTTTCTTTGCCACCTCAAGACCATTATTTTCTTGATTGTCCTTTTTTACTCTTCTAAGGTTGCATTCCATCTGCAGTTCAAACATAACTGGGTGCAGTGCACCGATCACCAGCAATACGTGTAGTGAAGAGCTCTAGTGGGTGACATTCATGCACATCCTTAGTTTGTTTAAGACTGCACATTTTAATGATAATATGAAGCATAAAGTAGTTCCCATATATAAAAATTACTTTTTTAGCATATACTAATGTGCCTTTTGGAACCTCTTAATTAGGTTATGTTTTCTCCCAAACTTAATTCCATATTATTAGCAACACTTGAGTAGACTTCAACATTCCAGTTTTGGTTCCAATTTTCATTCTGTTCAGTGTATCTGTGTGCATATATATATGTGTGTATATACAAGAAGATAATCCTTTATTAATCTTTTGAGCAGAACAGTTTTCGTTTGTGCAACGGAAGTCCTGTGCCTGAATGTTCATTATCAGCACCTGATATCCTAGCCTGGAGCACAATAGCCTAATAATTGGAGTTAAAGAAAAAAAAGAGTCAGTTATTAAAGTCACAGTGTTTCATTTTTGTGCACGTTATGATTGTGAATTATTCAAGCATTTGCCTTTAGCTCCTACACATACGAACTTATGCTCTGCACACATTTTTTTCCCCCAAAGTCCTCTATGGTTTCCTTTGTCTTACACACTAGGTTGGAGTATTCAAATGTACTGTTTGATTCCAGTAGCACATGTGGCTTGTTACAAGAAAATCTGAGATAGTTTCTCAATTAAAAGCATTTTATTTTGACCTATTTGCTTCTACTTCTGTTTAACATTTGGTCTCTTCATAGTCAATGTTCTGTTTTATGGAAAGGTTTTAAAGGTGTACTGAAGGAGAGGAATAAGAGGTGAATTACCTAGCACAATCTATATTATTTCTTTTACCCTTATTAATAAAAATATGAAAGAAAAAGAAATGGGAAAAAATAAAAGGAATGGTGATGCAATTGTAGCTGTATGTGCAAAGGTACAACGTGCTTGCTCTTACTCTTGAAATTTAGACCTCTGCTTCAGGTTCTCTTTCCCATCTACAGACTGGATTAGTTAATTTCAGTTACACTTTCCAAGTACTGACATACATGTTCATCCCTAAATTCACTTCATGTGCTTCCAAATCCTTAGGAAAACATTTGGTTTAGACACCAAGAAAAAACTGGAGTGATTCCATGGGCCTAAATGGAATTACTCAGCCCTGAATTAAAGGCACAGGCACATAACTTATATCCTACGTATTTGGAGTAATAACAAGAGATCAAAATCTCTGCTTTTGTCATTAAAGTAAACGTTTCTAGACTTAAGACACATTTGTAGAGAGAGGTGATAGATTCTGGTTAGATGCATGATTAAATCTTGAAGAAAATAAATCTTGGTTTGGGCACGTAGAACCTTGTTGGGATCTTTCTCTGGGTGAAATGGCAATGAAGGTGGCAGTCAGATTGTTCAGGTGGTGATCAAGCACTGTGCGTGTCTCAGCCAAGGCATCTTGTGTTTCCTCTGCTGCTTTAATTGCACAAAAAGCCATTGACCTAATTTTGTGACAGGACTGTACCAGCAGTGTTTTCTACGTCTACTTATGTTTTCTCACAGCTCACCACCTAACACAAAACTTTGACTATTAAAAAAAAAAGTGCACTGTGAATAGTTTTAAGCTGAGACAAGATTGTCACCTTTAATGGCTTGGTCAGAGAGAGGGGGGGAGTATTTGTTTCAGCATGAAAATCTCGTCTGCAACAGTTAAAGCTGGTAATTCTGGAGTTTAGGTGCCTGACGTGCCCAGAGCTGCTCTAGTCCCTGGGATGCTGAGCTCTCTGAGCTGGGTAAAGCTCTGGCAGGAGCCAGTTTATAACGAATTGGCTGTAGGAAGAAAATATAAAAGCTCATGGGGAACATCAGCCTGACACAGGAGCTGTTTCTGTTCAGGTGACATTCTAATCCAAGTGTGTCAGTGCATCACTACAGCAAAAATTGATTGCTCTCCACATCTAGCAAGTATTGACAAATACGAAGAAGTTTGTTTTGAGCTACTAACATAAGGGGTCTTTTATATATATGGTGCATTACAACAGGCTGATTCAGTGCTTTGTCAGACTGTCTATAAAATAAAAAAAAGTATGTGGTTGTAAGATTTCAGAAAAAAAGGCACTGTTTCTTTTCCCTGCATGTGGCAATTTACTGAATAATGCATCATTTTGTCAACTTTTATATAGCAATCAATAAATGCCCTACAGTGCTACCTGCACATGGGAGACAAGAATGAAGATCGTTATGGAAACAGGCTTGAATCTTGCTTGAAATAAAAATCCCAGTTTTATACTTGTGGTTTTGGAGGCCTGGGCTGTTTTTCTTTTCATTCTAGAGTAGCTGTAATTTATCTTCTTCAATCTGAGTGAAATTCCTCATGTTTGCAAGGCCGGTATGAAACCCTTTGCCTCCAAAACTCCAAGGAGATTTACCAAGAAAATAACCTTGTTATAATCATCATCTAAACTTTCCAAAGTCTCTACTAGAACTCAAATGGAGAGTTAGTAAAAATAAAAATTAGAGCTTATAGTTGGGATTTTTTTTCCCTCGATTTTGACAGGTAAACACATATTTGTGCTAAGCCCGTTTTCCCTTTTCTGATTGTATTCCTCAAGCACTTAAGCAATCAAGCTTTACTGGTTTATGTTTGCAGCAAATAAGTTTCAAGGATGGACAGGTAAATGCCTTTGGAAAATGAGCTTTAAATGTGCATAAGGATGTAATCATGCTAGAATTTAAAATTATCTGAACTTACAAAAAAGTAATTTCATTGTCTATGTCTTCTAAAAATATAATTTTGCAGCTACATTTCAAATCCAGATATTCTGGAGATGTGTCTTCAAAGTTATAAAATGTTCTAATTCTTTATGTAACAATTCCATAACATATTGGAAAACGGGAGAACAGTATCTATTTTGAAATGTAAGGTAGGGTAAGGCTCCCTTAATCACACTGATATTTTGGGGTTTTTTAAACAAACTCTTGATAAAACAATGACCCCAAAACACTCCTGTGACTCTGCAGACTGTATTTCCAGCCAGAATGGTGAGATAAAGAACACTGCTTGCAGCTTCTACCTTTTAAAGTGATTTTAAACCCTACCACTATGGCTAGTCCTTGTATGGTTCCAGTCCTGCAAGTGTCCAAGCAGGGAACGTGATCAGAGCAGGGCAGTTCAGGTGTGTCAGCCAGGTCCCAGCACCTGCCTTGGTGTGCTCTGCCTCGGCATTACAGTCCCTGGGAAGGTGCACTTGAGTTTCTTATTTGCTTGCAAAGGTGATTTCAGCAATAAGCAAAGTTTCATAATTATTTTTCCTGTAAGGAGACCTGTAATACCTTGTTAACATTTTTATAAATTCCAGTGTCTAAGCAGGGACAGGCAAAATGGTCAGTATTTTTCTACCATGTCCCAGTCCTCTTATAAAGTTTTCCAAGCCTAGCAAAATAGTTACCTAAAAGGTGACCTTGGAAAAACAGAGCATTGCATACAAGAAGCAGGGGCTAAAAAAAGGGGGTAAAGAAACAGATTGGTTGTTCCAAGCTCCAGTGGTTTACTTTAAGAAGCAATTAAACATTATCCAATCACCTACATTATTTAAATTTGAAACAGTCTGGAGTTTTAAACTCTTGTAAGCTTTCATCAAAATAAGGACTACTGCATCTTTCTGACTTTTCTTATTCCTCTAAGGCTGCCATTTAAGGCAATAGCTGTGTGTTAGACATTGACCAAATACAGCATAAGTACCTTGACTGAGATGGTCTCTACTTCTTACATCCAGTTAAGATGGCAACAAAGGATAGTTTGAAGATGATCTGTAATAATAACATACAACTTGAAATTTCAAACCTCCTTAAGAAAAGTGGATTTGATTTCCCAAGAAAAATGTGTGTATATTACCTAGTGAGGTTAATGTAAAGCATAATAATCAATCCTCTCACTAGATAATAGTTGCTGGTCTGTTATTTGCTTTATTGTACACAGGAACTCATGCAAAACTGAAACAGCGAGGTGTGTCGGTTGTTAAGGAGCTCTTAGATCTAAAATTTGAGCTCAGGCCACAAGATCACATGTACAGTAACAGTACTGATTCTTGGATGCATTGTGACCAACAAGTAAAAAATTTGCTTAGGAGAGACCATTAAATCCCGCAAAATAGGTTTAATCCATTTCTGACTTCCATTTCGTCTTCATACTTTTTATTAATAACTTTTTTTTCTTTGAAAGCAGGAATAGAGAGCTGAATCTTCGTTAAAATTGCTTCATTTTGAATAAATTGAAAAAAACACTGGGGTTTGGCTTAGCCTGAAAGATTTTTTTCTTTACCATATGTTTATGACACTGATAAGAATTTGTTTCTAATTATTCATGGTAATAAATCTTTTTCTTGCTGCTCACAAGGTTCATAGTTCTGAATATGAGCCCCATGAAAGTGCCAGCAAACCCCCCATATTAACATAATCTCAGTTTTCGGTGTTAAATCCTAGGAACAAAAAGGGCATATGTAAAAGTTCTCTCTATGTGTGTAGATGTGTTTGCAATTATTCATTACCGGCTGGAGCAAAAATCTGGATTTCAATTCCAGTTCCAGTCTTGGAGCAGAACGAACAGCACGAGTTCATTGCTAGAACTGAGTTTTATCCCTGCTGCTGCTGGGTTTATTGCTTGTCTTGTGACAGTAGCAGAAAGCTTTAGCTGGGATCAATACACAGTAATCATCTTCACCAATCACACAGGGAATGTGCTTCCATGCTTGGAAGGTGAATTTGTATCTACCTGAGCAGTTTCCGTGATTTTAATAGTGAATTACCGAGGAAGGAAACAGAAGGGGGGGGGGAAAAAAGCAGATTGTTTGTTTGACCAACACGTTACAGGTTACATACAAAACCTGAAAACAGAGCCCCTGCTCGATTCAGAGCAAAGTGACAGCGTCTCTAAACACCCAGTGTACAGGAAGTTAAATGCCTCCCACAAACAGCTCGCTGTGCTCAAAGGGCATTCCATATCCTGTTTGCATATTCTCTGTCCAGGTAATCCAAACTATTCCGTTTGGCCTAGGGCCTATGAAATTGGCATTGATTTCTTCCAAAAAGTGAGAGTTTGGTTGAAGAAAAGTTCGGTGACAATGCACATCTCTCAGTCTTGTTCAGACTCCTGTTTTCTGCTTCAAAAGGCAGGTACAATACTTAACCTTTGTCCAATGCTTGCCTTTCCATTATATTTGTGTCTCCAAAGATCTGTGGGCTACACTGTATACCAAAGAATAAACTGCTTCACCAATCTTTTGGTGTCGTCTGGTACAGAGGGCAGGTTGGGGCAGGTGGGGAAGGGACACTGCCCTGTGTGGGATCACAGCGTGCCTTTGTCTGTGTTGGCCCTAATGGATAATTACATGGGGCTGGGGGAAGGACCAAAGTTTCTAGAAGAAAATAGAGTACCAGAAAGTCAAGTTCTGTGCCTCCATCCGGAATTCCAGCCACAGACACAATCTCAGAAAATAGTTCCCAAATTAGTAATGGAAACATTAAGTGGTCCCATTATTATCAGACATGTGGTTCGTAAAATGTGGCTGAAGTATTTGGTCTAATGATACACAAAGGAAGAAAGTGTGTCATCTGAAAGAGAAGGAATGAACTTTATAGAGGAGATTGCAGTGTAGAAATGCTGAATTTAGAAGGAAAAAAATGGGGTAACTGCAGAGGCAGTAGGAATGAGAATTTTGTTTCATTAGGAAGAAGAAGGGAAATAGACCTTTCCTGGTAAGGAAAAGCAGAGCTGTGTGAGGGGAGCCACGGCTCTGCAGTGACTGTACTTGTGCTTAGCTCCATGCAACTCACCTGGGGCCGAGGAACAGAGGATGTCATGGATACTCATGTAAGGTTTTTTGGAGCTGCTTCAGGTCTTGGTGCCCAGGAAGCAAAGGAGCAGCACTGCGTATACTTAATGAGGATATTACACTCTGAGTAATTTTTTGGTTATGTGTAGCAGCAACAGAGTAAGGGACTTCCAAAAACATTTGTCTGTAAATTACATAGGTAATTTTTTTTTTAAGAGGAACAGTCTATTACACTAGACAGTCTGGTATAGTTAGAGAAAATCAGATAACAGTCTGAGCACACAGGTTAGGTCTTGTTCGGTTACAATCTTAAACTCTCCTGGCTGGAATCACACTACTCTTACAAAGCACAATTATGTCTAGAATGCCTGATCTCTTTTCTCCCTTTCATGTGGTTATTGCAAGTGATCACACACACATTTTTCTAGAAACATACTTGTGTTTTGGGAAGAAAGAAGAGAAAGGCTGGAAACTGTACATGGAATTTCTAACCTTGGGCCTTGCTGTGAAGTTTTACCAGGCAAGATCGGCTGAAAATGCTGACATAAGTAGAAGTGCTGTTGCTGCACCCCGCTTTCATCTGGATCCTGCCTCATTCTTCCCCCTTTTTTCACTGCTGGTGGTTTTCCAAGGAGGACAGCATCTGGGCTCTGCCCATGCAAGCACCTTTACATACAGTTACATGAGAGCAGTTCCACTGAGAGCAAGAGGATTGGCCTTCGAAGGAATCTGAATGGAATGGGAACAAAGTTGCAGAACAGGCTTTCTGCTATCCATAGTCTCTGTAGACCAGAACTTCAATAATTCTTCTTGTGAGAGGAAAAAAAAGGCCTTTTGCCCTTTTTCAGTGAGAAGCTGCATCGACTCTTTTGTACCACCACTGATTCCTTGACTGGAGGTTCCCATGCTGTGGCACCTTTATGTGGGTCCCCACCATCCCTTCTCTGAAGATAGTAACACCTTATCCTACTGTCTACAAGTAGCAGAATATCCCCTGCTATCCTATACATGAGGTCAGCTTTTCTCTGTATTTTGAAAGGAAATACATCTCTTGGCTCAAAATCATAAGGGTTGATTCTTTTCAGCTGGCCACTTCCTTGTGGTTTTTCCAGGACTCAGCTCAGGAGAGAGCTGCCAAAGTCCAACTGCATGATTTGAAGTGCCAGACTGGGTCCTGAGGCCTTCCATAATAATTTGAAATATTGTTCGTTTAATTGTGTCATAACTACCCCGCTTCTTTAGTATGAAAAAGGAAGACCTAGACAACTTGTTTCTGCTTTTAACGGAGTCATCTGAGCAAATGAAAGAATGTGAAAGGTGCACGTAACATTCAAAGTGACTGCTGAAGTATATAAATATCAATACTGTCACGTTTGCTGCGTGTGTCTCTGAGAGGAACACCGTAACTGGGGCTAGGGACAGCATTCATGGCAGCGACCAGGAATGTGAGGGATGCCTTTCCATCTTGCTGATACCTGGAGTGGTTTCCGTGGCTGTAGTCAAAACAGGAGACAGTGTTATGGTGAGGTTGGCACACCAGACAGTTTCTATGATGTTGGCTAAAAAAAGCGGGACACCTAGTTTTATTTGGGTGTCTGTGCTATTTCTGAGCGGCAGTAACGAGGGAGTGATGTGGCAGATGAGCAGGTGACAGGGCTGTGGTGGCTCTGTGCTCCAGCCGAGCTCTGGAGCCGAGGGTGCACAACACCGCGGTGTGTATTCGATCGGAATCGAGGGGTTCGCGGCCCCTCTCTCCGCGGGGTGCCCGGCGGGTGAGCTGCGCCTGGGCCCAGCGCACGTCAAGGGCTGTTAACAGAGGCCGTGTTTGTGGGATGGCGGCAAACGGGGCCGCGAGATGCGGGGCGCCAGCAGCCGACTCAGGGGTTGCTGAGCCCCGCTGTGTGTCGGTGCAGGCGGGCGAGGCAGGAGGGGATCTCTGGGGCGCTCGGTACAGGTGGGGTGGGGCGGCCGGGCCAGGTGGGGCCGGCGGGGGGCGGCGGCC
>VZRO01007925.1:1837514-1857210 GCA_013397915.1 Daphoenositta chrysoptera
AATGGCGCCGGGCTGCGGAGCGCTGCCCGCGCCGCTCCCTCGCCGGGCGGGCGCGGGGCCGTCCTTGGTGGCGGGCAGGGAGAGCCGGGAGCAGCGCCCCGTCCTCGGGGCCCCGGGTGCCTGCCAGCGGGCTGCTCTTCGCCGGGTAAGTGCCGGAGTCTCCGGGCTCCTCATTGTCCTTTGTCCTTGGGAGGAAAAACAAAATGTCCTTGGAGCCGGGAGGGGGAGGGGGCGCTGCCTCTCCCTGCCCCCCCTCATCCCCCCCGCCGCTCGCTGAGGGGACCTGTGGGTCTCCTCGGGGACCCCCGCCCGTGCCCGAGACCGGGCTGGGCTGAGGGGCAGCAGCGGGACCAGGGGAGCCCCGGGGACCCTCGGCGGCGGCGGGCGCTCCCCTCCTTCTCCGGCAGCACCCGCGGGGCTCCGCACGCCCCGTCCCCGATGCAGCCCCGGGGGAAGCAGCCGTGGGTTTGGGCTCCTCCGTGCAGCACCGGGCACAGGGGGGCTGCGGACCGGTTCCCCCCAGCGCAGCGTGCGAGGGGGGCATCTGCAACCCGGCTTGGAACTCCAATGCAGCAGTGGAGGGAGGGGGGAGAGGTGAAGGCTGCACGACATCATCACTGAAATGTTTAGCCCTGTGTCTGTGTAAAGAGCGTTTCTTGCCCGTCGCTGCTCGGATGGGGATATGTTTTCGTAGTTTCTAAGAACAAAGACGCCATGTCCTTTTCTCTTAAAAATAAAACTTGGAGTGGTTTTTTTGTGGGGTGTTGGCTTTTAACTCTTTGTAAACCAGTAAGAGAGACACAGGCTGCGGATGAGATAGATTGGTACTTTATGAAACAATAGAGAGAAACTGACTTCACTGGAGAAAGAGCAATTCAGGTGCAGAACTTTAAAAGAAAACTCTTAGGAATTACGTGCATATTTGATTTTGCAATTAAAACGGCAATGTAGAAACTTAAAAGCTTGAGAAAAACAAAGCTCGGTCATGCCAACTCTGCAGTTTAAAGTTGGCAAAATACTACAGTTGTGAATTAGACGACACTACAAAAAGAAGAGAGTTACTTAAATACGAATTACACGATAAGGAAACGGATGAGTTTGTGTCTGACATGGAAAGCTTTTAAGAAACATTTACTGGGTGTCAGGTTTGTTTTTAGTATTCAGTTTATAGGTTTTTCAGAGACCTTGCAGTTATTTCTCTTTAGGAAACATTTTAATCGTTGTTTCGGTGTTCTGATAATTTAGAAGTTGTAGAACACCTATTCCAAGACTTTCTAAAAATGCAAGTTTAAATGTAGTGTCTGACGTTTGTTTTGGGTTGGCTCGCATTCAGCAATTACCAATTTAAGGGTAAAATTTTATTTCTAACTGTATAAAAAGTCTCTGTAGCAGAGCAAGAGGTAAATACTAAGAACTTCGGTTTTAATTGGAGGTTGTGTATAGCCATATTTGTTGGATTTTAATGGTGTACGCTTGTGCAAGGTTATAAAATCCCGTGCAGGTTTTAAATACTGCAGTTGGAGATAAATCTACATTTTTCGGTACTTCCTCTGAAAATTAGAATCTGTCATTGCAACGATTAAAGTTAGCCCTTTTTTTGGAAATAGAAATACAAGTTTCAGCAACCATTCGACTTCTGTCACCTTTATGCAAAGTGTTCAGTGTCTTTATTTTAGATTTGGATTATGGTGGTTTTATAACCCCAGCAACAGTTCTGCAGTGTAGAACAGGTTCTGGCATACACATTTTGCCTTAAAGAAAGTTCTAGCTTTAGGTGGGTGTCTGCTGGATTTCTCTAAAGTATATTAGAGGACAATTTTTTAAATAGTTTTGACAGGTTTCTATCAACAGCTGAAAATAAAATAGCAGGTAATTGTCCCGATAATAAATGGCTTGTAATTTGTAATGTGTTTTATTTAGTAGTTCTGCGGTGGTGTTTCATATTTAAGGTGTAGGAGTTTGAATTTATATATCTTTTAATCCAGCATTAAAATGTTTTTTTAAATTGTATATTTACAGAATGTTTCCACACTTCTAGAGTATGAAGTAGTGGTGGTGATACTTATAACTGCTGTAAAATAAAATGTTATGGTTTTTCTCATAAGGCAAGAAAAGTTGGCTAGAGGTAGTGCAAAATATGGTGTTCCTTGTGTTCAAAGAGCGTAGTTTGAGATCTGATTAAAGGTTAGAGAAGCTGAAGGCTTTAAAACTGTATTCTGAAGGGCAAAAAAGATGTTTTTTTGGGAGATGAAGTAACTTACGACTTAAAATTCAGTGAAGCTGATGACAGAAGCCGTTTTAAAATAACCTTGCTATCAGTAGATGTTTTATTTAATTTTGCATAGCCTACTTCTAAAGACTTTAATGTGGAAATAAAAGTAAAAGGACTGAGGAATATTGTGTGAAAAATTACTCAGTAAAAAAAAAAAAAAAAACCTAAATTGGCGTTTTAGCTTTAAGTCTTTCAAAATTAAAGTAATGGGAGACAGAAGACCAGACTGCAGTTATTTGTGAAAAACACAGATCATGCATGTTGTATGTCAGTCACTCATCTCCAGTGGGTTTTTCTTCAGCCAGGAATGTACAGCCACCCATACTTTTATTTTTACAGTTCAGTTCAAAAGATACAGTCACTGCTATCATAAGTTTTTCCCGACTTAATAATTACCTAGAGATCGATAAATTTCAGGCATATGACTTACTCTGCTTTTCTGAAGCAAAATACTGAAAATTTCCATACTTTGTTTTTTCAGGTAGAATTTCGTGAACAAAACCTTATTTCCTGACTGGCTTCCAGAGGATTCGTTCATGCCTTATTTTTGCTAGGTAAGAATGGTTATACCTTTTGTTAATATGCTCATTTCCTTGTTATTTTTTTTAAACTGGAATTTGCCTTTTTGCTACTGTGCAGATGGGAAGAAAAAAGAAATCTCATTTTTATTTGGAGGGGACACATTTTATAAATTGTCTGGACTTGTAAAAAGCTTTTCTTTGCAGTTACAGGTAGACTGTCTTCAAATTATGTCATGTTTATGTGCTGCTTGGGCATAAATTTTAGTTTACTAAGGCTATTTAATAAGTGGTTGTTTATTTTTATAATATATGGATACAGATATATATGTATTGTATTTGGTGGAAAAGGGACAGTATTTGCATATAAACTGTATGTCCCGTTTCACCAGTGAAAACCTGCATTAAACTCTGAAAGTGGTTTAGGTTTTGTACTTTGAGTTTGTAGCATTAATGTTCGGGGATATTGTAGAATTTGTATATGACAGTAGTAACCCGAGACTTCAGGTATTTGTAGAAGAGGAGATTTTTGGGGCCTGTTCCTTGTTTTTGGGAACTCAAAGGCCAATGCCTAACAACGGTAGAATACTGGTTTTGTACTGTCGGTAAAACTTTCATTTATTCAAAGACAGCTCCTTACGTGTTTTCAGAAAGTTTGTCAGTTTATTAGGACTTCGCTGTCTGTACCTTGTTTTCAGACAAAACTGGTTTTGTTGTTTTTTTTCTTTTAAAGGCTCTTACTGGATATTGTTCTTCCAAAGATTCAGATGACTGGTTGGGCAAAAGACCTTGAGCAAAATTCTGTACTGTGCGTGCCAGGTATGTTACACTGTGTTGTGGGTTTTTGTTTGTTTTGTGTTTTTTGTTTTTTAATTATCTTGGAAATAATTTTTTTCAAAATAAACATTAAACATTTAAGCTTCAGTGTTTTACTTTGTTGAATTTATTTTCTTTCGAGCTTAGTACATTTGGAAACTGTTAGTGGGTACATACTACAGAAATGGTAATGTCTCCTGCATCTTTGAAGACTTTTATGGTCACTCATAAGTACAACTTTTGAGCAATCTACAATGACCATATTGGCACGTGGTAAAGCCAAAGGATTGTCATCTCCTTAAGGACATTGTCTAATCCAACTTCAGAAATGCTTTTCCTTAATTCAAGGTATCGGTTCATTAGCGGGGGACACTCGTAAGCTTTTCATTTTCAAGAAACTAATTATACAATAAACTTAAAAATTCTGGTTTTGGTGTAAATTTTATTCTAAAAGCCTAAAGCGGCACCCACTTGTTACGAGGTATCTTGCTCTCCTCCTTGCAGCGTAAACAAAGTAGCTTTTTAATGTTTATTATTTGTTTTTACACTTAAGAGTCTGCGTTTAGGATCAGAGTAACGTGTTGCCTTTGGGTCAGGCTTTCACCACTCTGTAATTAAAAGTTGGGGATCCTGTTTTCCTGTCTTAACTGGTTCCTTTTCACAGCTTCCCATGCTCGTGTACTGCGGTGCATACCCAGGACCTCCAAGTGTAAGGCGTCTTCATGAAGACATGTATCAGGATTCTCAAAAATACTCTTGCTGATTTGCTTTTTAAAATTACATAATTCATCATGATATCGAAAGGATAGAATTGTGAATCCCCACCTGAGTACAGCTGTTCTTTTTGGCTTGGATGAAGCCTTTACCCTGTTCATATAAAAGAAATCGTATACAATTTTCATAAGCTTTACAAAAATGTCTCTTCAGGTTGTAATAAACCTTTATCTGCAGTGAGTCACTGCTGATGTGCAAGGTCGAGTTCAAATGATATTTATAGATATTGGACATGTGCCACCATCATGGATGTCCTGCAGCAAACACAGCTAACGAGCCAGGTGACATGTCAGTACGTTCCTGCAACTTCATCGTGTAACTGATGGGAAGTGTGAGAACTAGACGTTTGTGTTAGAAATGAGCTCTTACCTTAAGAATGACAGTGAATTTTCAGTTTAGAGGGTCAAAAATCACAGATACTGCACAGTCTATTACGATAAAGGCAAGACCAGCCTGAGTCACACAAAAGTCTGATAATAGTGATGGGATTGAACCTGTCAGACTCGACTTATATTCCTAATATTAAATTCTGATGTGTCTGCATCTGCAGTCTCTGACCTGCTCTTAAAAAAAAAAAAAGTAAAAAAATAAAATTAAAAAACAGAGCTCAGGAGCAGATCTTGGCTGACCCGAGCATTTTATGATAACTATGAAATTAAGCACTTTGATTTAAACGGTCATGCATCTTTCATGTATTGTCCTGATGCTGATTGTGCTATAGACATTACAGTAACAGCAGCTTTAACTGTCCCTTCTGTGAGCTCTTTGGAGCTGCCTTTTCTTGCAAGAACAACTTGTTTTCATCTAGCAAACGGTGGATTCAGCCCTAGGCTGAGTAGACCTCAGTGGGTTAGATGCACACTCCTGGGACTTGAGGGAAGTTCCAGGTTAATGGCTATGCCATAGCATGCTCAAGAGCATTGAGGGTGGTCAGGAGAATGTCTCGGGTTGAATCCTAACCTTTCAGCAGAGGAAGCTGTTCCTCTGTGGGGATACAAACCTGTATTCAGTATTCTCTTAGAATTGATTTTTGTAGCTTTGACAGTGTACATGGAAGAACATTGGTGTGGTGATACACATCATCTTTCCCAAAATACTCAGTTAATTAAATAATAAATACAGGAGAAAATGTGATATCAGGTGATAGCTTTGGGGTATCTGACCTCACCTCTTGCTGTAAAAGGAGGTGCACTGTGTGAGGGTTAATGCCAATCTTCGGGGGAAAGGAGCCATGGACCTATAGGGCCAGGCATGTGGTGTAGGCTGTACTGTACCTCAAGCATCTGTAATTTTAAAACAAAAATAAGCTACAGTTATTAGCCTACCTTAAATAAGTAAATTCATATTTATTTTTAAATAAGGGATGGATTTTTTTAATCACCCAGGCTACAACAGTTACGGCAAGTAGTCTGATTAAAAGATTTTGAAATCGGATACAGCAAATACAGCTGTTAACATTGAAAGTTAATTTTTTTCACCCAAGACTTGTATTTTCAAGCTCTGTTTTCTGGCTCGTGGCATAAACTTGTAGCTTTGGTGATTTATTCTGTAATTTAATAGTGAATGTGTTTTGGATGTTAAAATTAAAAACTCGAAATACAGTGCTATATTCTATAATAATGGAAAAATAACTCGTATGAATGAAATGTAATATATTATCAACATCCTGGTGCTGTTTTCACAAAACTCATTGTTTGGTTCATCCACTCACTTCCAAGAAGAGAAGTGCACTACTACTACCTGATTCCACTCTGCCAAACCTAAGATTCCTTTTGCACGAGTGTGCTGAGGGCAGAGAACACAACTCCGGCGGAGTCTTTGTAACACGGTCATTAGAGGAGGATGCTTTGTGGTGACAGCCATATTACATACCCTCATTAAAGATTTTAAAAAACTACCCTAGCTGTGTGCTTGCTCTAGAACTAAAGAAAACAAGAACCAACTTGAAAGCAATGATGGATGTGTAGCTGTGCCGTGAATTACTAAAAATGGCTGAGCTGTAAATTGAGAATCTTCCAATCATTAACTTTACCTGTCTTCATATTAGGTTGTAGTTTCTAAGTGGCCTTTTTTGAGTGAAATGATTCAAAGGGCCCAAGTAACTCTGTTTCCCTGGTTGATTTTCCATGCCTTGGATGACTGGTGCATGCCTCATGGATGATCAGAGTCCAGCAGCCATGTTGTGTTTCTTCTAAAATGGTGGATGGGCACTTCACAGAAGTTCTGTGCTTCCATTTAATAGCAGCTGCTTGTGGACATTCAAATACATTTTAAAATAGCATTAATCTATTTTTAAACCTCTAAATTTCACATTCATTAGGATATTCTACCTTCTTCTGCCAGCCTAATGCTATATTTTTTTTGTCATTTCCCCTTTTAAAGGCTTTTTCTATAATAATAAAGTAAATTACATAAACAAAGAAATTACAATCCTGTTCATCCTATATTTCTTTGTACACATCTGAGTAGCTATCGGATGGAAGAGAAAAGGTTTAGAGGATTGCACAGTATGCTCTTACGGAATAGGTTCATTAATTTTTATGTATTTGAGGCTATATTTCAATATAAGTGGATTCTGAGAGATCGCAAGAGAAGCGGTTTGCTTGTATGTCAGAAGGATAAACTTGAATGGCTCATTTAATGTAGTTCAAATTTACAATAAAAAGGGAATTCAGTATTTGTTTTAGAGTTTTAGGTCTTTAATCTTGCTACCTTTGCTTAAGGTAACTATGATTAAAAGTTTATTGATACAGATTGCCAATAGGCATTTTCAAAGTCAGATTTTCACATTTGGACCTTGCTCATACATGAGTAACTTTGAGATAGAGTAGATAATTTGTTCCAAATAAATGTTTTACATAATTGCCCTGCATCCAGCTGATACCTCCTCTCAATAAAAAAATCATTTTATTTTCTATGGTGAAGGGCAAGTCAGTTTGCTTAAGCATGCTTCCACTTGATGCCCGATTGATCTTTTTCAAAAATTTTAAAGAATTTTTTTAGTGCTGTTTCTCAATGCATTTGTGTATAGGACTGGGTCTGAATTTCTTGGGTTGTTTGCAGCTTCTTTAATAACAGGTTCCTTAGTGGCACTTTAATTTTTTTTTTTATAAAAAGAACTGTTGTAGCACATGTTGTGACCTGGGAATGCTTGGGGGGTTTTTTTTGAGTTTTTGTATGAGGGGTTTTGTAATAAAAGCTGATGTTTAGTCTTGTAGACCTTAAGGTCTAGATCTTTGTTATTTTTAAATTTATTTTAATTCAAGTGTTTTAATATCCCATTTTTCCTACAGATGTGTTGAGGAATTGATTTACTCACTGTAAGCAAAATAGCTGCTTTTGGTTGAAGCACTGGTAAGTTGTTATTCCTAATAACATTTACTTTTTAGCTTTAAAAAAGCCCCACAACCACACATGGCTGTAATATAGAAGTGGCTGAAGGTTTTGGCTGAATACATTCTGAAGGTCATTAGTGTGTGGCCACGTGTGCGTGTGTGTTTCAGAAGAGCTTAAATAAAAGGACCTCAGGATCGTTCCTGCTGGACTCAGGAAATGAGCAGTGCTTGGGCAGTGCTCTCTCCCTGTCTGGCTGCAGAACAGCTTTCAGATCTGATTGTAGTTCTGGGGGCTTCCATGATCTGACTCCAGATTTCATTGCAAACTTTTATATCACAGTTTTGCTTGTTCAGAAGGGTTTTTGGTATGCAGATGTCTGTCTCTAGAGAGGTACTACACACAGTTTGGATAACAAATGGTGTGGAAAGTACAGCAGGGGGAACTTGCCCTACAAGCATCTTGTGTTGTCCTTATGTTTCTGTCAGGATCAGGGAGAGCCTTTGAGCAGGCAGTTACTGTCTCCTGTTCTACAATTGTTCTTTTTCTGTTCTTCATTCATAAAGCTCTGGCTTTGCACAAAACGATAAATGCTAGTACAGTTTCCTGTATTTTTTTAAAATTAAACTGCTAGCTGATAGACTTGAAATCATTCCTCATATAGTCAAAACATAAAATTGGCAGGCTTGAGTAGATAAATTAATTCAGTTCTATACTGGATGAATATAGGGACAGATTTTTTTCCCATTTCCTTAACTAAAAGGAATTTGGTCTTGACCTTTTGTTGTCTCTGGCACATTTTGTGACCTTCTTGGGAGCTGCCTGTGGAAAGACACAAGTCCTTTTGTCTTCCTGTCTGCTTAGAATTCTGACTCCTTGATTCTGCATATTTAATTAGGGCATCCATTGCATTTTGTGTACATGGATTAACTTTTTTTTGTGGGAAGCTCTATTCCTGTAGCACTGTGCTTTGGAATATATGCTTTTCTTTAAGAGACAGTTTCTTGGAGCCACTTCTTTCAGTCTGATGTGCCACCTGATGGAGCAAGGCCTTCCCTAGGCTTCAGATAGCTTGGGAAAATGTTGTTCCAAGATGCAAATCCACTCATTTTAGTGGCTAGATGATAGTTTTAGCTGTCCTGTGGCTGTGTTTGTTAGCAGAGCCCTCCAGCAGCCACTGCCTTCTGCACTGCCTCACGTGCTGGGAGAGAAGCTGGTTTTGTACTCCAAAGTCCTGTGCTTCTCATCCTCTCCATGGTGTGGAGACTGATGTAGAGCTCTTCTGAAAGGGAAAAGGAATACGTGGGGGTAAGGTGCAAACCTTGCTAGACCCTGTTACTCTGGCCTCCCACTGCTTTTGGGTCCTTTTCATTTTGGACCAATTTTGTCACTTGAGTTTTCAGTCCTGAAGCAAAAGAAGTAGAAAAAGGAGTAGCAAAAGAGTTCATGGACTTTGAGGAATAAAGTTTTTCATGTGTGTACACTCGCTCAGTTTTGAGAAGTATTTAATCTCTTCGACTACTGTGGTCTGTAAGTTTTATTACTTTGTTCTTTCAGAAGTCTGAAGCTATTTTTCCCACTGCAGGTGTGTGTAGAACAGCATATTTCTTGATATGTTTTTTCTCCAGCTATTCTTCAAAACTCTTCCTGTACTATCCACTGATGCCTTTCTAGCCCCAGTCACCTGCTAGAATCTGTAAACATATGACTCATGTTCCATTTTAATATTAATCTTTATGTCATTCCTGCATCTTTCTATGTACATTTTTGTTTTTTCATTGGGTTGTAAATTAGCTATTGTCAGATCGGGCTTCTTGAGTAGAACTTTGGCTTTTCAGTTACATTCTGAGTAATTCTTCCATCCTTTTCTGGTTTACAGTCCTTAAGGAAGGGGTGAATGTGAAACCCTTAATTGACTTAATTAAAACAGTTGTCTACAAAAGAAGTTGTTTCAAAAAGCAGTTGTTCATATGGGTGGATCTTGAAAGATCTGGTATTGCCTTCTCTGGTTAACATGGTGTTTAGTTGAAGCAGTGATTTTTATTTTTAATTCTCTTTTTTAAGAAGAATGAAAATACTTGAAAACACCAGGAGCTTTCTAAAGTTGGCATACTTGCTTAATGCAATAAAATTAAATGAATTTAATTTTAATTTTAAAATTAATTTTAAAAAAATGCCCACAAAAGAGTGCATATCTGAATAAAGTCACATCTTAATCTGAAATTAACCTTGAAATCTGACAAACCTGTCAAATAGCCTTTCTTACCTAAAAATACCCAAACCTACATGAGCTGTGCTTTTACTGCACTGCTTAAGGAGCATCTCTTGGTGGTAAAAGCAGACTTAGAGCTGTCCAGAGCCCTTAGTTCCTCCTAAAGACTGTACAGAATAACAGAATGAACTTAGCTGTCAATAGGGGACACCTCTGTTCTTCCCTTCAATGTAAAAGTTACCAGGGATATCTTTGAGAATAAAACCTTGCTTTAATGAACTTCGAAGTGTAGAACTTGAGGTTTGGTTTGCTCAGAACCTCATTCTGTCCGTTCAGCTCCCTCTGTTGGAGTGAATTCCCTTTCCCAAGTAGGTCACCTCGGTTAGAAGTTTGGGCCTCAGACATCATTCTGGAAAAGTTTGTAACTGTACTGGTGTCTTATGCATGGGTGTTGTACATGTTGGCCTTCAGTCTCACACTTCAAGGAATGCAGGATTTCAATGCACCTGAAATGGCTGAAGCCATGGGTTTGGCCATAAGGGATGTCTGTTACTGCTGTGATCTTTTAATGTAGCAACAAAGAATTGCAAAAAAGCTGAAGAGAAAAACTTCTGTAAAGTCAGATGTTTTGTAATTGTTGCCTTGAACCTTCAGGCAGGTGGGAAAGGATGGCATGGAGTGTCAATGTGTTACCAAAGGAAACTTTGTCAGTATTACCTGACTGCCCGGGTCCCTGGTTTATCCTGACCAAAATGCAGTGCTTGGAAACCAAACCAGTAACTAGTAGATACCAGAAGCTTGAAAAATGGGTGGATGCCTAATTGATTTTACAGCAGGAATGGAAGACTCATGTCATCTAGGAAAAAAATCGGGTTTTTCAGTATCTACCTCAAGTGTAGGATCACTGCATATGTCTTCATGGAGGAGTATTTTTGTAACATTATTGAAATTTCGTAGTAAAATATGCCTTAATTCCTAAGTAAACAAATGCTGTGAAAGCTTTTAAAGCAAATGTAGATTTCACAAGTGTAGAGGCTGCTATTATTATTTTGGCCATTCCTATGGCATCTTTTTGATGTATAATAACTTGAAGAACAAGAATGTGTTCTTAATTATAATACCTCATCAGTTCTGTTTACTGCTAATTATTTTGCAAGGTTTAGAGTAGAGTTTAAGATGAATGTCTTGAGGTTACTTGCATAGTTTTTGGTCCAATCCAACGTAGGTGAACCCAGTAGGGAAATTTGCCCTGAAATTGCTTTTGGCAGGTCCTGGGAGTGTCTAAGGCAGAGGGCTGACCCAATTGGAAAGAGCCTTTTAAGGGTGACTAATATGTAACATAAATTAACTTTTTTAGAGGTGAGGAAAGTTGATGCCAGTAATTTGATTTCTATATGTTAAGCTTGTTAAATATAACTACAAATTATTTTAATGGTCTTATTTATGGGGTTTCCCCTGTACGCATGTTAGTACTTCTGAGTGATTGTGACAATAATGGACAACTTTGTGGTTGTCATTTTTTTCATGATTTGATACCTCGGTCAAGGCATTAACATGAAAAAATATTCAAAATTTTAATTCATCTTCAAGTGCCTAAATAGATTTAAAATTAGGCTAGTGAGAACTGGAAAAAAAACCAAACCAAACCCAAAGCAGCCCCAAAACCAGCCTAGTGTGTGAGAAAAATACCTTTCAAAATATTTAGTAACTTGTCTTAACTGAGGATGAGTGGAATGTACTCACTGAAATACTTCGAAACAAAGTATTTCTTTAAACTTGAAAGTTCAGTTTCTGAAAACTGAACGTCCTGGGGTTGAATATTCCTGCAGCTATGCACGTTTCACAGTGCAAAGTGAATTACCAGATCACATACCCCACTTTTATGTGCAATATATTGTATTTAAAACAAGGAAGTCTGTAGAAGAGCATGAAACAGGGCACATGGGTACTCGAGAAAGTCAGACTGGGCTTGTTGCACTGCTTCCAGTGCTGTTTGCATTGCTGTAACTGGTTATTTTGAGATGAGACTGGGGAAACTGGGATGCCGAGGTGGAGACCACTAGGTGGCCCCACTGGTTTTTGCTGGGCTGTGGGTAATTCCTGCATCATTTGTCACAATCTGCCCAGGGTTGTCAGGGAGCAGAGTGGTGGTGAAGTTGGCTTTCAGACTAAAATGAGGTTAAACCTATACATATGCAAAAGAATAAATTGATGTTGGAGTGCAGACTCAAAACCATGAAGACATTTAAAAACCCTTTTTGCATGTCAGCCCTAGAGTCAGCATTGGTTTCAAAATGATGTTCTTAACATTTAGTAACTTCCTGTATTTAAGTTTTGCATGTGAGGAGGAGTAGGGTTTTTCTTGAAGTAAATTGAAGTTACATTTCTTGGAAGAAGATAGGAAGATGGGAACATGGGGTTTGTATTTATCCATGTGGATGTTGTTTGCTCAGTTTGGTTTGTCACTCACCTGTGGGCTTGGTTGCTGTTACATGATGAGTGCAGCTGGAATATGGAACAGGAGCCTTGCTAAAGGCAGCTACTGTGACTTGTGACCATTTTCATCTGATTTCTGATGTGTCCTTTCCCACCAGTAACTAAACTAGTCGTTCCATTTGTTTGTGTGTTTGCTGTTGCACTGTACATCTTTCATGAGCTGGAAAACTGGGTGAAGATGGTGGAAAGTCTTGTCTCCAATTACCATCTGTCTATAAGAAACCAGTTTTCATTGGTTTTGATGGATCTGTGTCTTCAAAGAAAGGAGCTTGAACAGTACTTAAAATTTTTGACTTGTTACAAGAACCTTGGTCTTCTACCAAGCAGTGTCAGCTTCAGGGGATGGGCCAGTGCAATGGAGATGGTTGCAAGAGCAAATTTCTTAGATTTCCCACCACAGATTTCTGTAGTGGCTTAACACTGAAGAAATTTCAAATGGAATTCATGGATCCTGAAAGGGTTCTTGGACTTCTAATAATTTCTCCTGGTTTTTTATAGTTTTGGTTAAACTTTCTATTTTTGATTCTTGAATTGATTGTTTGACATTGTTTCTGATAAAAGTAGATATCGTGGACTGTGTAACATGGAATGAAGCATGAGTTAGATGTTTAAATTATCTTCAAGGTACAGTAGTTGAATGTCTTAGTTTAAAGCTATGATGTGTATTCCAACAGCATCTTTCTTCTAATTTTTCATAAAGAATCCATTCAGATGAAGAGTGTCAAAAGGAGTCTACGAATGAGACACCAAGATGGCAGTTCCACTGGGGATTGAGAGGTTGAGGAAATGGACTAATGCATGAGTGCTGGGATGTCTGTCCAAGAAAAGGATGTTAAAACGTGGACTCTCATGTTATTAAACCAGAGAAGATCTGGGTTGTGATCATCCTCTCAAAATGGACTTTGCATTTGAATTAATCAGTGACTATCCAGTGATGGATCTGTTTGAGGACTGGGTGGCAAAATTTTCCTTTTGGGTTGTGTTTGCATGACAGGCAAATTAATTTGGTAAAAGATCTGTTGCTACCCCTTTTGAGAAAATGTAATTTTTAAAGTGACTTTAAATAAAAGGTTTTGGTTTATTTCACTCTTTGTGTTTGTCCTTTCTGGCTGAATGTTTTTTTATTGTGTTGATACTGGAGTAGGTTAAATTTTGGTTGCTATTAAACTGAGAAATACTTTAGCTAAGTACTGAAGGCAAGGTAAAATTTTGTGCTATACTTGATTTCAAATGTGGTTTTCATTTGCAAATTATGTTCACTTTGCCATGACTTCCAATGAATTTTTATTCGCTGGCTTGTTCATTCAGGTGCTTAATATGAGGGGTTTTGAGTACTTGGCCTATTGTCAGGGCACTGCTGCTGAACTTTGTGAAGTTATTTTAAGATGGAATTGATACCAATTGAAGGCTGAGAAAATACGACAATAAAGGAGTACTTGAATGCTTTGTTTAACTTTTTTAGGTATGTTCTTGGGTTGTGTGTGGGTACAGAAACTTTTCAACAGATTTCCTGGACTACAGACTTCCTGAACAGTCTCTTTGGTCTTAAAATTGTTCTGTGCAAGTGTCCAATCTGCTTCACTGCTCTTGCATGTAGCCTTAGTGTCGTGATACTGTGCCATGTGTTCGGTGAGAAAAAACTGAGTTATTTTTGATACTGCTACAGATGACACGTTAACCTTTGCAAATGAATTTTAAAATGGTTCTAATGTTCAAAGTCGGGATTTCCTTACAGGTTTCTAGTGGATCTAATAATTTAATTGTAGCCATTTCTTCTCCATGTGTTTCACCTGAAACTCAAAAGTTGTGTTTTGTTTTGTGTTGGAGGGCCAAGATGATAAATCTGGTGCTGAGATAACCTTGATATTATCTTTGAAAACCCAAACAAAAATCTGTTCATTGTCAGTGTTTAACCATTTGCCTTGCTCAGACTACTTTGGAAATACCCATTATTGCCATGATGAGTTGCTCATAGCTGTTCCATCCAGCCATTTTGATGGTACATGCTTGCTCCAGTTTGGTTTTGCCATATGTTTTTACGGTGGAGTTGGATGCTGGGACCAGCCTGAAGCGTTTCTCATTCATATGAGTGGATTTCCTTAGTGTTACCCAAAAATGCTTGGAATGGTCTTGCATTGCTGTTTTTTAGTTCTTGCAGTTGAGGTGCATTCTGTGAATAATTGGTAAAGTGGAATTTTTTAAAATGGCTTGTGGCATTGGAGAGTTCCTTGTGAAACTCCTGTGGAAAGAGGATAGATGGTTGTAGGAGATGAATTTAGGTAGGTCTGCGGAGGAAATAAAGAGGACTGTGTTGGTTCTATTGGTTGAAGCCAGTGGTTTTGGGCTGTTGGGATGCTGTGCCATGGATGTTCCCATAGAACCCCAAACTAGCCCATTGCCCCTTTGTCCTCTGGTGGTCCCCCAGTGGCTGATGGTTCTGTCTTGTGATGCTCATGAATATGCAAGATGTCCTTGTGCTTTAAGGAGTTGGTTTTGCTTGTGGAAGACCACTGGTAGTCAGAATCAAGCGGTCAGGGGATGCTTGGATCGCCTCCATTCCCTTGGTGATACATCCTCTCAATTCCAGGATGTTGTGTTGGAGGTGTCCATTGACTGATTTGCAGATCCGCAGCTTGGTTACTGTGCAGCTTTAAAATTAATTTGTTGTGTTAAAATCTGCTAATGACCATGAATGGGTTAAGAAAGCGCATTGGAAATAAGCAGTTCGGTGGTGTTGGACCGACTGGACCACAGCGCCTTGGCACAGCCGGTGGAAGCGCCGGGGCTGTTGGGTTTGCGTGGCTGGGGGAAGCCACCAGGGAGGCGCTGTGGAGCCGGAGGGCAATCCCGGCTCTCGGGGCTTGGCTTGGCAGCGGGTGGTGCTGCTGTGCCCCCCTGCCAGTGCCAGCCCTGGGGGGCAGAGGGGAGAGCTCCTGTCCGGGCATTCTGCCACCGAACTGGGGAGAAGCTGCCCCTTGGGTGGGGTGACCCCCAGGCTGGGCTGCTGCTGCCTGCATGGCTGTGAGCTCCAGTCCCATGCCTTCAAAATGGCTTGTAACAGCACCACTTCCTGTCCAGGGAGGAAGTAATTTTAGCCCAGGCACTGAAATATTTAGCAAATCTTTAAAACAAAAGGCACAAATTCCATTTCTTTCTGGCTTCCAAAGGGTGCCTGAGCCACATGGGGTTAAGGTGCCCCTTGAGCTGGGGTAGTTGGAAGGAGCCAGGGCTGTGGGGTAGCAGGCACCCTTTAGGTGGAGGCTCTCTCTTTTTTTGGTAGAAATGAAGGGGTGGGTCTATGGTACATCACCTGAGTTGTGGGGTAAATGTAGAGAGTGTCAATCAAAGGCAGAGCTCAGAGCTGGGAAGGAGCTCTAGATGGCGGCTGTGCCTTAGAGAGAGCGCGCTCAGCTCCGTGCCTTCCCCAACACTTTACGCAACTTTCCCTAACTTTCGGGCAGCCTCAGGGGGCCCCCACAGCCCCTTGCCTCTCCTAGGCACTAATCGGGGGCCGAGCGGACCTTTTTCGGGCAGAAAAGCAGCTTTTGAGGGCTCCTTTTTCGTGCCTTGCTGGAAAGAAGAAGCCGTGGAGAGAGCCCAGGTCGTTGTTTTTCCAGCTTAGAAGCCATGGCGTACCTCCATTTTTGTGCGCTCTCCTAATGAGCTTTTTCCCCCGGACATTTTTATACTAATTACCGCTTCTTTTGCTTTATCGGCAGCATATTTTTGGGATTAGAATATATATTTTTTTTTCATTTTCTGAAATTTGTATTTTATCGGTATAATTCTAAATATTTTGGATCTAATGTTTTTCCACCACCCGAAACTAATATCGACTTGGTCCTGGCGGCGGTGCATGGATCAGGTAGGTGAGCAATTAATAATAATAATTTTTAGATTTCTGCCGTTTTGAGTACTTTGATTTTCGACCGATTTGTGCTGTATTGGGATGACGCAATAAGATACAGAGATTATTTGCATCCAGTGTTACTTTGGGAAAGTTTGCAGGATGCTCCTCTCCTGTGTTTATTCTCGGATTTTTCTTGTAAAAATGATTATTTGTTTTAAATCTCCGGTTTGCCGTGTTGATCAGTGTTGTGTATTGTTATAACAATATCATTGCAGCGTCAGGACTTTGTTCCTGATAATGAAAGCCAGTGAAACGAACTGGGACCTTACCTTTCTTTCAACTTTTGACAGTAAATACCTGGGCACAGGACTTCAAAGCAAACAGACACCCCTGACCCCCTTTTAATATTTAAGAATAAAAAGATGATGAGAAATAAGGACAAAAGCCAAGGAGAGGAGGGTTCAGTCCACAGCAATGCATCGAGGTATGACCTATCAACTTTCTTTTTTTTTTTTTGTAAAACCTGTGAATACCCTGTTTACTTTGACAGCCTTGGGTTACTGTCAGTGCTTAATAGAAAACATTTTACTGATTTTGCTTCCTTTTTAAGGAATGACCTTGAGATTGTTAGCATGCCACACCCTAATTTTTTTTGGTAGCAATTTTTGAAAGTTGTGTTGTGACTTAAGGGCCCATGTCCTAGGCAAAAGGTACTGTACCTTTATTCAGGGCAGCCCTTGCCCCTGTATGATGTTTTTCCAGCTTTTGAATTTCAGTTTTTAGGTTTTTTGTGCTGTGAAAAATGACCTTGTCGGTTTAGCCATTGCTGCATTGCACCATTTTACATACAAGGCAAATTTTTCTTTGAAGAATCTCAGAAGTCTAAACTTTAACTGAGGGCCATACAGAAGCCTGGTGTAGTAGTAAATTATAGTAAATAGGCACAAGAAAAAGTTACATGAATGAAAAAAAGCTTATTTTAAAATATAAACTGGAAAGTGCCTGTTTGTCGGATACCTCTTACTTCAGATTTTATTTGAGCTTGTAGAACTTTGATTCTGTTGAGGTATTTTAGAATATTTTTATACAATTTAACCAGACTTTGTCCTGCTGGTGATGGCATTTTGTATTATAAAATATACACTGTGACTGTTAACAAGAGGCACCAAATGCTATGCTTGTTTTGTTTAATGTATTTTTGCTCGGAGTATTTTTATTTGCTTTTGTCGAGTAATGAGATTCTTTACAGATTTTTATAAACTTAACCTTGATGTGGGAAAAGTATGAAATACTGAAAATGTTTGTTTTCTGGGAATGCAGAAGTACAGTTACCAAATCGCTCATTTTGTATTAAAGGGTCGGCTCCTCCAAAAATTGGAAATTAAACTATGTGCATTTTTGTTTTCTAGTTTGTAAATATTACTGAGTTTTGAATTTTGTTTATTTCAATTGAATCTTGGCCTGTTTCTTTTCCTCTGGTGTTGTCTTCCTGCATTTTTAACCAACATTAATAAAAAAGAACTCTGAACTGTCTGTTGTATCACATGTGCTCTATGTGATGTTCAGGTGTTTGAATAGTATTCTTGATGTCCAGTATTTAACCTTCCTTAAGCACACGAACTTGAAATAGTGTGGGAATATATATATTATCAAATTACTGTAACCTTCTGTTATAAGCTGGATGGTGTTCTGGGTGTATTAAAATTGCAGTCAGATTTTACATTCTAAAATGGATATAGGTAAGTTTGTTTAATTTGAAATTATTATTAACTAAATTAGCCTCAGGGATTGTTGAAGCATTACATGTAGCACTTCAACAGAGCTTTTCTAATAATGCAGTTTAAAAACAAATCAGATTTTCATATTGTGCTCTCTTTACTGTAAATGCTGCACACAAAATATTGTGTAAAAAGTCACCATTTATAAAAACTATTATTCAGTGTATATAAATTTTTATGCTTTTTTGAAGTGGTGATTATCAACAAGAGCAGCAATAGACATAATTTGTTGAGGAAATTTTAAGTATTTTATCAGTGTTGGAAAGGAACAGGAGCTAAAATCTGGTCCATGTAGCAGGAGTCCCACAGGGGGTTTTGTCCTTAGGGGTATGAGATTTGCATAGTGTCTCGTGTGCTTTTGGGGCTTTCATTGAAAGGTTATTTATCGTAATTGGTCCATTTACATTCAACACCTGTTGTGTGAGGTTACCCTTCACATCTTTTTTTTTTTTCTCAAAATAACCCTGCTGTGTGTGACACCAACACACCTGAAGTGTGGGACAATTGAGCACAGGATATTTGCAAGTGAACCCTGTTGAGCTCCTTTGTGAGCTGTGAGTCAGCTCAATGTCATAAAATGGGTTTTACTTCCTGAGGCTGACCTGAAGTAGGGGAAATGATTTCTAGGAAGTAAAGCCGCCAGTTTGCTGTACTGTAACCCAGAAATGCACCGGTGTCTGCACTTCACGTGCTGCTGAGAGCAGCTTGGCATCCATGGAAGTCCCTGAGCATGGAAGTTGCACAGTCCTGGTGGAGGAGGTGGATGTGGCCGGTGCCATTCACCTGAGCTGGAGAAGGGTGGTACAGTGGAAATAAATACAGTTCTTGCACACCACTGTAGTGTCCTAACTGGGGAATTGACTCCCACCTTCCCAGTCCTAAGGAAGTACAAAGGCCTGTGCTGAATAAACAAAAATGCCAGAGAGTTGTCCCAAAGCAGATGATTATTCCTGGGGAGAGAGATGGTGTTAACTCTTTACGGTTTGTAAGCTGAGCGTTGTACTCCTGCCTTTCCAGGTGCCCAGCAACACCTGTCCTTTGTGCTTTGACAGTAAATCCAACTTGGAGCTGAGTGATTTCATGCAACTTTCCCCAGCGGGGGAAGAGTTGCTCTGGGTCTGCTGCAGTTCCTGCTGACCCCCACCTGTGTGCCTGGGATTTGCATAAATAATTGAACACAATCTGCTGTATTTTCTAGCATCTTGTGTGCTGCATGTGTGAAAGGCAGGTAGTGTGAAGGTGCACTTACGGAAGTGCAGAGGCCAGGGGCAGGCTGGGGCCCCCCTGAAGCCCAGCAGTGAGTTTTGCAGGGATACCAAGTGACAGGAGTGGGATACATAGTTTTCCTCGGCTTGTATCTATTGCAATTGCTCTCCCACCTCTGAAATACCCGGCGTGGGAACGCTTTGAGCTGCAAACCCTGCAAGGCTGGACAAGCCCTTGTGTCTGTATCCAGCTCTGGGCATTAAAACATCATTTTTTTGGGGGGGAAATAGGTCGGGGTGGGCCAGCTCCCCGGCGGTTTTCGGTGCCGAGCTGGAGCCGCGAGGTCTGAAATGGCGCGTTCTGCTCAGCAGCCGCCTCCCAGCGCAGGGCTGTGCACAGCACAACACCCTCGCCTGACGTGGCAGCCATTTTATGGCGGTG
>VZRO01007925.1:1866980-1928389 GCA_013397915.1 Daphoenositta chrysoptera
GATTATTTGGTTCTCACAAAACTCTAGGCTTATTTACAAAGAAATTGTGATCCTTGGGGAGTTTTTTTTGTTTGTTTTGGTGTTGTTTTTTTTTTTTTTTGTCTTTTTATTATTTCTTCCTCGAATCGTGAAATCTGAGCAAAGCCTTTGATGTGCTGTGTTACTTTTGTACAAAAGTAGAAAAAAAATAAAGATCTGTTTTCCCTCTGCAAAGTTTTCCTGACTCTTCTTTCATAGTGTTCTGTTCTAAGTAAACCCTTAAATATCACAAGCACATCCAGCTGCCAGTGGAAAGCTGACTGGGAAAGGGGTGCTCCTTGTTCCAAAATTTTGTACCATCATTATCACTGCATTTTTTTTTCTTTTGTGACAGTGGGGTTTGAATGCTGCCTTACCACTGCTCTTGTGATATGGTGTACTGAGATTTCAGTTTGCTTTTCTGGATTAAAATAAAAAGAAAAAGAAAATAGATTTTGGGAGTGATTGGGCAAAGGTATTTGAATGTTTTGGCCACCTAAAATAGTTTAAGCTCTCATTGTTTTGTTGAGGAGCCTTTATTTAAGGGGATATTCTGTGTGTTAACCCATTTTAATATAAAGACACTAAAAAAAATAGAGGGAAATACACCTACTTGGGGTTCTGCTCTCCCATTATTGGCTTGAGAAATGCAGTCTGCACAGCACTGGTGTAATCCTTTAAACAGGAGCTGCCCCAGCCACAAGCCCATATAAGCTCCTTTCTTCTGCCCTGTTGCTGAATTTATTCTTTTTTCAAGAAACATTATGTTTAATGTCATTCATGGTGTTACGGCTATAGTGTTTGATACTGGCCTCTTCCAGAAAATGGGTATCAGATTTGTTTTGAATCTCTGGCCACTCCAGGATGCAGTGGAGAGCCCTGCTGGAACAACTGCTTATCTTTAATCCAGCGGATGGTCTCTGGATGCTGCAGCTCCCACTCTACCTTACTCTTCCTCGCTCCAAGACAGATCCTACCAGTAGTACCTGTGCTGCTGGTACTGCTAAGGCTTCTCTACCACCACTGCTTTTGTTCTGATGAGCAGGAGATCCTGGACAGGGACTTTTGGGGTGCACTCTCACCTGTGTTCATCGTCAGTCCTGCGAAGGAATTGCCTCTGCTCAGAATGCCAGTGCGGGTGTCTGTTTGGGACTGCAGGGTCCACACTTGCATTCAGGCTTTTCCAAGCCTGTTGTTGCGGCTCGGATGTGTCTCAGGTTTGCTCGCTGCATATTTCACAGCTGTGTCAGTGCAGTTAAAATGTAACCTCTTCTTTCTCTACCACTAGTCACTCGGCATCCGAAGAAGCCTCTGGCTCTGACTCTGCAAGCCAGTCTGAAAGTGAGCAGGGCAGCGAGTCAAACAGCAGCTCCGAGTCCTCTGAGAGTCAGTCTGAATCCGAAAGTGAATCAACGGGTTCCAAATCCCAGCAGACCCCTCCTGAAACCAAAGAAAAACCAGCCTCTAAGAAGGAAAGGATAGCAGATGTTAAAAAGGTATTGCCCCTGCTGCTCTGCACAGACACATTACTCCTGTACCCACCACAGCAGGTCAGACAGCAGGACCTCAGTGAAGCTGTGTCCAACTTCCTGGGCACTTTGCACATGGAGCAAACAGCCTCTGACCTCCAGTGTCCCCAGAGGCTGTTTGGTCTCTGTGCTGGAGCCCTGCTGGTGTCACCCTTGAGAGCAGGAGCTGCTGTGTTTGTGGAACAACCCCTGAGACACCAGGTAGATGATGACAGGGCTTACTGGTGTGAATGAGGGGCAGGTGCCTGTCATCAGTACATGATCCTGTCATTTCATCCTCTCCCTCTGTCTTTCCACTCCTCTCTCCTGTGTCTCCTCTCCCTCAGAAGTAGTAAAGCCTCCCATGAGAAAGATAATCAGGGAGGTTTGTCTAGGTTTTGAAGTTTGCACCACTTTGGATTTTTGTACATCATTCTCCCTCTGAAAAAAGCATAGGAAAAAGAAAGAGGAAGAATGAAAAAGCTATTTAACTTCCATTATTTATTAAGTCCAGAATAGTGCTTCTTTGTTGTGGTTTTTTTTTTTTTTTTTCCTGCAGCTTCCCAGCACCTCCCTAGCAATACCCCTCAGATAGCCAGGTTTTCCCTCCACTTGCTGTCCAGCAAGAAAGGGGATTGTGGGTGTTACTGCTCACAGTGTCCCTCTGCACCCCCCAGGGCAAAGCTGCACCTCAGGTACCTGCTTCACCTGAGGGATGGAGGCACCTGAGTAACACAGGGTGGTGTGAGTTGAGAAAGAGGAGCCCAAATACCATTTGGAGATGGGAACTCAGTGAACTGAGTCCGTTTGGAAGGAGAAAATTCTGGTTAGGTCAGCTTGTTTGTTTGTTTGTGGTGTGTAACCATCCTGTTGTTCTTAGCTGTGGGTTGCACTGGGCACAGCTTGCTCCTGAGAGGGAGTTTTATGGAGAAAGTTGCTATGTGTGTAAAGGATAAGGAGGAAGGACAGTGCTTCCAGCCTGCACTCCCCATGGACCTGCCAGGGAGAAGTAAAGGATTTTGTTTCCAGCTTCTCCCTTCCACAAAGCTCCAGGCTGCTGGCTCAGGTCGTGGCTAAATCCTCCAGTGCTCGGACTGCCAAGGGAGGATGAGTTTGTAAGGCAGTTGTGGTAACACTATATTAAAATTTGTGGTTTATTGTTGACAAGTGGGCACCAAAGAACATTTTCTCTCCCTCTGAAGGATTCTAAGAGCATGTCCTAAACAATAAATGTTAACATTATCCTGTGAGGAAGTGCATCCATAACACAGGGTGATAATTAGCATGGATGAAACATGAAAAGGTCAGGGCACCCTCTAATAAGAAAGCCTCTCCCTTCCCTAATTTCTCTGGTAATGGGTGTCTTCCTTAGCTAGGTCTAACCTAGGCATGTTGATACCTGTTCCCCTTGAATAACCAATGCAATTAATTATTATATTATTGTTTATTTGGTATTTGTCTAGATACACCCATGAAGGCGAGGTTAATCTGTGTTAGGTGCTATTAAGATTTGTCATGGAAGTTGCTCCCACATTCAAAACCCATACCATTTAATAGATGAAAAGACAAGTTCTTAAAATGGTTTGGGGAGCATTTTGATTTATTCTTTCATGTGAATGTACCTCTGTACTTGCATGCCCACCAGATACACACTGTCACAGGCTGTCCCTTATACCATTACTCCTTTAACAGAGGCAGAAAATTTGCTGGGCTGCAGCCTTGTATCCATCACGCTCTCAGTCCCAATCCCTGCTGCACCTGGCAGTGTATTTTGGTTTCCTTTTCCTGCCAGAGGCTTACAGAGATATTTGAGGACTGGAGGCAGAGAGAATCAGGAGGAAATGAATAGATGTAGAGAACTAAGAGGGTGAGCTCTGCTGAGAGAGAGAGGAGTTGCTGGTGTGGGATTTTGAGGGGCATGGTGGTGGTTTGTGTCTGCTCTATAACTCTTGTGTCCTGTGTCACCAACACAGCTCTGCATTCATTCCCCTCAGGGCATCCATTCTTGTCTTCCCCTTCTCCTGTCCATCCACAGGAACAATTGCATGCTCTCATACACAGTGTGTTAAACTGGTGAGGGCCTCATTTTACAGCAAAGAGCACAACCATTCCCAGCACTCACCTCTGCACATCCATGTGCCCTGCCCTGCCAAACCACATTCCCGTCAGTGGATTCGGGAGAGGAACCAGCAGCCACTGCCTTGCCTTGCCAAAGGACAGGGTATCTTCCTCCATTTGCCATCCAGGCTGGGCCACAGAATTCACCTTTGAAGTTGCAGCTGTCAGTGTCTCTAGGCTGGGGCATTCCTATGGAAAGGAATTGTGCTGGAAGCTGTTAGTGACAGAGAATTGCCCTGTTGACTTGGTAGGTCTGTTCATTCCACGTCCAAGGTGTTGCCTCCATGCCTTTGGTACCTGTGCTGCAAAGGGCTGGTTACCTCAACATTCTGTCCTTCAGCCTGAGGGAGCTGGAGAGTGATTTGTACCTCGGTGGAAAGATGTACCACTGTAAAGATAACACTGAGATAAACACATGCTGATTTAGAGTGGTGCCAAATACCCCAAAATAATAATAATCTTTTTCAGCCAGTTTTTTAAAAGTGTCTGTCTACTGGTTGCTAATTCCCTAATGGTTTTATGCTGACTTTTTTTTTTAAAACACCATCAAACTTCTCTAAAATGTGAGAAATAATTGGGGTGAAGCAGGCCTTCTGATGGTCTGTTTATTTTGCAGATGTGGGAAGAATATCCTGATGTTTATGGGGTTAGGAGGTCAAACCGAAGCAGACAAGAACCGTCACGATTTAATATAAAAGATGAGGTAAGGAAAAAAAAAAAGATGAGGGATTACTGAACATACAAAACCAACCAAACCCAAAGAGCAAAGGAAGGTCTCATCTGCATTGCCTTGTAAACACTGAGTCCCAGCTTGGTGCATGGATGTTGGAGCTCACAGTTGAGGTCCCAGTCCTGCAGCTGGATCTGCTTGGGCTGAGACCTCTGCAGTGAGCAGGACACTGCGTGGGCTGAGATCTGCATGCACTGGTCTGATTGCTGAATGGGGTGTAATGCAAGTCATGCTCTGCTGTAGGAACATCCTGGAGAGGAGTCTGTGTAATAAAACAACCAGAACAAAACCAAAATGCAACACAAATCCAACCAGGAATAAAGGAAAGTTCCCAGAAACACCTCATAGCAACAAAACAGTTATTGTTGCCCATCCCAGAATGGATCCCACTAATAAATACTTTTGTGTGTGTGCAGCTTTATGACCCATCACTTTTCTTTGGTTGAATATTGGGGAGTCTTTTATGCTTCAGCTGGAGGTGACCGTGGTCAGAGCCTGGCAGCCAAACCTTCTAACAGTTCCTGTTTCAGAACACTGTTGGGTTTTTTTCTGAAGATGTAGGAATTAAGTACCACCTTCATTTGCATCTGACAGGTTTTCTGCATGGAGCATTTCATCTGCAGGTCTTCAGGAAGGTCGAGTAGCTATAGCAGAGGGGAAGGAGAACCAGAGAGAGGCTTCCTTGGAGAGCTTGGGGCTTAGGGCTGGGAATCTGATGATAAGCAGCAGACTTTGAGCAGAGCAGGAGCCCAGTGGTGCTCTCTGTCTCAGGTTCTTTGTGCATCACCACCGAGATGTGCATTTGGATGCTCGAGGGGTCACACGCAGGTCTCCAGCTCCTTGCTCTGGTGCATTCTTGCTGAGCCTTGTGGCACCCCAGTGCCACCAGCTGCCCCCCAGACTCCTGTGCTGGCTGTCCCACAGAGCAGAGGTCAGGAAGGGGCTCGGGGTGCACCATTGACGTAGCTTTTGTTTTCCTTTTCAAGTTGGCAGAGGCGGGGCTGGCCGGCCGCCCCTGTGTGCGATGCCCCGGCATGCACTGTGCCGGCAACCTCACACCCACCCCAGGGCTCCGCTGCACACCCCCCCGCCCTCTTAGGGGCCCAGGTAAGTCCCTTCTTTTTTTGTTTTACAATATTACGTGGTTTTGCAAATGTTGTTTTCTTTTTCGATATCTTTATTTCCTACTACTTAAGGTACGATAAAAAAAATTTAAAAATCTGAGATGCAAAAACTTTGCTATACCACAAAATATTGTAAAAAACAAAAAAAAAAGAAAACCCCAAAGGTCCTCCAAATGACCCCCACTGCAACTTTGGTGAAACAGCTGAAATTAAAAAAATTGGAGCACGCCCTCCCTCCTCTCTCCCCAAAGCAACACTGACTGGTTCCCATAGGGCAACTCCCATCTGCAGCAGAATCCGATGGAGGGTGTGACCTGTCAGGAGCACAGTGCTGGGGCCTCGGAGAGAGCAGGAGGAGATGCAAAGTCTTGCTTTGGAAGACACCAAGAGAGAGGAAACAGCATAGCTCAGGCCTGCGTGGTGCTGAGCACTCCTGGCTGCTGCTGGAGCTGGCAGAAATCCAAGGCACATCTGAAGATGCTTTTTGCCTTCGCAGGGTTAATCCCGTCGCCAGTGACCTGCGCCTGTCGCTTGCTGCTTGGGACTTCCAGCACAGTGTCTGGGGGCTTGTAATTGCCTTCTTCCCTAATGCTTCTGTGCAGATTAGCAAAGAGCATCGTGCAGGCAGCGTGGCTCAGAGACCAGAGCAAGGATGAGCCGTCCCAGCTCCCCGCGCTGCCCCGTGACTCACCTGCGCGGGAGAGATGGCGCAGAGGTGGTGCAGGTTTTGGGGCCCTGCTCAATCACTGTGTCCTCTGAGAGCAGCACTCTGGCTAGGGCTATTTGTGTGTTAGAAATGGTTCCCTTCTGGGGATTTCTGGGCTCATTGTGTAGGTGTCCGAGGTGCGATCAGGGAAGGTGATAACTCGTGATCAATACCCGGGCGTGGGCTGAGCCATCGGGGAAGCGAAAGCGCAGCTTTGCATGGGAGCACAGAGCTGCTCAGAGGCCCAGAGCTGTCTCCAGGAACAAGAGAATGTGTGAGTTTTTCGGTAAAAACACTACTTCCCCAGGCATTTTCTTTGCAGTTAATAAATCAGCTTCAGGTTTCAGCCAGGGGTTGTGAGGCATGCAGAACCAGGTGCATTTCAGAGTTTCAAATTGAAAGAGGGGAGATTTAGTTGATATATAAATGAAATTCTTCCCTGTGAGGGTGGTGAGACCCTGGCACAGGGTGTCCAGAGAAGCTGTGGCTGCCCCATCCCTGGAAGTGTTAAAGGCCAGGTTGGAAGGTGCTTGGAGCAACCTGGGATAGTGGAAGGTGTCCCTGCCCATGGCAGGGAGTTGGAAGTGGATGATCTTTAAGGTCCCTTCCAACCCAAACCATTTTATCATTCCATCATTCTGTGATTCTGGGGCAGTTGAGAAATAAATGTGCCCCAACCAGACACAATATTTTTACTATAAAAAGAATAGTTTCAGATTGAACTTGGTGACAAATGTCAGTGCATTTTTTCTGTCTAAGAGAGGCCAGAAGCCACGCACCAGTGTGTTCTAAAAATACAGCTGGTTTTCCTATTGAAAAAAAAATTCTGCTCATTTGCATTTTGGTCAATGCTTTGCCTCATGTATTTGCTGAAAATTCAAACACTACTGGTCTCACTGGGAAAGAGAAGTTCAGCAGACATAAAACTAGCCTGATGAGCTGAGATTCTCCAGTTTTTCTGAAGCACTAGAGTTTGGCCTCTGTTAAGCCTGAAATGAGCAAGTCCTCACTTTGACTTTAGTCTGAAATACTTACTGGCTCTGTAAGCAAGTCATTATCTCTCCTAATGTGAGCTCCAGAGGCTCACCTGGACCTCCTCTCCAATGGCCTGGAATCTCCATTTCTCCCTGAGCTAGTGGCAAGGACACTTGTGGATAATCTATGCAGAACTTTGAATTGTTCTGGTTTGCTCTTCTTGGTGCTACACGTGCAGCATCATTATGTTTGTCCAGCGTTGCTCCGTGGCAAAATACAGTGCAATTAATCTAGTAAAAATGTGCACTTTATGTGCTGGGAGAGGGAAAGAATTGATGTGAGGAGTCAGTGAGGCATGGAGAGGGAAGGCTGATCCCTTAAGCTGGAGATGTGCAAATTGTAATAGGCCAGATCCTAGTCCAGCTGGAAGCAGTGGTGCAGGAATAAGCTGGGCACATTTGTAGTGTTTGATAAGGGAAGACAGGTTGTCTTTTCCTTTGGCCACAGCAGCAGCACCCCAGTGGGGCAGCCTGAGCCCAGCACTGGCACTCGGGCTCTGGAGCGAGCAGCGTGACCCCAGCATCTCCTGGGCTGACAAAAATCCCACTGGGCACTGGGGGTGGACTTTGCCAGCCTAGTTTGTGTCATCTGGGGAGGTGACGTTATTAAAATTCGAGTTGCAGTCTGTTCCTGACGGTGCTGGTGGGCAGACAGGGCCTCGGGTGCCCTCTCTGGACCTGGCATGCCCTGCCTCTCTGGCTGTCCTCTGTGCTTCCTTGAACAAGGAATTTACCACCAGGAGACATGATGGAGCAGGGAGGAGAGGCTGGGGAGCTGCAGCCCTGCACTTCCCAGCACTCCCTACTGGGACGGGGAGGATGTGGGAGCACAAGGCAGGCAGGTGACTCAGGCTGGGGACTGGCTGTGTCAGAGGAGATGGAGCTGGGCTTGACACGCATCCAGAACAGACAATGGTGCCTTTGTAAAATGTAAGAGAAGGCGGCTGAGCTGCAGTCACAAGTTACATTTTTCAAGGTGTAAGAGGGGAGGAAAAGTCGAGTCATGAAGAGATTGTCACCAGCTTTGTAGACACAGTGACAGAGCAGTGGGAGAGTACAGGCATTAGGAAAATGGACACTAGAAACTTGGAAAATGGGGTTTTGGCACAGAAGTGGAGTTAATTTCAAAGAGCTAAAGGTTGTATTTGGTTTTCTCCCAATGTGATCTTCTCTGACGCAGAGCAGAACAGAAATCCACCTCTCTTTACTTGTGCCTTGCCAAAAGGCAGCAAAAGTAAATGTGCACTGAGGGACAACTGTTAAAATCATGCTCAAGTGGAATGGAAAAGCTTCAGAAAGTGGATAGGAGATTAAAAGAGAAAAGGAAAACTGAGGAGTTTTGAATTTTGTGTGTTAAAACTGAAATCTGTGGAATGCTTGGCTTGTGTTGCAAGGGTAGGTAGGGCTCTCCATGGTGTTTGCCAGGCACTTGCTTCATGCTTGGTAAATGCTTGGGGATTTCATGCAGGGCTGTGAAACAAGTGGATGAACACGTGTTTGTAGTAAGATATGGTGCAAAAGGTGTTGTTGTGCCACATGGAAATCTGACACTAAACCCAGGAAAGCTCATGGTCAGACATGGAGTATTTTAGTGTATTTTAGTGTATTTTAATGGATACACTGATGCAAGTGAGATAGACATTTCTGTATGTGGAAGGAAAGCTGGAAAACGGAATGAAGGATGCATGTTGCAGGTCACACCGTTTCACAAGGTCCGTGTGTGCATAGCTGTGTGAGCTCTGTCCAGGAGGGAGTGGGGGTGTCAGGGGATGCCAGCTGTGGTACCCATGGTGATGGACAGACAGTGCCTGGAGCCAAAGCTGAACACAGTGGCAAAAAGCAGCTAGAAGTGGAAGATTTCCAGTAAGTGTGCAGAGCAAGCAATCTTGGAGGCTACTTCTGTGACTTTAATACTTTAGAAATCTCACATGGGTTTCTTCAGTTTTGTCCCTGTCTATTTGTGTTTCCTGGGGGAAGCTAAGGAGAAGTCATGTTATCTGTGTGCTGGTCTGTTTTCATGGTTGACTAGTTTTTATGAAAATGGGGTTGTGTACAACCAGCATAAAGAGATTTATTTTAGCTATCTTGGTTTGTGGGAATTAGTGACGCCCACTTTTAAAATAGTACAGCAAGTAGTTAAAATAACTCTAGATATATTTATCCAGAGAGACTTCACTCGTGGAGAGTGTAGGACTAGGAGGAAGGAAAGCAGCAGGACACGGCTCTGACCCAGTCAGGTCCTTGGTGACTTTTGCTGTGGGAGAAAAAACCCAACAGCAAGACATGGACACTCTTTTGATGAGAATATTGCCCTTTTATGACAATATTTTTATTTCATTCCTTGTAGGAAGTTTGTGCAATGAAGGCAGAGATCATAATGCATTTGTTGGGTAAATTCACCCGTGGGTTTGCAGTCCCTGGGGTGTTGCAGGTCTGCTGGCCACTGCTGCCATGGTGTCTGTTGGGCACTGGGGGTTGATGCTGAGGGGTGGATGGGTCCTGAGCCCAGGCACTCCAGGACAGGTGATGTTGTAGAGCTCTCCAGGCTTCCTGCACAGAGTTTCCTTCCTCACGCTGAGAGCAGAGCAGCAGGACTGTGCAGCTGAGGTGGTGGTGCCGAGGCAGCTGCCCTGCACCAGGGTGTCCTTCAGGCTGCAGGGAAAGGAGCTGGGCTCAGCCCAGGGGACGGGTTTCACTTGCATCCTTGAGGAGCCACTCCAGAGTGAAGCCTACAACCTGATTTTCTTTCTTTTCAATTAAAGGCAAGTAGCGAATCTGAAAATGAGAGCCCAAAAAGAAGACGCCAGAAGCAGTTGAAAAGAAAGTAAGTTTCTAAGGAAAGGGTTTTGAGCAGTGATGCTTTGGTTTCTCTCTCAGAACAGTAGACATTGGACTGTTTGATAGGAGTTGTCAACATGGAGAGCTTGTAAAATAAATACTTTAATATTTCCAGTAGTAATACTTTGGATTACTAAAATGAAGTATGAGTATGGATCTATAGATGGATGCAATTTTCCAACTTTTGTTTGTATTTTCCTACTGTGCCTATGATGGAATCTGAATGAGTCAGGTTCACTTTCTGTTATCAGTCTTTCACCCTTCCATCAGGTTACTGATTCTCCTTCAGAGATACTTAAAACAGTTTAATCCCTTCTCCTCCCACCTTTTTGATTAACTGAGAATAAAATGCCAAATTATTATCCTCTTTTATCTTTTATAACCCTCTGTTAAAACAAAAGAACTTCCATAAAGAGTGCTTTGGATGTCTAAGCACTGTAACTGAGCTCACTTACAGTCAATTTTACTGCCTTTTTCCTATCTAAGAAGTACCTTTTAGTTTTTCCAAACACTAAGGTAAAGTAGGGAACCATGAGGTGCCTGATGGAGAAAATCTAAACACAGCCACATGATCCTGCTCACTTTCTCCTGCATCTTGTCTTTTAACTCTTCGTTTAGTTGCACCCATCAGTGCAGGAGGCAAGGTGGTAAAGCAGAGGGAGGGCTGTGGTGATATGAACCTCTCCTGGTCAAGGAGAATGATCTTTGTGGACCTTCCATATCCCCTTGAAGGGAGGAGGAGCTCCTCCAAAAAGGCATTTCTGAGCTGCAGCTTTGTTCTCAGTTGCCCCTAGAGTATGTGCTTCCTTCTACTAATGGTATAATGTGACTTGGCTTCACACTTGGAAACTTCAATTGGCAGGAGAATTTAGATGTCAGGAGGCTCGTTCCATTTTCTGTGCTCCAAGGCTCTCATGTAACTGTGCACATTGTGCCTCATGCTCTGTGACAGTGAGCACTTCAGATCCTTCCAGCCCACCTCAAAAATGCAGAAGTAGAAAAAAACCAAAGCCATCATCAATCAAAGCCCTTGCCCACCAGGTCTGAGCAGTGCAGCTCTGCCACCAGCACATGGTTGCGTGTGGCAAGAGCTGCTCTCACTCAAGGCAGTCCTGCCTCTGTGTGAACAAAAGCCCAGGTGACTGAGACCCCCTGCTAAAAGCAGAGAATCACACCATAACATCCCCCCTGCATTGCACTGGACAGCCGAGGATGCAGCTTTGAACTTCTTTCCTGTAATTATTAATTAAAGCCCGGATGGTTTGTTCAGGTATTTGTGTAGAAATACCATTGCCCTTTATGACCGACCTTTCTGACTGCAGAATTAAATGGAAAAGAGAGGTCTCTGCTGGAGAAGAGGATGAAGATGGAGGGGAGCAAGGCACCAGTGGAGAGAGTGAGCCTGAACCGAAGAAAATTAAAGCAAGAAGGCCTGTCCAAAGGAGGTAAGGAATGGTTGGTTCAGTCTCTTTTTCTGCCTGTGCTGCATGGAGAGGAAATCCTTATTTGTCACTAATGAATGTGTATTTTTCCTGCAATATTACCCTTGTTTACGACCTAGTAAACCTAGGGCCTAGTTACTCCCTCATCTCCCCATCTCATGCTCCAGTGAGCAGTAGAGTGGTTTCCATGATAGTTAGAGCAGATTAAATCCCTTAGGAGTCTAATATTTGAGATTCGTGCTTCCTTAAAGACTTACTAAAGCGGATATTTACATAAACCATGCTGTATTATGCCTTTATTAACTCTTTATTAACTCTTTCAGAACAGTGGCCAAAACTGGTGTTAAAAAGCCCCACAAAATCCAGCGTGGGAAGAGGAAGAAACCAGACTCATCTGAAGATGATGACGATGACGACGATGATGAGACCCCCAAGAGACAAACTCGGCGAAGAGCAGCCAAAAATGTCAGGTGTGAAGAAGTGTGGTGTTGCTTGGGGGTGAGAGCTGGCTGGGGAAGAGGGGGTGCTGGGGGCCCTGACTCCCTGTGGGGTCCTGCAGAGACCCTGCTGTGCCCTGCAGAGACCTGTGGCTGAGGTGTGGCTCTTTTGACAGGTTCATGCTGGGAACATCCGGGTTTACCTCGTTTTGCCATCTGTGAAGGAGGGAATGTTTACCAGTCCCTCTTAGAGAAACGTGAGGAGGTTTGCACAATATTTGTAAAGCGCTCTCAGATGAGATTAATAATTGCAAATAATAGATGAAAATGAGCAAAAGGGAAAAGCTGTGCTGGACTGGACCAGTTGTCTGAGAGTGGCTGATAGGTAATGCCTTGGGATGGAGTGTTGAGACAGGGTGGAGGTAAAGCTTTATCCGTTCTCCAACGTACCTTCTCACTTTGCAGGCAGTCCCAATAAGGGACTTGCAAAGAGCCATCCAAATGATATTTTGTGGTGGTTAAACATTCATCAAAGATAAGAAGTGCAGTTCCTAGGGCAGTGTAGGCACCCATGCAGCCTTTAGATGCTCTGCAACCTCCATAGAATAATCTTTCCCTCAATAGTGGAGACTTTCTCCTTCCTTCTTCTGCAGAGATTGTTCCACCTTATGAATCATCAGATGTTGGCCATGGTCAGAAAAATTATATGGGCAAGATAGAGGATTAGTCTGATAAAGTGTAGCTGTCTAAGTGTCTTGGGGAAAAATACTGAATGGATGACTTAAGACATGCGTGTGCTGAACGTGCACTGAACCACAGGATAAATGCTGGAGAAGGTGCTCCAGTCTGAGCCATTCTCTGTGTTGGTGGGCTGGGAAGAGTCAAGGGTTTTATATCAGTTTGGTTTTCATCTTATTCAGCTACAAAGAGGATGATGATTTTGAGACGGATTCTGATGACCTGATAGAGATGACTGGGGAAGGCGCTGATGAACAACAAGACAACAGTGAAACTATTGAGAAAGTTTTGGACATCAGGCTTGGAAAAAAGGGAGGTGCGTGGCTCTGGAAGAAGCCTTCATTTCTGATGGCAATCGTGCACTCTCACCGTTTCTTTTGAGCTGGTGCAATGCTTTTGTAACTTCAAAGTGTGGCCAAGGGTTGTTTCAGTGCTTTTCATCTTTTCTTCTGTGCCTCTTTATTTACGTCTTGTAATATGTAATAGCTTTTGTAACATATAATATTTAAAATCCTAAAATCTCTATAGTTTATGTCCTCAGCAGCTTTCATTTAGCCTGCACACATTTTAGAGATACAGTCATTGTTCTGCAATTTCTGCTTTTCTCTGCTTTGAAATACAAAACAGATCTAGGAGAGTCAGTTTTCATAGCCCCGTTGACAAAGCCATAATGAAAACAAAGCCAATGTTTTGTTCTCAAAGCCTTACAAAAGTGTTTTTGTAAAACTGAGTGGTTGTGAACACTTTCAAGGGGCCTTTGAATTATACTTAAAGAAAAGCTACTTACGACAGATTGAAAAAGATTCTGCTGTACGGAAAACTTTTGTGTGCCTGCCTTATAGGCTTGCAGAATCTGTCGGATGTTCTTTGTGCTCCCACAAAAGATGAATTAGAAGAGAAACTTCCTGCTGTAATGCAGTTGAAGCCCAGTGGCTGATGAGGAAGGTACCAAATGCAGGCTGTCTCTCTTGCAGCCATCGGAGCTTCCACCACCGTGTACGCCACCGAGGCCAACGGCAACCCCAGCGCCGACTTCGACCCGGAGAAGGACGAGGGGGAGGTTCAGTACCTGATCAAGTGGAAAGGCTGGTCATACATCCACAGCACGTGGGAGAGCGAGGAGTCCTTGCAGCAGCAGAAAGTGAAGGGCCTGAAAAAGCTTGAAAACTTCAAGAAAAAAGAGGAGGAGATCAAGCAATGGTAGGCTTCGCTCCAAGCAGTGATTTGGCCTTGGGCAAGTCGTTTTTAGCCAGAGGTTTGAGGAGTCACGACTGAAAATGTTTGATTTCTTCTTAGAAAGTGTGTTTCATGTGCACTCTGGTCTCTGTTTGCCTGCTGAGGAATGTCCCCCCTCACAGAAATGTCTCTGGTGTGGATGGCTGTAAAATGGAGAGGGCAAGGCATGAAATTCACACTATTGCTGCTTCCTAGGCTTAAGAATTGGGAGAGCTGATGACAAATAAATGGTGCACAGACTCACCTGGCCCAGGAGGTGCTGTGAGGGCTTGCAGCCTTATTAACCCTTGTTAATTGTGGCCTTCTCTGTGTGCAAGTTTTTGCATCAGTTTATGTCCAGCTTCCCCAGGAACTATAAGGGGAGCTACGGTGTGTTTCCAAAGTGCTAAAGCTGGAGTAGCAGCTTCCATCTCTATTTGATTCCTGTTTTGAGACTGATTCTAGCATCAGAGTAAGGCAGCATTTAAGAGGGAGACAATCTGTACATCTATGACATTCACTTCTCAGCAATGATTTATAATTATAGGAAATTTAACAAACACGTCATATAACAGTAGTTTGGTCCTGTGACTTGTCTGCATGACAGAACCGTGTAGGGAAGTAGATTTTCTGTATGTAACATCCATGAGCACTATGACAGAAGCATTATAGTGTTTTGTTTGTTGTTGTTTTGGATTATTTTGCATCTAGGCTGGGCAAGGTATCACCTGAAGATGTAGAATATTTCAACTGCCAACAGGAGCTGGCTTCAGAGCTGAACAAACAGTATCAAATAGTGGAGAGGGTAATTGGTAAGTGGAGCCAACACTGTGGTAAAGGGGTGAAGAAGGAGTGGGAACTTTATTCCATGTGACAGCAGAATGAGTGTGCAGCTCTCTGTTCTTCCCTGTCTTCCAGTATCCCTGAAGAAAAAAACCCTGGTATTTAGTGTATTTCATTGTGTGAAATCTAGGAATTTGGACAGTAGAAATCCAGGTTTACAGATTTGTATTTACAAGCAATAGAAATCAGTGACTCTCCTTGCCTGGATTATGGGATGACTCCCTAGTTTCCAAGGGGTTGCTGAAATTGTTGCTGCTGAAGTTCTTTGTCCTCGGCCCTTTGGATGCAAGGTGTTTGTTTCCAAAGCAGCAGCATGGGCCTGGCTTTTGTGAGGACCATTTTCTGTGGTGTGGTTGAGGATGTGGTTAGGCTGCAAGGCAGCTCAGGGGTGAGATTTTCATGATCGATTAATAAAAATAAAAACGGAACTTACTGAGCGCTTTGGTAATATCACAGTCATGTCAGTCAGAGCTGCCAGCACCCAGTTGCTTTGAGAATTGGTGTGAAGAGCTGTTTAACCTATTTCCAGCAGAATTCCTGTGAAAACGTGGGTGTGAGGCAGGGATCGCCTGCCCTGCTCCCTCTGCTGGCTGCCAGCATTCCAACCCTCCCTTCCCCTCTCTCTCCAAACACAGCTGTGAAGACCAGCAAGTCTGCCACGGGACATTCAGATTTCCCAGGTAAAAGAGCATTTTTTTGGGCTCTCCACACTTTTGCTACGAGCCAAGACCTGTCTTGTGGCTGTCTGGGCAGTTCAGCTTGTGAACCGTGCTTGTGGTTCAGCTGCTCAAGCACAGGTGCTGAGCTTTGGGCTTTTTTGCATATTTTACAGCAAACAGTCGCAAAACGTCCTCGAATGACCCCGAGTACCTGTGTAAGTGGATGGGGCTGCCCTATGCCGAGTGCAGCTGGGAAGATGAGGCTCTGATCAGCAAGAAATTTCAGCACTGCATCGACAGCTTCAACAGTCGCAACAACTCCAAGACGATTCCCACCCGGGACTGCAAGGTTTGCTGGCTTCTCTTCCTTCCTTTGCTGGGTTCCTCCAGGCTGGGGGAAGAGCCAAGCGGTGGGAACGTGAAATTTTGTCAGGATAAATGTCAGAGAACATTTTCCCATCCTCCCACCTGCCTTTGAAGGGTTATTTGCTGTTCTGGTATTGTACTTCAAGCAGAGATGTGAACCCCTTCGAGTTTCATTTACTCTGTGCACGGTGAGAACGTTATGTCCCCCTGGGGAGTGGGAGGCTTAATTAATCCTTGCAAAGTGCTTCCTCCTCAGAAGGAGCTGCAGCAGTTTTAATATCAGTTGGATGAAAAAACAGCACACCTGGGAAAAGAGGAAGCCTGCAAGATGCTGATACAGTGAAGGAGAGTGACAGAAATAATGTGAGAAAAAACAAAAGAGGGCAAAGAAGGAAGTGGAGCTTGTTCCAACTCCTGTGCATTTTGTGCAGCTTACTACACTCCTGGGGGACTCAGAGCCCTGATCATAGAACCAGGGGGCAGCAGGCAAATCACAAGAAATGCAGACACAAGCACTGGCTAAGAAAATGTGGATGGACTTGAACCACTGAAGAGATATGCACTCTTTGCTGAATTCATAGATTTCATTGCTGAATTTTCAGCCTTGCAGCTACTGACTATTTTGTCTTTTTCTTCAGTGGACTTACGGCAGCATCTCTTCCAGGTGTTGAAGCAGAGGCCCAGGTTTGTTGCCTTGAAGAAGCAGCCCTCGTACATCGGCGGGGAGAACCTGGAGCTGCGGGATTACCAGCTGGAGGGCCTCAACTGGCTGGCTCACTCCTGGTGCAAGTATGTACACAGGCTGGGATGGTCATTCTGTGGCTTTTTTGGCCCAGAAGGATTTGGCACTTCTGTTTTCAAGTGAGGTCTTTACCCATCCTCCTTCTGCAGCTTGGAAGATTCGAATTGTTATAATGCAGACACTACCTAAAGCATGAATTTAAGAAACCTTGTATGAAAACAAAAAGCATTTTCCCTGTCTGGACCTGTTCATATGCTGAATTTGGCTGTTGTGTGAGTCTGGTACATGTCAGCCCTAGATTTCCATCGACTTAATGGGGAAAAAAGGTTTCTGGATCAGTGTGCTTATATACTCACTGAAGTCTTTGAGAAATGTCCTTCTAAAATTAGGCCACTGATTCCCCTCTGCCTTTGCCTGTTTTCTTCCAGTTTGGAGTCTTCAGAGTTAATTTTTGCACGTTACTGTGCCGTGTTCAATCTGGTTGTCCCTGAGATCCACTTGGAATTGTTCAAATAGCCATTTTTGCACTGCCCCTCTCTGTCCTTGTTGTGGATTGCTGTTCATGTGGAGCACAGCAAATTAGTAGTGGCAGAAACATGCACTGAGACAGCATTTTTGTTTGTTCTCCTCTTTCTCAGGAACAACAGCGTGATCCTGGCTGATGAAATGGGACTGGGCAAGACGATTCAGACAATATCATTCCTGTCCTACCTGTTCCATCAGCACCAGCTGTACGGCCCTTTCCTGGTGGTCGTGCCCCTGTCCACCCTCACCTCCTGGCAGAGGGAGTTTGAAGTGTGGGCGCCTGAGATAAACGTGGTGGTTTACATTGGAGACCTCATGAGCAGGAACATGGTGTGTAATCAGAGAGCAAAGGGTGAGGGCTCGGGGAGAAGCACAGGGTGCAGAGCAGCCGCTTGTGTGTGACGTGTGTGACACACAGTCAGCTGGAGAGGCTGGTGGATAGTGCTGGCAGCACTGCAGGCAGCTGGAGCTGGTGTAGCTGAGCATGTGGGTGTAAATCCCTGCTGCAGGGAATTTTCTGCTTTATTTTCCCTCTTGGAGTCAGTGCAGGAGTACTGGCTTCTCTCAGAGTCTGGAAGCCAGTACTGGTCTGGGCTTAAACATGCAGTGAGGAGTCCAGCAGTGTAAAAGTGCTTGTCTTCAGTGTTTGGAACTGTTCAGACAATGGAGCACACAAGTCTTGGGACTCTGGTGGTGTCCACAGTGAGGTGATGTGTCCATTAATGTCACAACAGCAAGCTGACCTTATTTTGTTACCTGTGCAAGGGCAGCTGAACCATGTGTGTGTACATGTGTACACTAAAACAAGTTGTTCCTTGGGCACCTTGACCTCATCACATGGCACCTTGGAACAACAGGGGCTTGGACTTGGTGGAGTCTCTGGCTACAGCTACACTAAAAGTACAATTATTAACTCTTTCCTTTTGATAACACGTGTTGAAGTCAACTTTTGTCTCCCCTCACAGATACGTGAATATGAGTGGATCCATTCTCAGTCCAAAAGATTGAAATTCAATGCACTTATCACAACATACGAGATCCTCCTGAAGGATAAGGTGAGTAATAGCCCAGAAATGTTTTTACTTAGACTTTCTCTCATTTTCAAAGGCGAAAGCCAGTCCTCAGCTAGTGGGTTTCACCTCTTCCCTCTGTGGTGATGGAGAACTACAACCACTGTTTGCTTTTGCTTCCCAGAAGTGCACAGGGAATGTGGGACACATGTTACAGTGTCTTCACTCTTGTACTGCACAGTTGTGCCATTCTTTTTACATATAAGACATCTGGCAGTATCCAGCAGTACCTGGATTTTTACCTGGTTTAATTTAGGCTTCTTAGGAGGACTAAACATTACACTGAACCTCTGGCCACATTGTTAACAGTCTTTACATTTTACATCTACAAGAAATCTGTCAGCTTAGGAAATATTCATCAGCCCTGTCAGTGTATCACTGAGTCCTTGCAGAAAACAAAAAGCTTAAAAAAAGGAAAAAAAAAATTAAAATCAAAACTCTTGGATTACCTGAACTTTTTAGGCTTGTTATCTGCTCTCCTGTTCTTGCTCCAGTGGTCCTAGTGCTACCCAGGGCCCCAAGGGTATGGAGAAACAGGGGAGTAAAGAGCTGGGAGGAAGCAAAGGAGGATTAGAACAGGTGTACTTGCTGCAAGACTACTGAGATGCAGCAGGAGCGTGGTACAGCATGGCTAATTTCTGGGAAGACACCTTGGTCCCCAAACTTTATTAACAAGGAAATCCTGCGAGGGCCCAGCAGCAGGGCTGGGGCAGGGCAGCCCGGGCAGCACCCACTGCAGGGCTTCTGGCCTTGGAGGGAGACACGAGCCGGGTGCTGGGGGCTGTCTGACCCAGCGTCTCCTCGGCGCCTGTGTTTGTTTCCTTCTCTTCCTCCAGACTGTTTTGGGAAGCATTAACTGGGCCTTTCTAGGCGTGGACGAAGCCCATCGGTTGAAAAATGATGACTCCTTGCTGTACAAAACCTTGATTGATTTCAAGTCCAACCACAGGCTGCTGATCACTGGCACCCCGCTTCAAAACTCACTCAAGGAGCTCTGGTCCCTGCTGCACTTCATCATGCCAGAGAAGTGAGTCTCCTTTTGGGCCTTCCAAGAAATGTCTTGGTCCATTCTCATCTGTTAAATAGGCTCAAGGGAGTGCAGAGTGGCAGAAATCCCTGAATTAAATCCCTGAATTAAACTCAGTGGTGTGACAGCAATGATAGGAGAACAGACATTAGTTGGGAAAATCAAAGGTTAAATAACTAACACAAGAAGTATGTCTGGCAGCAAACTGAATGGGGAAACCTGATATGTGGCTTTCAAATCTGCCTGCTGTCTTCCAGCCATCTCTAAAAAGCTAGACTTGTTTTAAGAAAATCAACTCAGCCATTTCTGAGGTTTCCAGTACACTGTGGTTCAGGCAGCCCTGCCAACCATTTCATGGCAGCTCTGGGGGTGCTGTCTGGCTGATTGTGTGTCCACAGTGTAACAAATGTTTTGTTTTCTTTAAGATAAAATGAGCTATGGGCATCTTTAAGGCTAAGGCAAGCATGCCCCAAAGCTCACTAAAATGATGTTTGACTGCAAGAAGAGCTGTCCTCCAAATTCTTTTTGTTGGATCACAGAAAGAGTGAAGGAGAGGCTTGAGGTCTCCCAAGTGGAGGAGAGCGGATCTCCACATTTCAGAGGAGCTGTCAGAGGAAGCAACAATCCCAAAAGAGCCTTCAGAGCAGGGTAAAACAGTCCAGTTGTCAAAGCTCTGCCTCAGGGAGGCACCGTGGAAAGTTCAGAAACTGCTGCCAGGTAAATGCCAACAGAGTCAAATAGTGGGAAACTTGGGATTTTGGGTCCTGGGAGTCAGTGTGGAGCTCAAATATAAGATGTTAGGAAGGCATCTTAAGCCTAGAGAGCTTCTAGCTTTGCCACCCATCTGTTTAGTTAACCTGAGCAGAGTGAACCTCTTATCTTCCACTGTGTTTCCATTAAATTGATGGTCTTCTGTCTTGTGGTGCAGCAGGAGTGTATCCCATAGATGCTGTTTGGTGCCATAAGACAAGAGATATTCTGACCCCTCCTTTCTCCTCCTTTCTGTTGCCAGGTTTGAGTTCTGGGAGGATTTTGAAGAGGATCACGGGAAAGGTAGAGAGAATGGCTACCAGAGCCTTCACAAAGTCCTGGAGCCGTTTCTCCTGCGCAGAGTGAAGAAGGATGTGGAGAAATCTTTGCCAGCCAAAGTGGAGCAGATCCTGCGGGTGGAAATGTCTGCCCTGCAGAAACAGTATTACAAGTGAGTCACTGAATCAGTTACTGGGAGTGCCAGTAGGAATGGGCACATCTTTCCGTGGGCCTTGGCAATATGTTCCAGTATTCTCTGGATACTGTGGCCTTCAGAGTGCAATGTGACACCATCACCTGTAGTACTGGGAGCTTCTCAGTAGGAATATGAGGTGGGGTGCTTGGTATCTTTCCTTCTGGGAGATGCTTTTGTAGAGTGGTACAGTTCAACTGGCCAGCTTTGTTAGACAGAGGTTATGTCTTTCCCGCAGGAGTGAAAATATGCACGAAATTGGGATGCTGTTGAATATTAAACTGTGATAATATCAATAGGAAAGTCAGGTCAGGGTTTTTGGAGAGGAAAGAGCAGTATTCTGTAAGAGAAGTGAGGAGAGATGGAGGGAGGGAAGTAGATTGATGCCTGAATGAGCTGTTCCTGAAGGTGTTGTTCCTCCAAGACTCCGCTCTGCACTGAGTAATGACCTGGGCTTTAATTTTCCTGCCTGCAGGTGGATTTTGACAAGAAACTACAAAGCTCTTTCAAAGGGAACAAGGGGAAGCACATCTGGTTTCCTGAACATTGTGATGGAATTGAAAAAGTGCTGCAACCACTGCTACCTTATCAAACCACCTGAGGAAAACGAGAGAGAGAATGGCCTTGAGACCCTGCAGGTGAGTGGTGTCCTTGGTCACCACCGTTTTACCTTAAATTTCATTCTTTTGTCCTCCCAGCAAGATAATATCTGGTGAATCTTTAGCTTCTGTGGCTTCTCCTTTAAAAATAGTCCTCACAGCTAAGCCATTTGAACCCACAGCCCTCCACTTCCACTGTAGGCATCATTTTATGGCCTTTTAGAGCAGGAGTTGCAGGCAGTGTGAGATCTATCTTGTGTGATTCATTGTGTGTGTGGGCTCTGCTGTGTAAACCCAGATGAGTAGATTAGAGATGTACAAGAGATGCATGACCCCAAAAGGAGCAGGTCTGTGCAGGTCTCTGTGTGATGTACATAACGGGAAGATTGGAAATGATGGTTATTTCTTCAGTCTCTGGTCAGGAGCAGTGGAAAGCTGATTCTCTTGGACAAGCTGCTGACCAGGCTGCGGGAGAGAGGCAACAGAGTGCTGATCTTCTCCCAGATGGTGAGGATGCTGGACATCTTGGCAGAGTACCTGACTATCAAACACTACCCTTTTCAGGTGAGAAACATCAGCATGGAAAACACTGTGGGTCCCCTTGAAAGTGGGATTAAACGCAGGGAGCTTGAGCAATGTGAGTCTCTTGAGTTCCCCAGAGGTTGGTGGCTGGGATTACAGGTGGCACTTACTGAAAGGAACTGGGATGTCCCTTCATTTCAGTGTGGCCCCATCTCTGCAAAACTCCTCTGACAGGCCCCTGCTTTGGGCTCTGCCGTGTGATAAACCCCGAGGAGAGGACAGTGAGCACAGAGAGCCTGGCTGGGAGCCTGTAACGGGAGCTGCGGTGTCACCCGCCGTGTGCCTGTTCCCCGAGCATCCCCCAGCCCTTGTGACACAGCTGAGGCAGTGCAGTTATTTTTAATTGGTGGCTATTTTTAACAATTAAACGCTGCAGGCAGCCAAGGCAGTTACAGGCTGGACAGCACTCGGGTGCAGCAGTCCCTCAGGGCTCCTTTACCTTCTTTCTTTTATCATTATTGCTGATTCTTGCAGCGCTTGGACGGCTCGATCAAGGGGGAGATCCGAAAGCAGGCGCTGGATCACTTCAACGCCGACGGCTCCGAGGTACCGCAGTCCTGGGCAGAGGGTTTGTGGCTGAGCCACAGGTTGTGTCTGACAAGAGGGGATTGATTCAGTTCAGGTCTTTTTACAGGACCCCAGGAACTTTTAAAGACACAGATATGGCAGGTTTTGCAGCCAGCCATGTTGCGTATTTTAAATCTCCCACATCCAAGGAACAGGGCTGCGAGCCACATCTCCAGAAAGTCCTGAAGAGGCTGGGAAGAGCCAAAATTTAGCAATTCTCTCCCTGTTGGTCTGGAGAATGAGATGGTTGCTGAGTGATTTCAGTCTGAAGCTGGTTTTGGATATGAAATGGCAGAGGCAAAAGGAGGATTTTAAGTGTTGGCAGGCAGTGGAGTCTGGTGTTGGAGGTGAAAGTCTCCAGTGTAATAGGAGAGGGCATCTGAAACCTCTCATCTGGGCTTGCTGACTCACAGTGACTGGTGCAAGACACTTGTTTTTGTGTCAGTCAGCCCAGCTGTGAGAAATACCTTTCCTCACTCCAGAAGCCTGAGCTGGAGCGGAATTCTTGGCTCACACAGGAGTTGTGAGAGATCGTGGTTGTGGGAAAGTTAACAAAAGGAAGTGTGAGGGGGGAAGGAGCAAGATTGCCCACAGAACCCCTGTCCTGAGGGCATCCATGGGTGCTCAGGCATCTTGGCTCTAACCTGGCACAGTCTATTCATTGCTGACCTCACTCCTAACAGGATTCAGGCAATAAAAAGCACGTGTCTGGTGGGCAATGTGGTCTGACCTTCAAAAGTGACTCCAAGGTGCCCTTGCCTTGAGCTGCTTGTGTTGCTCTCCCATATTGACTCATGTCTGGAGTAGCACACCCTTCACCTGGGCCAGCACTGCCTCACCCTGGGTCTGGGCTCAAAGACTGGTGCTGCTCAGCCTGCATGAGCAGGGTATATGGGAAGGAGATAGTTTTTCAACTTTAGGAAGCATGAGTGCAACAGAGCCTTCCCTCCATTTCCTTGTACAGCTTTTGAGTCACCATTGCTATTTTATGCCCACAGTTACAGGCTGGTTAACTCATGGATACTTCTTTTTTTCCTTCCCAGGACTTCTGTTTCTTGTTGTCAACACGAGCTGGGGGGCTGGGAATTAATTTGGCCTCTGCTGATACTGTTGTTATCTTTGACTCGGACTGGAACCCCCAAAATGATCTTCAGGCTCAGGCCCGAGCTCACCGGATCGGACAAAAGAAGCAGGTCAGAAGAGCTGCCTGGGTTGTTTTCACTGTGGCTTCAGTGTGTGCATCTAAACAGGCTCTCACCTCACCAGAGCTTCTGAAAACATGGGCTTTTTGTGCCAGTCCTTGCTCCAGAGAGTGCTGCCCAAGGGAATCTCATTTAAAAAGTAGGAGACAAAAAACCAGCCCAGATTTGCCAAATGCCAAGTCTTTCTGTTGGTTTTGAACAAACCCAGAACCCAACCCATGGCATTGCATTTCTCAGCCTAGTCCTAGTGGACTCTGTTCTTTCTTGCCCCAAAAAACTTAAAAAGTAAAACATCTACCTTTACTAGGGGTTTAGATATGTGAAAAGCTTGGTGCTAGTTTGAATTTAGAGTGATTGTTTCAGAAAACTTTTACTCTGTGCTTAGGCACACTAGAAGATCTGTGTTAACCATCCTGATTTTAACTGGATCTCCTGAGATACAAAGAGAATATGCTTGTTTTTCTTCTGAAAAAGCACATCTGTACATGAAGAGACAATGTCAGCAGCCCAGTGAAAACAGCTGAGGGATGCATTGCTGTATCAGCAGAGCCTGTCCAGGAAATAGCTGTGCTCTCTTTTTGCCTCTCAGGTGAATATTTACCGCCTGGTCACAAAGGGGACAGTGGAGGAGGAGATCATTGAGAGAGCCAAGAAGAAAATGGTGCTGGACCATTTGGTTATCCAGCGTATGGACACCACTGGCCGGACTGTTCTGGACAACAACTCTGGGAGATCCAAGTACGTGGCTGTGTCAGGAGGCAGAAGTGTCTGGAACGTGTGGCATGACCAGCTTCACCTGCTGGCATTTGCCAATATTTATTTGATAGGGTACAGGGCAGAAGGCTAATAAGTAATGGCAGCTTCCACTGATTTGGCTTCTGCAACCATTAATTTGGACACATAGGATAAAGATGATCAGAAATCAAAAATGAGTTTTAGTGAATTACTTGTTTTTCCTTCTGTCTTCTACCCAGAGATCATTGTGATCTGAGGGAACCTGGTTGTGGGACAGCTGCATTTTGGCAGTGACCTCAGATTCTCTTCATTTCCCCCAGTAGATGGAGGTGGTTCCCACTGCAGTCTTTGTCTGTGCTAGAGCAGGAAAGAGATTAATAACAAAGCTTTTTATAGTGCTGGGTAGACAACTTACTCCTTGCTTCAATTAGGAAAAACTTCAGTATGGTTTTGTGCTGTAGCAGTTCTGACTGAACAGCTCAAAACACCTTTTCCTTTTCGTTTGTTCTTGCAGCTCAAATCCCTTCAACAAAGAGGAGCTGACAGCTATTTTGAAGTTTGGAGCTGAAGATCTTTTCAAGGAGCTTGAAGGGGAAGAGTCAGAGCCTCAGGTAGTTTGAAATTGAAATCACAAAGCAGTTTGTAGTGCTCTGCAAGAGGGACTGTGTGTGGTTGCTCCTGCTTTGTTCTTGCCCTGTGCATGAGAGCAGATTGGTGAATAGGGATCCTGGAGAAGCTGAAAGCAGAGTCTGGGGCTGGGGTATCAGGGGCTTGAGGAGACCCTTATTGTTGGGGATTAAATAGTAGTGGCCACCAAGGGAGTCCCTTGGCTCCTGAGGATTATTAACTAGTGACAGCACAGCCTGCTGAGGCTCCTCTTCATGCCTCTTCTGAGCACTTGTTCAGGATCCTTTTTTGGTGGTTCTGAGCGAGGCAGGAGTCAGCACAGTGCAGTGAACAGGTTGCTCTCTCCTGCCTCAGTGCAGCACTGCTTGACAGTTTAGCATTGAGTGTTTTGCCCAATTCTCTTAATGGTCCAAGCAGCAGAGCTTTCCCTCAGGGAAACAGTCCACAGTTCATACATCTCACTGCCTGGAAATTTTCCCCACTGTTCAGCCTTGATGGTCCTTTCCTTTTGTTGTCACCTTATTTGTACTTTGTTGTACCACTTGAGACAGTTCATCCCTGCCCTCTGGGATGACACCCTGCAGATATTTGCACTTTATTTAGCTCATATCAGCACACGAGTCTGTTCTCAAAGCCTCTTACTTCCCGCTGTGCTCGGCACCCTCCTCTTTATCCCTCCTTCTCCCTGACTGGCAGGAGATGGACATCGATGAGATTCTGCGTCTGGCTGAGACACGGGAGAATGAAGTGTCCACCAGTGCCACCGACGAGCTGCTCTCCCAGTTCAAGGTATGCACCCCCAGGCTCTGTAGAGGGCTGTGGGAATGTGGCTCCCCACACCCTGGGTCGTGGTGAGGTCAGTAACAGGCAGGAACACCTCGGGGAGATCACAGAATCACAGAACAGTTTGGCTTGGAAGGAGCTTTAAAGATCACCCAATTCCAACGCCACTGGTGTAGGTCTTAATTTGATTTCAAGTACGTGGTTTTGAAGGTTGTGAATAAAATGCAGAATTTACCAAATTTGGAAACAAACTCAATAATTTACAAATACTCAGCAGTACTTCTTAAACTGCACGTACTTCCTCAAAAGCTGTTAGTCCAAAGACATGGCAAAGAGCCAGGAACGTAGTGACATAGGGATCAATTATGAAGTAGTTATGGAAGTGTTGGCAGAATTCCTATGGAGAAGGAGTTGAGGCTTAGCAGACAGCTCTGGGGTGTTCCTGCCAGGGGAGGGAATTGCTAAAACTTCTCCTTTGCTTGTAAAAGGTTGCCAACTTTGCAACCATGGAGGAGGAAGAGACAGAGCTGGATGAGCGGTCCCAGAAGGACTGGGATGATATCATTCCAGAAGAGCAGAGGAAAAAGGTGGAGGAGGAAGAAAGGCAGAAAGAATTGGAAGAAATCTACATGCTGCCTAGAATCCGGAGCTCAACTAAAAAGGTACAGCCCATCTTGAGGGGATGAGAGGCAGGAGGTGAGAGTTGGCAAAGGGAGTGCTCAAGGGAAGCCTCCTTGAGTCTGAGCTTCTCTGCCTCCTCCAAAGTTGGTTGGGAATGAAGCACAGAGGTAGCACAGTGACCTCTTGTTGGCGTCACGTGTTGGACCAGTGGTTTGGGATGCAGTGCGAGGGCCCAGACTGGACTTGGTGTGACTCACCTCATCTTAGCAGATAAAATAAGAAGAATCTATAGTGATCACATAGCAAAGTATCCAATTGTACTGGACTTTGCTGCAGATTATGCCATTTTCTGGCAGTTTCTTTTCCTTGAACCCTCTAGCTCCCTGGGTGGTTCTTGCCTAAATGTGGATCCTGAGGGGCCAAAGAGATGGTGTCTTCCCAAGTTCTTCTTTAGGTAGTGGGATCTACCCCAGTCCAAAAGAAAGCTGACTGTGCAAGGATGCTCTGCTGGGACATGGGACTTTAAGGAGTTATGAACTGTTCTCTGGGATGAGCTGGGGAAAAACACCGAAGTGAAAAATACAGAGAAGGATAACTCATGTTGGATGAATGCAGATTAATTTCTGAGGTGTCCTGGTTTTCCATATAGTCTAAGGGACAGTGGCACAAACCCACAGAAATCAATATTTTAACATCTCTTAGTAGATCAAAATGCAATTGTAAAACTGGTGGGTGTAAAGGGAGGATGACCACCAGAGCCTCAGCCAGATGGGAACTGCAAGGCTGTGTGGCTTCTCTGGGTGGGTTACATGGGCTCCTGCATCTTCAGGAGTGGGTGCCCAGGTGTTTTACAGTCCATTAAATACTGCCAGTGCATGGAGGGACAGAAGAGGTTGTTAGCTGATGAGATTAGCAGTTGATAACTGTGCTGCTGTTTCTCTGGTACGTGCAGGCTCAGACAAATGACAGTGAATCAGATGCAGAAACCAAGAGAAGGCTCCAGAGATCATCTGGGTCAGAAAGCGAGACTGACGACACCGACGACGAGAAGAGGCCCAAGCGCAGGGGACGCCCTCGGAGTGTTAGAAAAGACACCGTGGAAGGATTTACTGATGCTGAAATCAGAAGGTCAGTGCTGGGCACTAGAGACAGTTCAGAAAACAGATATAGAAATCCCATGCAGGTGGAGAAAATCCCAGACTAATCCAGGAGGGGTTCACCTGTAAGCACGTCAGTGGTTAGGCGGAGTTGGTTCACTGGGACAGCCTCTGCACCTTTATATAATTCAGTTTGATCTGAGTGCATGACCTTAACCTGCAGGTCAGTGCAGAATGGACTGGATTGTCTTTAGTCAGGCTACAGAGAAGCTGGTACCTTCCTAAAATTAACCCGTGCTTAACTGCCCTTTCTGGGCCAGGTGCATCCAGCTAATGCTGTGTAACATGTGAGCTTTTAGGTGCCATGAGCTGCAGAGCTGGAGAAGCCAAGGGCTCTGGCCTTCCTGACATTTTTCTGACAGTCTTCCTGCTGATTTAAGCTCTCAGTGAAAGGCAGGCTCTGGTAAAATGACCCCGTGAGAAGCACTGGTCCCACTGATCTGAGAGGTTGTGTCAGTCCCTGATGTCAGCTGGCTCTGAATTCCAGAACATTGTTTTCTTCTATCTTCTAATTCTTGAGTCTTTCCCAGAGATCTTTGTCTTACAGCTCTGCCCAGATGTTCAGCCAAAGATGGAAAAGAGGGGGTTATGAGTTTTCCTTAACCCTCTCTATCTCTGAACTGGAGTATTTTTAAGCAGGAGATACCAGAGTTTTTGGGATGTGATAGCTGCCCCATAACCATCTTGAAACCATGGCGCAGGAAGGACATGTTGCAATATGCAGTATAACTGCCATTTAAATTATTGTGATGTAGGAGAAAGAGGCTGAAAGAATACAAAATGAAAAAAAGAAGGCAAAAAATTAACTAATTTTAAAAATAACCTGTAGTTGTAGCCATTGTGTCTACTCCCAGCTCAAGGCAATGTTTGATTGCAGCAACTCTTGCCCTAAAGTTGTGTTAGCCACAGCAGGGATTTTCACAATAAAAATAAGACATGAAAATAAATAGCAAACCTCATCTGCAAACCTCTGTGACAGATTGAACCACATTTGGCTCTTCTGTGATGGGTTGCTACATTTACAGCCTGAGCTTTAAAATTACAAATGACATTTATTTAATGCCTCTTTTCTTCCTGGAAAAATGAAGTTAATAATTACCAACATGGTGTGAGCCAATGCTTTCTTCTAATTTTTTTTGCCCTACACTTACCACTCTCCTCTTTTTTTTTTTTCCCTCATCCATCAAACACTCAACATTTATAATAATGTTGTGTTCTTTTCCAGCCAAGGTCACAAAACTCTTTGTGGGGGCTAATGGATGAGGCTTCCCAGTGCTGAGGGATGCTGAGCTGATCAGTGGGGAATGCACGGGTGATAATGTGACAGGCTGTAATTAATATATTCAAGCATATTTGTGATATTGGACCTACTTTTTATGGCAGCTAGTTTAGTTTCTGATTATTTTTTTTTCTCCTTAGGTTTATCAAGGCTTACAAGAAGTTTGGATTGCCTCTTGAACGGTGAGTCCCAGCCTGGCCCTGCTCCAGAGGGGAAACATGGAGGCACATTGGACTTGTGAGCACAGCCAGACACACATTGCTCTGGGTGTGTGACACAGCCTCCACGGACAGCACGAGCCTTGCTGTGCTGCCACCAGGAGCCCAAGCACTGCTGTGCAGCCCCTGGTGTTTCCTGATGGGCACTGGTGAACCTTGGCCAAAATCCGGCTGGAGCAGTCGTGGCGCCGGGTGGAACACAGCAGGGTCCTGCTGGCACAGCCCGGCCCTTGGGGCACTCCCACTCTGCCCAGAAGGAGAGGGAGCAGCTGTCAGAGCAGCAAATGCTACCCAAAACACTTGCCAAGCTTCTCTATGCACGTTAGCCCGAGGAGTGAATTGGGAGCAGCTTCCCATGCTCCATCCCTCCTGAAGGGAAACGAGGAGAGGCACTGTCCTTGAATGTGGCTCTGCCCTGACCCTGTGCTCGGTCTGGCAAGGTCTCAGGGCTGAGGCAGAGTTCCCTGAATGTATTGTAGGAGAAATACAGTGTTTTTTCAGCTGCTTGTACTCTTCTCTTGTGAAACACAAGGCTTGCGTCTGAGTCTCGATGTTACTGACTTCAGGCAGGCAAAAGGGACAGCAGATGGCAGCTTTGGACCATCAGATGGAGTTAATGTGGAACTGGAAATGCCTGAGGGAATACTGGACAGTCACAGAGGGTCCTTGTTGTCCCCAAGATAGACCGTTCTCACCTTTGCTTTGGTACTGAAAAATCCAAAGGATTGGATCAGTTTTTCTACATCTGCACTGCAGCTGTTAGACCAAAAAAAAGACAAAAACTGGCTTGTTTCCTGCACGAACTCAACTCGTGCATGTTTCATACATTCATATCTGTACAGCACTGACCTGTGAAAGAATTGATTAGGAAGTGACTGAGAAGAGATTTGCTGTATCAAACACAAAACTCTTCCTGTTTCCCAGGCTGGAGTGCATTGCCCGGGATGCTGAGCTGGTGGATAAGTCTGTGGCTGACCTGAAGCGTTTGGGGGAGCTCATCCACAACAGCTGTGTGTCAGCAATGCAGGAGTACGAGGAGCAGCTGAAGGAGAATCCAGCTGAAGGTAGGCAAGAGGGTTGTGTGCTGCTGTTAGCATGGTTTTGGGAGTGTTCCGTAGAGCTGGTGAGGAAACCATTCCCATGCTGGAAACCATGGCCACGTGGTGACTTAAAAGCAATGAGCAAGAACACACTTAACCCAACCCATCTCTGCCAGGCAGCTCTCACCCACAGAGAGAAGCCCCTGAGCTTTCTGCTCAGACTTCAAAGTGCCACTTGGGTCTGTTGGCTGCTGCTGGACATGAGTTTTTGTGGGGAGAGGCTGAAGTGACCAGCTTATTGAATACTGGGCCACAGAGCAAAGCAGATCTTATTTTAGCTGCTCCTGGGACTGGAAATCAAACTGGTGCTGTGTACTCCATGGTAAAGCTGTTAGCAATTCCTGGAGCTGGAATCACCACCCACTCTCTGGCTGGCTCTTCTGTGCTGTTGGTTTGGACATACAGAGTCAGGGATGGATTTCCTGCTGGGTCTCTGCCTGTTGTAGCTGACCAAGACTGCAGAAGCAACAGCTCCAGCGTACTTAGAAGTATTTTTAAGGAAATGATACTGGGAGGTGTTTAAATTGCAGATCTAAGTGAGTTAGTGGAAGAAAACTTGTATTTTGGGCCTAATGTTTAAATAAGAGGTTGCAGGCAAGGTCTTGATCACTGTCTGTGAAGGCATTTTACAGAGACATTTCCTTCTGTAAGAGTTCTCTTAATTGCTGTGTTTTATTGCTGAGCAGGGAAAGGACCTGGAAAGAGACGAGGTCCCACTATCAAGATTTCTGGTGTCCAAGTCAATGTGAAATCCATCATCCAGCACGAAGAGGAGTTTGAAATGCTGCACAAATCCATTCCCTCGGACCCAGAGGAAAGGAAGAAGTGAGTTTGGCTAAGTAGGCAATGCAGAAAGAGGCTCAGGGAAATTGGATTTTGTAGTGGAAAGAGAATAGCCTGGATGTGTGGATTTGCTTTATCCTCCCCAGCATTAAAAGTAGCTCGTGTTTGAAATGCCTTTAGGTACCGCCTGACGTGCCGTGTCAAAGCTGCTCATTTTGATGTAGACTGGGGAGTGGAGGAGGATTCTCGCTTGTTAGTGGGAATTTACGAGCATGGTTATGGAAACTGGGAGCTAATTAAAACAGATCCGGAGTTGAAGTTATCTGATAAGGTAGGTCGCTTTGCTTGGTGCTTCCATTGGGTCCATTGCAGTGCTCATAGAGAACATGCCTCATTTACTCCAGAAACAGATGTTTGTGTTTGTAACTACTCCAAAAATCATGATAAATAGTAATGAGGAAGACAGTGACCTTCATGGAATGTTGCATGCTCGATGGAGAGCAGAGTTGTGTTATTTGGTGGGCAGTACCAGGTGAACCACTCTGAAATGATGCAGGCAGAAAATGGCAGTGCTGACATGTGTGGTTCCATGCACAGGGTAGAAGAGGCTGTGACTTGATGTTGCCTTGAGCATCTCACAAGAAGCTGAATGTGAATTTCTGAGTGGAAACAATTTTTCACAGATTTGACACTGCTTATGTCAAGGCTGGTCCGTGTTAGCTTTGAGGGTATGGTTACATGACTGGGAATGGCAGCACAGCCAGCTGGAAAGCCTCCATCTAGTTCCTCTGTTCCTCACTCATCCCCACAAGAACAGTTTACAGGGACCATGTTGAAATGATCTGGGTTAAAAATAAGCCACCATCCGTTGTGTCAGTGTGGTGGAAAGAGCATGGAAACTGCAGCACAGGGCTGAGGAGCCCTGGGAATCTCCACACCAGCTTTGCTGCCAGCATGCAGCATTCCCCTGACAGCCCTGCTGGTGCTTCTAGCAAAGATCAGGCTCTGCCTGAGAGCCCTCCATCAGGGGAGCTCAGAAAGGCATTTTGCAATGGAAACAGCTGCCTGAGACATGCCACCCATTTTCCAATGAAGGATGAAGCAAACCTAGCTGACAAGCTGAGATATTTCCTCCACAAAGTGTCACCTTTCAGCCTTGTTTTCCACTAAAAATTGTGCATCTGTGCCCCTGCTGTAGCAATGTCTCAGGTTACCAGAGTGACTGGGCTGCTGTGACCAAGCTGTCACAAACAAATCTGATGTGTCAAGGGGAGTGGACTCAGTTTTGCAACTCGAGGTCCCAAATATAGCTTGTAAAGGGTTTTTTTTTTCCTTCAAGAGAACTTAGCAAGCTTGCAAGGCTTAGCAAGCCTTGGGATCCTTTAACTTCTGCAGGATTCCAAGGGGAGGAATGCTTGCTTGCTAGGAGCTTTGCCTTTGGCCAGATAGGGAGAGCTGTGTGAGAGGGGAAGGAAGGCTTGAGCCTTCTTGTTCCCCCAGAGGGTGCAGCATCTGCTGCCCTTTGCTGGGCCTGGAAGGGCTGCTGCTAGTGTGTATCTCTTCTGTCAAGCTTTATGCATGTGGGTATATATATATATTTTTTTTTTTTCTGCTTTATCAAAGATCCTACCTGTTGAGACAGATAAGAAACCTCAGGGAAAACAGCTCCAGACCCGAGTTGATTATCTACTGAAACTGCTGAAAAAGGATCTGGACAAGAAGGAAAACATGAAAGATGGGGAAGAGGTGAGATGTGGCTGCTTGATTCTGGGGGTTTCAGGGGGCAGTGGTTGGCTGATTGCAGGAGACACCCTGTGCTCCCAAGTCACCAAACATCATCATTGTGAAGGGAAATGGACTTGTCTATTGTCTGATTGCATTGTGATATTTATCATTTAAATGATAATTAATAAGGGGCAGGTTATTACTGCGCTTACTGAAGGATTTGGGCTCATCAGGCTTCCTGCTGTCCTGCAGGACCTGCAGCTGTTTGCACGATGTTCAGGAGATGGGAAAAGTCCCCAGGAAGTAGCTGTGGCTATTTGCTTTCCCTGACTTGTTCTATGTTTTTACCAGGGCAAGCTAAAGAAGAGGAAACCACGGGTAAAGAAAGAGAACAAGGCTCCCAAAGTCAAAGATGAGCATGGGAATGAACTCTCCTCTCCTCGGCACTCAGACAACCAGTCAGAAGAAGGTGAAGTCAAGGTGAGTCAGCCTGGTGGACAGTGCCTTTTCCAGGTTTCTTTGGGCTGTGCTGTTACTGCCCAGCCTCACCTTGGGAAGCACTCCCAGCAAAGCCCTAGGGAGTCAGGGGCACTGAGAGGGAATTCCCACAGGATTGGCAAGCTCACAGAAGCACCCATACAGCTCTTGGTGTGAAAGAAGGACCTTTCCCACCTATTCTTTTAGGCCAGTGCTTTAAGTGAATTGGGGCATCCCAGAATGGCCACAAACATCCACATATTGACTCGGGGGAAAGGTTGTCTCAGGACAAAGCCTGTTGCCCTTATAAAGGAGAGAAAGAAGAATTGTTTCCCTCTCCTTTTGGGCACGTCAGCCCGTGGTGGAGCTGGAGTTTACCAAGGTCATGCTGTTGCTTAGAAAACGTTCAGTCTTTGAGTGGTTTGGCTTGGAGTCTGAGGCTTTTTGTTCGTGTGCTGATCAGTATCTACCTCAGGGGCTGAGCGTTCTGGAGCACAGCTGGCACAGGAGAGCTGCTCTGCAGCTTGCCAGCTTGTCCCAGAGTGGGGCTGGGCTGGTTTTCATACCCTTTTGTAAAGCTGGGGGGATGGCAGCTGCTTGAGCAGGGCTCGCTGTCTGCTTAAAGAGGTGTGAGGGTAAATCTGGATGGACCTCAAAAGTTGCCTGTGTTTTAAGGATGTTTTATGGAAGAAAATGTACATGAGGTGAGGGACTCCAACTTTGTGCTGTGACTGGTGTTCTAGGAGGATGGCTTGGACAAGAGCCCGGTGAAAAAGAAACAGAAGAAGAAAGAGAACAAAGAGAACAAGGAAAAACAGACATCCTCTAAGAAAGAAAAGGAAAGTGATAAAGAGAAAAAGAAGACAAAAGACAAGAAAGAGAAGGTATGTGGTACTTTCAGGAGCAGCTTGATAGGGAAGTCCCCAAGCAGGACAAACTGTGAGACTTAGGTTTCATTAAAGGCCCAGTGTGAAGAGACATCAGTGAAGCACCGTGGGGAGAGGGGGTATCCCTTTTTCAGCCCTTCTGAATTGCCATAAAAAGTAGAAAAGGCAATGTGTCCTAAAGCCTCATGGAATGTGACCAAAACAGAAGAGATTTTGTCAGACTGCCTTTAAAATGCAGCTGCTCCTGTGACATGGCTATGGCCACAGAGCTGATGTTAAGGAAGAGCAGGGAAAGAGCCTGGAGCACTCAGATCAAAGTTCTGTCCAGCTGTGATTTATCACAGGGTTGGCAGCTCCTTGTCTGTATTCCCCTTTAATTTAAGCTCACCCAAATGACCCAAGTGTCCACACCATCAAGACTGTAAGTTGTCATTGTCACTGTTCAGGATTCACCAGAATGAGTGTTTCAACATCACTGGTATGCTGGAGACTAAAATGTCTCTTGAATTTTGGGTACAACTGCCCTGAGGCTGGGTGCAAATTGGAAGGGGGGTAAAAGCTTCCATAATAATGACCTGAAGTACCTGTCCAAAGAACAGGTATGTACTGCATGCCCAGTGTGTTTTGACACTGAGGTCATAAGTGCAAACTAAGAAGTTTTGTTGCCTATGTAGGGGAAAGTTTGCTTTCCAGTGATTTTTGGTATGGCTTTGACTGCAGATAAATCATGTAAGTAAAAATCTACACAAACAGGCCATGATTTGAGAACTAGTGATACCACATAAAGTTGCAGCTCCTTGTAGATGTGAGACTACCCTGAGTTCTGTCCTTTTCAAGGGAGAGATATTCTTTATTTTAACCTCTGTTCCAAGTCTTCAACACTGGTTTCTCCCCATGAGTGTGAATATTGTATCTGTGTCCAAACTGCTGGCTCTGACTTCTCTCTGCTCCCTCAGGGATGATGTAAAGCTAAACAGAGCCATTGCAGCTCAACAGTTGGAGATTCTGGGAGGAAAGTTGTAGGAACAGTGCCCAGGTTTAGCAACTGCCAGTAACAATAGTGTGGAGGTTGTGAGTTGGGTCACTTGGGATCCTCCACTCTGGCTCATTGCCTGATGTGTGTGATTTGTCCTTGTAAAGCCTAAAGGTGGTGAGGCCAAATCTGGAAGTAAAGGGAAGAGATCACAAGGTCCCGTCCACATCACTGCAGGGAGTGAGCCAATCCCCATTGGAGAAGATGAGGATGATGATCTGGACCAAGAAACATTCAGCATAGTGAGTATTTTCAGCATATTTTCAGCATAGTGAGTATTTTCCTTGGGGGATGGGAGGGCAGTGCCGGGAGCCCAGCCAGGCAGCCAAGGTTTGCTCAGATGTCATCCAAGGACGTGTTTTAGGTGTTGGGGTGTGAACCCCTCCCCTAGTGCCCCACAGGGGTTTCCTCTGGGTGATCTGAGAGCAGGGCAGGACAGCCCAGGACAAGAGCTGCCCACCAGTGCTGGTAGCCTGTCAGCAGAGCATGCACAAGGGCTCTCTGCTCCAGCTGGGGACTTCCACTGCTCAGCTGGCAGCCCTGGGTTACAGAAGACCCTGCAGCCTTACATTACCTCTCCTGCAGAAGCCAAGGAGCCATTGAAGCTCTTTCAGGCAGGGAAATGCAGGAGAGTTTTAGGGTGACCTTGTAGGAGGTGTGGAGCTGTGTAAATGCTCTCACAGCAAATATGCCTGCAAGGCTTGTTGTAAAAATTGTTCTTTAGTAGAAGTTGTCATGGCAGATTCTCCTTGGCTGAAATACCACTTCTTAAAAACAGCTCTCTCAATGTAAATCTCTGTATTTGCTGCAGGTCCTGTGGGGTTTTTTGTCTTTTTCTTTAACTTTCCCTCTGTGATGCACAAAAGATCCAGGCAGGCAGTCAAAAAACCTGTCTGATTTTCTCTCTCTGCACAGTGTTGATGTGCCCAGGCCGAAAAACATGGTGCTTTCATCTCATGTGTGCCAGTTTGGTAAAAGCAAGCATTAGAGTGACCAAAGATGGGATTGGACAGGATTGAGTTGAGCAGTCCTTCAGCTGGGGTGGCTGGTTCAGTGTGTGGAGCCTTGGACACACTTCCCTGCCTGCCGTGGGATCCGTGCAGGGCAGACCATGTGTGGTTACAGCTTGCAAAGCAAATTGATCCCCACTAAAAGGCAGGGGCAGTGGAGATGGGGAGACTTGTCTTTTCCTGATTATGGTCTGCAGCTTGTCTAACAATTTGCTGTCTTATAGCTGATTTGTCCTTACCTAATGGCCAGATAAAGCTAAACGAGCTTCTTTTCAATTAACAGGGCAATGATGTAGAGCCCTCTGCCAAATTAATCACTTTCTCCTCTCTATTGCTCTTTCAAGTGCAAGGAAAGGATGAGACCAGTCAAAAAAGCTCTGAAGCAACTCGATAAGCCTGACAAGGGACTGACAGTTCAGGAACAGCTGGAGCACACGCGCAACTGCCTCCTAAAAATCGGTGATCGCATCTCTGAGTGCCTTAAAGCCTACACTGACCAGGATCACATCAAGCTCTGGAGAAGGTGAGGGATCATTTTGTTTTCCTTGGCTGGTCTAGGATATTTTGAAATGGTAGTCAGAGGCTGCTGGTTTTTTTTGTGGATGGATGTGCCATTTGCCTCTTATTTAACCTGTGAAATCTTGGGTTTTCTGGTCCACTCAGTCTACAGAATCACAGAATCATGGAATGGTTTGGGTTGGGAGGGACCTTAAAAATCACCCATTTCCAACCCCCAGCCATGGGCAGGGACACAATTCACTAGACCAGATTGCTCAGAACTCCATTCAGCCTGAACCTTGAACACTTCCAGGGATGGTCTTCCGTGACCAGTCCCAGGCAAGGGTTTTGTCTTCAAGTTGTCCTGGTTTCATTAAAATTGATTTGAAAGCTAGATCAGATAAACCACTGCAAACCTCTTTATTTTACTTTGAAGAACTTGGTTCCAGCCCTCCTGATCATCCTGTCCTGAGCTGAGACTGTTTTGCAGAGAGGGTAGAATGAATTTGATGTTGGTTTGGAAGTGGTTGGCAGTTGAACTGCTGCTGGTAGCACTTAACAGAGGATGTTCATGTCTTTCTAGGAACCTATGGATATTTGTGTCAAAATTCACAGAATTTGATGCCAGAAAACTACACAAACTCTACAAGATGGCTCATAAGAAAAGATCACAGGAAGAGGAGGTGAGAGCTGAAGTGCTTTCCCTTTGATTTCTGTCCTTAAAAGTTGCTGCACTGGAAGTGTCAATACTTTCTGCCTCTTACCATGGGTGTTCTTTGTTGTTGTTGGCAGTCTGTGATTTTCTCCACATCCAAACAGTCTGATTGCATTTGCCTTCTTTTTCATGTGGCATTTCTGGTCACTTTGTCCTGGGTGTTCTGACCAAGCAAAAGCATTGTTTGGTGTGGCACACGATGTTCAGTTGCCCTGTGGAGTGAAAAGCCTGGGCGTGCTGCCCTGTAGAGATCAGGTGTAGAAGCAGAGCCGCCAAACTGTGCCTGTCCTCCACCACGTTTGTGCCCTTCTTGGGCACGCAGTTGGCTCACCAAGTCCTCAGAGAGGCAGGGAAATCCCGAGCCTGGCAGCCAAGGCCGTTGCTCACACAGTCCGGATCTCTGGGTGGGAGAGCAGCTGAGCTGTGTCCCTGTGTTCCACCTCGCAGGAGCAGAAGAAGAAGGAGGACATGTCCAGCATGAAGAAGCCGTTCCGCCCGGAGCCTTCAGGCTCCAGCCGCGACTCCGTCGTGTCCCAGTCTCACGTGCCTCACAACCCTCATTCCCAGAAGATCCACATGCCCCCTTCCCACACCCAGCAGCAGATGCACGGGCACCCACGGGACAACTACGGCCATCCAAACAAGAGGCATTTCAGCAACACAGGTGAGCGCTGGCAAGCCAGGAGAAACCTTCCCTTCTGACCTCGTGCTCCTGAGCACAAATCCTTCTGGGACTTGTCAGGTTTAAAGGTGATGGGATAGAACATACATTACCACTGTGCTTACTGCTGGGCTAGGAAACGTGGTGATGTAGTGAGGAAAAGAACGTCGGAATGGGACAGAATGAGATTTGTGAGGATGATAAGGAAATAACAATAAAGAAATTTGAAGAATAAAATTGACCCCACGTAGTTTAGGGAGGAGAAAGTTAAAGGGGCATCAGCAGTTACAATTTCTTGGAGAATTCAGGGAAGTTAATGGGCTTAAACCAAAGGATGAAAGAGACTCAGAGGTGCTCTTTGCTCACGGCAGACCGAGGAGACTGGCAGAGGGATCGAAAGTTCAACTACGGTGGCAACAGCAACCAGATGTGGGGCGGGGAGCGGCACCACCAGTACGAGCAGCACTGGTACAAGGACCACCACTACGGGGAGCGGCGCTCGCGGGGGGATCCCCACCGCAGCTCCGGCAACTACAGACCAAACAACCTCTCCCGCAAGAGGCCCTACGAGCAGTACAACAGCGACCGCGACCACAGGGGCCACCGGGACTACTACGACAGGTGACCGCTGCCCCCGCCTGGCGCGGGCCGGGGGCGTTTTGGGGGGCGCTGATGGCAGAGGCCGGGCCCGGGGAGCTGATCTCCACCTGTGTTTTCTCCCCGCAGGCACCACCACGACTCCAAGCGGCGGCGTTCCGACGACTTCAGGCCGCAGAACTACCACCAGCAGGATTTCCGGCGGATGTCTGACCACAGGCCGCCCATGGGGTACCACGGCCAAGGACCTTCGGACCACTACCGGTCCTTCCACACGGACAAACTGGGAGACTACAAACAGCCCCTGCCTCCGCCTCACCCTGCGGTGTCGGACCCTCGCTCGCCCCCCTCTCAGAAATCCCCCCACGATCCCAAGTCGCCTCTTGATCACAGGTCACCTCTGGATAGGTCATTGGAACAGAAAAACAATCCAGATTATAACTGGAACATTCGGAAAGCGTAAAGTGACTGAGAGGGGGAAGCGCACGTCTGAAATTCTTGGATTGATGCGACGGTGGCTGCTTTCTCCAAGCCAGCAACGAGAAACTCTGAACATGCTGCTATCATCTGGCTGGGTCAAGGAGGATTTTGGGGGAGTGGGTGGAGGAAGATTTTCCCTAGCTCTTGATTCTGGTTTAGATTCCCATTTCCTTTCCCCTTTTTTACCATTGAACTGTTCTGCCATGGAATTAGCCTTGCTGCCTCGTTCTTTGTTTTGTTTTTGTTCTCCTCAGTCCAGTGGACCCAAGGGAATTTTCCCCAGCCAGTGTTTCCTCAGAAGGAGAAGGCAGATCGATGCTGCTTAGGCTGGTGCAGAAGGCTGTGTGCCTGCTCTGACTTGATGTTACGTGACAGATGCTGCTTTGGGCTTGGGGATAAACTGGTTGGGCTGGGATTTGTGTGTCACCAGCATGGGCAATGGGAACATATATTCAAGAAGGGACAGGAAAGTCCCTCAGCAACCAAGTTTGGTTGACAGAGGGACTTGATGTCCCTGCAGGATGACTCCAAAGGAGCTGGAGCCATGCTGGTGACAATCCATCACTTTCCTGGCCATGTTATCATTTCCATGTCTTTATCCATTTCAAGAAATTGGCTCTGCTTTGATTGCTGTTGTGTCCCCTGCAACAGAAGAGTTGGGGGGATCTTCCCGTCTCCAGAGCTGGAACTGGCAAATCTTGACTCCAGGGGTAAGCGGGAGCTGGGATATGGGAAAAAAGGCTGACTTAGCAAAGGCTTAGTTCACATCTAACCAGTAGGAAAGAAATTGGGGTGAGAACAGTATATCCCAGTGGACAGGGCTCAGGAATTCGTAACAAAACTCTTCTCTTCTGGCATGGGCAGCTTGGGTGGTCCAGGAACTAACAGATGCTGGCTGGGAGGTGCAAGATCAAAAGATGGCTCTGGGGATTGTGGAACTCCTAATCTTCCTGCCACTAAAGTGTCTGGTCTTCGGGCAAATCATTTCTCGCTGTGCTTCACAAAGCAGTGATCACAAACCTTTAATGTAACCGAAGGATAAAGGATAGTAGAACAAAGTGAAATGGAAATCCAGCGGAGTGATCACTGTTCAGGGAATGGTCACCTTCCTGCCACCTTTCCAGCAGTCAGCAGTAACTCTGAATTGCTAGAAGTACCTGCACTTACAGACCTTCTGTCTGTCTAAGTGGGAAATGAGCCCAAGGAGTTAGCACCTCAGTGAGCAGGAGAGAATGAGGAATTCAGGACCGATCCGTAAAAATCCTTGGAGCAAATATCTTGGAGCCCAGCATGGCAGAGGGAAAAGAGGAATGTGCAGCCCAGTTCAGTGGACTTCAGGGCCAACACTCCAGGTATTCAAACCACAGCGTTTGATGCAAACCAGCGTCCAGCCTGGACACTGCTGTGGTGAGAGGGGTTGGCTGGGCACATACTGCTGGCCAGAAGCACCTGGGGTCATCATTGTTCAGGCTGGAGTTCCCTGGAGACCACAAAGCTCTCCCAAGAGCCAGGCTGCCCCAAGCGTGGTGTCTGGGGCTGCCTCACCTCCCAGAGCTCAGTGTTAAAGACCAGGCTGTTCCAGGCTCCTCTTGGTGGGCCCCAGAGGCTGGGCCTCCTGTTAAAATGCCAGTATTTGACCCTAATAATAAGCTGTGATGTCCTTTCCCCAAAAGACTGAGGGCAGATGGGTGTTCAAGGCTGGCTTCCTGACTCCAGCCAGTGCCTTGGAAGGTGCATGCAAACTGACACTAATACTCCTCCATGCAGAACATCCCTGGAAATCTGCTGCCACCTCCTCCCGGTCCCGCTGCTCTAACGGGACACACGGGAAGTGGTTTGTTCCCCTTTTGTTTTTATATTGCAAGATTTCCACCAAATTCAGGGCAGTTTTGTTTCCTTAGGGGCACTTGCTGTCCTGGTGAAGTGTTACACTTGTGTTTACCTGTGCAGGGCGAGGTGAAGGCGAGTCTTCCACAGTCCCCCTGGGAGGGGTGGGAGGTGTGGACAGAGCACGTTTCCGTGGCATTTCCCACTAAGCTGTGATTGCAGGCCATGGAATTCAACAGAGAGGTCCTTTCTTTTCAGAAGTATTAGTTTTTAATGTGAAAATGGAAGCAATGGAGGGGCAGAGGATTGCTGTTTTTGTCACCACGTGGTGCTGTCACGGTGGGAAGCTCGTGCCGTACTCGTGTAGCAAAGGCAGTGCTGGCCAACCAGTGGTAGGGTTGGTGCAGGAAAACTTTGGATCCCAGCAAGAGGCATTATCTGTGTTGAGATGTGGGGGGTTCTGCTTATCCCAGGTTCCAGGCACGAAGTTGGTTGGGATTTCCTTCTTGTGCAACACAAAAGCTTTACCCACACCCACTGGAGAGCTGTCCCCACTGTCACTTTAGCCTGGTGTTGAAGTCACATCATGTTGTCCACTCGTGGTGGGTAGGTCTTTGCTGGGTTTGGCTTTAGTGAAGCTGGAGAACGAGATTTGGGAGAAAGTCTTCCCTGAGCACACACACATAATCATGCATTTGATGTCCCCTGAGCATAGGGACCATAACCAGACACAATCACGGGGGTGTGAGTGGGATCAGAGGGGACACATCCACAGCCATAAACTTCCCTGTGGTGTTTGTGTCAGCATCTGGTACAGCTCTTCCTTCCAAGCAGGCTGTGGGATTGATTCCCTTCAGCCTCTTTGCAGGAAAAAGCAGTAACTTGCTGGAGTTCTATTTAAAAAAAAAAAAAAAAAGCGTTTTTCAGCCTGACCTCTTTGGAAATGGTGTAAAGTTATGAGTTCACACAGTGGAAGTCCTGCAGACCAAAACCTGCTGTGGGGACAGTGATGTGGTCCCAACCAAAATGGACACGGAACCGAGTGCTGAAATCCTTGCGTGAATGGTTTGTGATCCACACAAAAATATTCTGCTTTCACCCGTTTCCTCCCCACCTCTGCCTCCCCTCCGGGGAGAGAAGGACTCTTACTGTAAAAATACGGACTTTTAAACCTGTTGACTAAAAACAGTAATTAATATTAATTTATATTTGTGAAAGAAATGCCACTGTCCTAGTGATTTCTGATGTAAATATGTTGTTTATATAGTATGTATGAAATTTTCCTACATTGTAAAACTGCTGTACTTTTGATTCTTGTATATTAAAAAGTGTTACTGAGATTTTCAGAAGGGCCCCGGCGTGGTGTCTCTGGGGGGTCCTGTGGCAGGTCTGGGGGCTATTTTGGGATGACAGGGCCCTTCCTGGCCAGCCACAGGCAAGCAACTGTGGATATTTTCGCTGTGCAGGAATAAGCATGTTCTGCTTGGCTGTTCTTACACAGTTTCACAGTCTGTGGTGATAGAGACTTGGAAGCCTCTTCAGATGGGAATTTCCACCTGATCAGGAGCTGTAAATTCTCTCAGCCAGACCCACCAGGATTTCACTGGGATGATAATGATGTTTAGTGTTTATCCCACCTCCATGTTTTATGGATCTCTGGGGATGTGTAAATTTCCTTTTTACCTTTTCTGGGGAGGATTCCCCTTTCTCTAGGAGAAGTGGTGCTGCTGCTGCACCGGTGAGTTCTCCTCTGTCCCCAGCCCCTCCTGGGCAGGATGTGCCTCTCCCCAGCTGGGATGTGATGGCATCCAGTGGCTGCTTTGCTTTGGTGTTTACCCTCCCCTGCTCACACCGAGGCCCACACGGACAGGCACGGAGCAGGGACTGGAGCCATTTCTCCCAAGTTACAAAAGCTCATTGTAAAAAGCACTTTTCACACCTGTAGCCACTGGGTCCAGCCCTTCCCAGTCTCTCTGCTGCTGAGCCAAGTTTCAGCCAAGAGTGAAATTTCACAGCTGAGTTATATGCTCCTGAAAAATGGATTTCCTAATGGAAAGAGTGACTGGCTGTTAGCCATGGGGCTCGGCAGGGAGAGGGGCTCGGCTGCAGGGAGGCACAGGGGCTGCAGGGAGCTGGGCTGGGTGTACGTGCCTGGGCACAGGGGCCTGAATCTACCTGAGGCCAGTGGCTTTTCTAAATTTTTTTTTTTTTTAATTTAAGCAGGCAGGTAAGGATGTGGGCACCCTGATCCCAGGTATCTCCCTAGCACAGCTCAGCTCAGCATCCCCCTGCCCACTCATGTCCACAGCACCACTGAGAACAGTTAAATCCTTCCCAAAACTGATGAGGAAACGACCCCTTCCCACCTGTCCGTGTCCGGCAGGTCTGGTCATTCCCACAGGAATGTGTCACCCATAAGGACACGGTCCATGCAAAGCCCTGTGCTGGCACAGGGGGCAGACCCCCAGCCCTGCCTCGCACCCACCACCCCAGGGAGGGGACAGGGCTGTGCTTTACAGCGGAGCAGACCCTCTAGAGGGCAGCCGGTTCCCAGTAAAAAGCCGGTTTTTGGAGAAGAACACCATTCTGCAGCTGGGGCTGCTCCCGGACAGAGGGCGGCTCCCGGTCCTGGCTCACCCCGAGCACTCGGATGCGAAGCTCAGAGCCCAAGGCAGTGCCAAAGGCCAGGGATGGGCAGGCACAGCCAGAGTGGGACTGGAAACCCACCCCAGGCCCCAGGTGGTGGCACTTGAGGTGTTGTCCATCACAGAGTGATGGGGTGGGACCCTGGATCCCCGTGGCCCTGAGCATGGTCTGGAGAGCAATTTGAACCTCTCCCAGGTGCCACAGGGCCACCACTGCCACCACCGATGGCCCTGCACAGCCTGTGCCTCCCCCAGCGCCTCCTGGGGATGCTTTGATGCCTTGTGTGGGTAATGGGGACAGGGCATCCTCGTGGCTCGGGTGTCACCATGCCCTCTCATCAGCACTTTGTCCCTCTGGGACATGCAGGTGCTGCCTGCTGCTGTCCCCAGCTGGAGAGCAGGGGGCCACTGGTGACCTCCTGGCAGAGCAGTCAGTGAGGGACACCCCTGGCCCCTGCACCCTGGGCACTTTGTACGTGAGTTTCCAGGTTTAGCCATTTCGAATGAGCTTGTGGTGCAAGGAGGGACCGACAGAGTGGATTTGGCTCTTTCCAAATGCTGCCAGTTCTCCGGGCTCTAAGAGGGGAAGGTCAGGTGTCACATCGCTGGTGTTGGGCATCACTGCATGGATTTGCCCAAAAAATACGTTTTAAGTCGGTGCTGGTGTCCCACCCACCCTCAGCACCTCCCTGTCCCCAGCTGCTGTGACAAGGAGTCCCTTCAGATTTCATAAATGGAAAATTTAACAGAAAAAAAAAATGCAATTTTGTTTTTCCTCATTAGAGGGCAGCAACAAACCCAACTGTGACAGACGGGAGAGCTGCCCAACAAAAGGGAGATCATGGAAAGGAGGAATTACCGTCACTGGGATGTGCATCCCAATCTGCTGGGGTGAGCAGGGGAGGATGATGGTACCCACGTGAACTCCACTGCTGCGTATCTCTTCTCCCAGCGAATCAAGGCTCTAATGGTTTATTATCTATATTTCCCCCTCATCCCCTTTTTAATTTTCTCACTTGGTTGTAGACAAATTGAACTCCAGAGTGAAATTCTCAGAATTCAGGACAGAAATGAGCTCTCAGAGGGTCCTTGAGGTGGAAGAAAGCTGCTTTGGAGTGAGGGCAGAAATGGGGCAGCACCTGCATCCCGAGTGGGGAACAGCACCAGGCAACACACGTGGAACAAACTGAGACCCACTCATTTATTGTCAAAAAACCCTCAAACTTTACTTGCGTTTCTCTCAATAAATAATTTACAGTATTTACAGGCGGTGACACTCCCGTGGGTCTCAGCGCAGGGAGGAGCTGGGGGGCATTTTCAGAACACCCCCCTTTGCCTATGGGTTTTTTGTTTTGTTTGTTTCCAAGTATCGGGTCCTTCTTGGCCACACTTCACCTTTAACCAGAACTGGGTCAAACATAACCAAAATAAAGTGCTTCACTGTTTGCTTCTAAAATAGGGATACCCCAACCACCCCACGCCATCGGCCACCACTGGAGCGCCCACCTGGACAGAGGGAATGAGCCATGCCCTAACCAGACTTCCCTTGGGTGGAAACCACCCCTAAACCACAGCGAGTCGTGCCGTGGGGTGATTGTTTTATAGGAAAGGGAGGTCTTAAGGGAATTACTGACCTGTTGGCACGCTGTGGCTGGGCCAGCTCAGGCAGCTTTCAAGCAGCACTGTGTGCTCAGAGGGAGGCTATGCACAGCTGCATTTAGCTGTGGGGTAAATCTCCTCTTTGCCCAGAGACAGATTTTGGCTTTTAAAAGGTGTGTTTTGAATTTCTAGGGAAGATAAAAATTTGTTTTCTCTACAACAAAGGAAAGAGAAAGTCCAAATCAGCCTGGCTGAGCATTAGTGCATTGGGAAATGAAACTGTCCAGTGGCTGCTCCCCTCAGCACCTCCAAATTGTGGTATCCTTATTTCAAAATCTCCCTAAACAGAGTATCTGGGGCATCAGCAAACAAAGCAAGGAGCAAAGTAGTAAACACATCTTTTTGTTTCTTGTCTTTCCTTAAACATTTAAAAACCAATTACATCTTTTCATCTGTACAGTCACACGAGATCAATGCCAGGGCTCTATATATTAAGGAGACAATATAAATTACATCCATTGACACAAGTTTGCATTTCTCTGCTGCTTTACAAATGGAGCTCTAGAGCTGTAAGGACACAATGAATAGTCACGTTCAGTATTTACACCAGGCTGCCTCTTGGCACCAGTTCAGGCTGCCAAACCAAGCCTGTTCCCACCTCTTTTGGTGCTAGCTTGTCTCATCACGCCCAGAGACCTCCCTTGAGAGCAGGAGGTGCCCCCAAGTGTGACACGTTTTGGGGCTTGTTTCTGGGAACTTCCCCCTGAGGAAAGGTGGGGGAAACCCACCAGGAGGTCTTGAAGGCGCAGACCAAAGGTGGTCTTGTTTGTTCAGTGAGTGACGGGGTGAACCACGGGGGAACACGGAGTGGAGGAGATGGGCAGCACTGCCTGGTGGGGGAAGGAGATTATTGATGGTTTCGAGGCAGGGAACAGACATCTGGAGGCAGCTGGGGGGGTCCTCTGCTGCATCCCGTCTCCTGGCTGAATTTCTGACATTGCCCCATTTCTGATTCAAGCCCCGAAGGGCTTAAGGTGCAACTGGTCTGCAATGGGGTTGCAAGTCGCGGCCCCAGGATGGGGAGCAGAGCAGAGACCTAGCAGCAAAAAAAGAGCACCATGCTCCTGCTCCATCCCAGGGCTGGGCCAGGCCGAGCCTCGGGCAGGGAGGGGCTGGAGGGAGGTGCAGGTCGGGTCTCCCACTGAGCAGCCACGCTGCTGCCAGCGTTAGGGGACCAGAGAGAGAAAGTTGTGAGGAACTCATCCAATGCTGGGCAGAAGTTGCAGAAACCGCTCCAATACTGGCCAGGTTTCTCCCGTTGCCATCAAGAGTCCACGGTGGGTCCAGGCAGAGACAAGGGAGACAGGAATAAAACTACTGAGTGAATCAGCCAGGTGAACTGGCTAAAGTAGGGGACGCCTTTGAACCATTAAAAATGCAGGCCAAGGCTGGAGGAACGTGTCCTCCTTCCACCCAGAAGGTGCCTGGCACCAGCAGCCAAGCAAGAGTGGGATCATTGCCCACCATTTCGGCCCCTTGCACCCCTTTCTGCACAGCAGGGCTGTGGGCAGAGCAGGACGTGCTGAAAAGCAGAGCCCAGCCCCGGTGAGCAGGACATCCTGCCCTGCTGTGCTGGCCAGGCTTGGCCTGTCCCACTGCTCCGTGCCCTCCTGGTGGGCTCTGCTCTCTGAAGACAAAGCCATGGTCACACACACCAGTGCCACAGTCACCCCGTGCGTTGTTGGGACTGGGGGAGCACCAAGAGGAGAGCAGCTGCGAGGGTTCCCCAGCACCCACTCTGCTGGGAGCAGGAGCAGGGGGAGGTGAGGAAGGTCCAGACAAGGTACAGTCCAGCAAAAACTCCTGACTGGTCCCACTGGCAGCACGTTCCTCCCAGGCAAGAGCTGGGAAGGTGGAGGACTTGTACCAAGAGAGAGATTGAGGTCTGAGGACAACCCATGTGGCTCTGATGTCCAACCTCTCGTTTTCCAGCACCTGCATCTCATCCCTGGTAGCCTCCTGCTCCCCTTTCCCTTCTCTCCAAGGTGTGAAGGAGCAAACCTCTATAACAAGCACAACCAACACAAACACAGCAGTGCTACCCAGAGGGTGGGATGTGTTCCCGTGGGAGCCGTGTTGCCCGGGGTCAGGTCCCGTGTCCTTTCATAGAGGTGCAGCTTGTCCTTGTTGGAGTGAAGCACCTTCACATCCTCAAAGGCATAGTAAGCAGCCAGCATGAAGTTGACATCCCCCGTGGTGAGGAGGTCGAAGACACAGGACTGGAAGTAGAGGTCCTCCACGGGCAGCTTTTCCCTGCACTTGGCCGTGGCCGTTTCGTAGGTGAAGGCCTCGGGCGGGGCGGGCAGGCTGGGCCCCTTCCTGCGGGCACGGCCCTCCGTGGCCTGGGCCGAGCGGACGGTCTGGAAGTCAATCTGTTGGTTTTGTGGACAACCACGGAGGCAGAGGTAGAGGCCCTGACTGTCCCGGTCCTCCACGGCGTTGACCACCTCCTCCGGCATGCGCACGGCGAAGGTGAGGTACCGGCCCACCTGCCTCACCACGATGGTGGTGCCGATGTACTTGGCCTGGATCTCGATGTGCTGCCCCGACACCTTCTCCGTGATCTTCAGGCTGTTGGCTCCGTGCTTGTCCCCTCCGTTCTTGGAGCCGTCGACAAAGGCAGCGGGGAGCTCGTCCATCTCTGCCTGGTACACCTTCTGATCCACGCACTCCTGGAAGCTCTTGAAGATGATGGTGAGCTGTGGGGGAGGAAAGGAGCATGGTTACAGCCAGTGCTGACGGCCTGAGAGCACACAGCCACCACCAGCACGGGGGTGGGAGGTGGAAGGGATGGATGCTCAGTTCGGACAGGAGCGAGACCTTCAGCTCACGGGCAAGTCCTTTGTCCTAAGAAGAGGCCCTGACTTTTAGCCACCCAGACACGGTCATCCTGCTCCAGCAAAAGGGTGAGGACACTGTGCACAGATCCAAGACCCAGAGGCTTGACTGGAGGCACCACCTGGATCCGCCTGTTATCTCCAGGCGCAGCACAAGAGCCTCCTTGCAGCTGGAGCTGGGTGGAGTATCCCTGCTCACAGGCCTGTGGCAGCATGCCCGTGCACGCTGCTCTGCCTCGCCTCCAGGGCTGGCAGATGGCAGTGGGGATGAGCCCTGACTCCCTTGGAGGCGGTGGAGCTTCTCCTCCGACTCCCATGACATTTACATCCCAAGGGCTGGACCAATTTGTTTGCCTAACCAACTGCAGACCAACAGGGATTTCTCCCCTGGGCCCTCAAACGTGTCCTGCTCTGTCTCAGCCCCACAGGCACACGTGTTCAGCCTCTTCCAGTGGGGTGGCCCTTCTAGGGGTGACTTGGTGGTGGCCTTGGCAGTGCTGGGTTAATGGTTGGACTCAGTGATCTAAAGAGGTCTTTTCCAACCTTAATGTTCTGTGATTCTGATACAGAGCCCAACATGCCTTCTCACCCCTGGCTGGGCTCAAACACAGGCCCCTTGCCAGAGGAAGGACCTCACAGTGCTTGCTCTTCCCTTGCTGTCCTGGCTTTTGGAGGGAAGACTTGGGGAGGAAAATGAGTAGAATTTGCATGTACAAACAGTGCAAACTACGTTTCCTCTTTCAGCTCTTGCACCTTTCTGCCCATGAGGGAGAACTGGCAAAGGGGACCTCCCACCACGTGGCCCCCATGAAGGGGGAGACTGAGACCTGGCCAGAGTGGGGCAGGGCTGGAGAAGAGAGCAGAGAACACAAAGAGCCCCAAGGATCGAGCCCTCCCATCCTTTCCAGCAGCACAGTGCCCACAGCAGTGCTTCCCACAGCTCATGCTGCAGATCTCATGACTAATCCCTCCTCACCACAAGCCCGTGAGGCAGATAAGGAGAGAAAAGGCTCAATTAAGATTGTGATCCTGCGATCCCAGCAGGTCCTGGGATCCTTAAGGGCCACTTTCCTCAAGCCAGACTTCCTCACAGGCTTCAGCAGGTTTTGATGTCTTTTAGTGGTGAGGACTTCAGAGCATCATTAAGTATCTTTTAGGGGGTTTGTCAGGGCCAGGTCAGAACCTCACTGCCAGTTCCAGCTCAGGATAAAGGGTTGACATTCAGAGCAGAGAAGCAGCCCCTACCCTACACATGCTTCTCTCCTCTCCCCACATACAGGGAGAAGCAGAACTCCCAGACATGGTGAGACAGGACATTTTCCAAAAGCAAGAGGATGCCTCCTGCTGAGCCTCCCTTTTTCTTTGGCACAAAAAGCGCCCTGTTAGCTTTAGAGCTCATGCACCAGGGGCAGCACACCAGTTCCTCAGCTCCAGGTCCCTCCTGAAGCTGAGGCTGTGACACACAAGTCCTGCTGTGTCACAGCAGCACATTTTCACTTGGGCTTTCTGTTTGCCTCGCACCTTTGGGATGTTTATTTAGTCTGTCAAAGCACCTCCAGAACAGACTGTTCCCCACAAAATGTCTTGACTTGGCTGCAAACCACAGAGACAATTACAAGCCTGGGTAGAGGGGAAGGCAGTGTGAGGAGCTCAGCTCCCTCCAGGCTTTTTCCTGCGAGCTGGAGCCTCCCTGGAGGGCAGTCCTGGGTTTGCTTAGGCCTTGGGGTTCCCCCAAAATGTAACAGCATCATTCCTGATCTGGCTGTTCACAGCAACCTGGAGTCCCAAGGTGGGAGCCCTCTTAATTTGCAGTCCCTGGCTTGGCCATGAAGGTCCCCTGAGATGCAGCACCTCAGCCTGATCACTGTGATGGGGCTGGATGTGCTCAACAAGAAACCACAGGCCACTTCAGTGAAGGCTGGGGACAAAACAAGGATGGACATCTGATATTTAGGGCCAAACATTCACATTCAGAGGAGCTCACGCTCTGTCTTACCATCCCCAAGGAGATGTGCTAACGGGGGAAGACATGGAGGAAAGAAAGGCTGCTCTGAAGCCTCCCTGCCCTTGCCCACCTCTGTCTGGGGGGACACGGCCAAGGCTCACCTTGCTGGTGGCGGTGGCCGAGGAGCCAGGCAGCACGGGCGTGTTGGTGACCTGCACGTTCAGGTAGTTATTGTCTATGAGCGGCCAAGCCCCCTGCACCTTGCAGGTCTGGAAAGTGTCCGTGAAAGTCCTGAGGTGGGGGTCCCCGAAGAGCCCGCAGTGGGTGTAGTTGGGGGCGGCCGAGTGTTTGTGGAAGCTCTTCTCGTAGTGGCAGATCTCGGGGCTGTCGGAGCGCTCCTGGCTGTCCCCGGGGGGCAGGGTCCGGAGGCGGGGCTGGGACGTGGGGCCATCCTTGGAGCAGTTGTGCTGCACCATCAGGTCGTCTATGCCATGCACGGCCGAGTGGTAGGCCAGGTCGCCGCGGCAGGTGCGGGCGGTGCGGCGCGTGCAGTGCGCGTAGGCCCGCAGCGCCGTGCAGAACTCCGGCGCCTCCTCCGCGCCCGCCTGGTGCGAGCCCGACGTGGCCGCCCAGAACTCAGAGTTGCACTTGAGGATCTTGCATGGAGATGTCGCTGCGGGAGGGCAGAGCACAGAGGGGGTCAGTGCCGGCTCGCCCGCCTGCGGGACGCCCAACTCCACCCCCGCCCACAGGCCGCGGCCTCCTCCCGCAGCCCCAACTCGTGACGCCGGCCCGGCCGTGTGACGGGGCCCCGCTGGCCAGATGTGACCCTCTCACATGACCCAACTCTCACGCATCAAAGCCAAGGAAACCGACAGGATCTGCCCCAATTTAAGCCCAAAAGGGAAAGAGCATCCAGCCTTTAGATGAATGATCATGGGGGCAAACCATGGTGTGGGAGAATGGGACGCATTCATAAGCAGCGATAAGGGAGGATCATTAATGTGGGGGGAGACGCAATGGGGTTTTTAATGCCTTTTTAGGGTTTGACATTCTAAGCTCTGTGCTGCGTGTGTTACTGGGCGCTGTGTCCGGACTGAGCTCTACCAGCACAAAACTCTGCTCGCTCTCTTCCTTTTCCTCCTTTAAGGGCTTGGGGAAACCCAGCACTGGCACAACCACTGTGCCCAGGTTAGAGCAGGACCAGTGCATGACCCACCCTGCAGCACAGCCCGAGGCCATCCACCATCCACCAGTGACGGGTGCAGCGCCTGTCCTTGTCCCCGTCCCTCCGGCAAGAAGTGGGAGCCAAAAAACCTCTTTCTTGCCATCTGTGCGGCTCTGCCCAGCCCTGGGAGCCCGTTCCCCACCACGGCCCGCTGAGAGAGAACAAGAGGAGGAGGAGGAGAAAAACCGGAGCAGCAGGTGCGGGGATGCCAGCGAGCCCCCGCCTCCCCTTCCCGCCCGCCCGGTGCTGCCCAGGCGGAGGCGAAGCCAGAGGCTGCAGGGCCTTTGCCGGGCTCAGCCGCAGCCCTGGTGCTTCCTGGCAAGGCAGAGGAAGGCAAAGAAAATTCAGATCCTGTTTTTCCCCCCCCACACACAACGTCTGCTCCCTGGGGCAGCGTGGATTCCCTGGAGCAGACTTGAAAGCAGCTGTGCAGAAAGCACATGGCCATCGCTGAATGTCGCAGACACTGCTCTGCCCCTGCCAATTTGGAGTCTTGCTGGGTGAACCCAGGCTCACACTACTTAAAATTCATGGCATTTTCCTTCCTCTCCTCTTAATCGACCCCCTCGGAGCGCTTGGAAACAGGATGGGTTCAGGCACAAAAGGCAGCAGGAGGAGGAGAAGACAAGCACCACCATTTCCAGATGCTTTCATGGTGCCTTTTACAGGCCTGCCCATATATTCCTGTCTCGGGGCTTGTTTAGAAGGAGCCTGGCAGGGCATCTGTGCCAAAAGCATCTCAGATTTGTTTAGAAGGAAAGTTACAAAACCCAGTATTGTTTCAGGGAAAACAGTATGCTTGAGTTTTAAACATCACAGTGCTGGAAAGCTAAACAGAGTTGGTGCTGGAAAATCAGAATGCGACACTGAGACTACAAAACACTGAGCTGTTCGGCTGTGAGAAACAAACCTGTCTCCCCTCTGTTTCCAAGAAGAGTGAAGTGCAAATAGGAAACGGTGACAGGTTCCTTGCAGTTTTAAAATTCATGTTTAATAAACTCAGATGCTAGCAACAGCACTGAGAACCCGCGAGCTGTTTGGTCTTGGCAGCATCCCACTTAAACCTGCAAGAAGCTCTGTGGAAAGCCTTTAACTCATCATTGACCAGAGGTGACTCAACAGCAAGGTTCTGACCTGGGACATGGGCTCATGTTTCTGCTAAGTCTTGTGCATGTATGGGTCAAATTTAAATATATTTATTATTTCATTTCCCTCTCTTGTTCTTCCCAGGAGTGTGGTTTTCCACCAGGACTGTCATAATGGAAGGCAGGAGTCAAAACAGCACACAGGAGTGTGACCAGTGCCACCACTGCTGGTTATCCCAAACCCTTGTGGCATCAGGCAATTAAAGTCATTGCTCTCCTAGCAGTTATGCTAATGAACAGCTGGAGGATGCCTTGGGGTTGCGTGTGGCAGAAGGTGCTGTCACTGCAGCCCGACCTGCCCGCACAGCCCCAGGAGAAGCTGGAGGACACGTCCCTGGACACGCAGGAGCCACACACCCCACAGCTCAGCAAGGCACCAGGATGTGCTACACAAAGCATCCCATCCAGCCAGCAGCTTGCAGAGTCCCGGCTGCAGCACTTCGGCTGCTCCAGCCCTTCAAACACTAGAGAGGATTTTTTAGCAGGAACAAACCCACAGCCTCTTGCTCTTTAAGGACTTGCTTCACTCGCTTGGATGAGGAGATGCAGGCGTGAGCCAGGGACAGAGGGGGCCCTGCTAAACAGCCCCCCAACACCCAGTGCTGGACACATCCTGGTGCTGAGCATCCCTCACTGCTGCCCTGCCCGGGGTCACACATGACTTTATAAGGTGCTGAATTAAAAAATCCCGACCGAACGGAGGGCAGGGAAGCCACTCTCCCTCCTTCCTCCCCGCGCCTGAAGGGGGAGCGTTCTGCTCTAAGATGTTATCGCTCCGCCTTTGGCACCCGAACCCTTCTCGCCGTTTCGCTCGGGGCCCCATATAAGGCCCGATCTCCCGATCCAGGTGCCCCGGCGCCGGGCGGTGTGCGCGGGCACTCCCGGCCGCTCCCGCCTGCCCTTTCCATGGACATTTCCCCAGCCACCTCACGGCAAATCCCTCCTGCTGCTGGGGAGGCACCGCGGCTGACAAAGGCTGTGGAGGAGAGCAAACACGACCCTTACCCCTCCCAAGCAGCCGTGCCTCGTCCCCTCTGGCAGCAGCTTTGGCACAGTGGTGCGGGCTCATTTGTACCCTGGCCAAGAAACGATGTTTATTCAATTTCGCATAATCTATTTTCCATCGACTCACAATGGTTCTGTTTTTCAACCACAGATGACTTAGCATGGAAACAAATCCCTCTCTCAAGCAGGAACCCAGCAAGGCTCTCCTGGGATTTGTGAGACATCCCCAGGTCTGGGTGGTTTCTTGGCCATGGCAAAGCAGCCCTCATCTCACAGATAGGTGACTTCAACCCCTCCAAGCCACCTCCCAACCTGCCCGTGATCTTCTTTCAAAGGCCTTGGTGCCACTCAAACCAGGGAACAAAATCTCCTTTGTTGTCTTGAAACCAACAGTTTTGAAAAGTTAAAGCCAGAAAAAATCAGAAAACCACCTGGACTAGGACAGCCCCTCCTACATCCCCTGTTTGTTCAGGGACACTTCCCGTGAGGACTCCTGAGGTCTGTTCGGACTGAAAAGCCACCTCGTTCCTGGGCGGGCTGTTTCAGGAGTTTATCACCTTTACAAAACACGGGTCTTGGTTCTAAGTGGATTTTATCTGACTTCATTGTAAGGACATAAAAAGAACCAGCGATTTTCTCCAAAGCAGTAAAAGGTCCGTTAGTAACGAGTGCGTTTCCCACAAAGATATTTACACACTGCAATCAAGTCCCTTGTCAATCCTCCAGATAAGCTAAACGGTTTGCACTTTAAAGTTCTCGCTGGAAGGTGTTTGCCCAGCCCTACCACCAGCTCTCCCTCCAGCAGCCTTGTTTCCTGCACAACCTGCCACTCCGACAGGCATCGGGATAAGGGACACGCTCACAGCTCTGCCGAGGTCACCCCTTTCACCACGCCAGGACACTGCACTGAGCAGGGACACGAGATGGGACCTTTTCCTGAGCTCCTGGTTTGGAAAGCCCTGGTGCTCCATTCAACAAGCATCCCATGGACCACCAAACACACACGCAGGGTTCTGGGGTATCACACGACCCCGGTCCCACCGCTCTGCCTCGTCATCAGTACACTGCGTTAATTGACGTCAAATTAAATGTTCAAACATATGCATGCATCTAACTTTAACAGCATTTAATTATCAGTGCCCCCCTACTCTCCCTTCAGCTGGTGTCAAGTAACCTGGATTTCATTTACCCAAATCACGCTCTTTTAGAAAACTAGCACAAAATCAACATTTAATCTATTGTCCTGTAATTCCTGTAACAAAGAGAATTACTGGAAATTAATTTCTGTAAGCAAAAGCCAACTCTTTTAAGACTCTTGAATACACGCTCACCAGACCTGTTAATTTTAAAGTGTTCACTGCTAAGCAATGTTTTTTAATATCCTCTTGGTTCCTAACGGGCTGGAAAGTATTTCATCACCCACATGTGATGCAAATACATCATCCCGCGTTTTTCCAAATACATGGATTGAAGTGTAGATGTGCAAGCCTCACACATGCAGTAAAGGGCCTTTTTGGAGAACACAGTAAAACCTAATTACCTTTGGCCTCAGATCTGAGCACCCAGACTTAGGCTCCTAAACACATATTTATTTAAGTAATCTAAATAAACATATTTATGCTGACACCTCAATAGGAAAGGCACGATTCTCCAAGGTGCTAAATACCAGCAACATCTGCCAGCTTCAAGGAGATGTGGGCTGCCCTGCTCACAGGCGGACAGCAGTCACCACCAGCATGAAAATGACCCCAAAAGAGTTTAAAAAAAATAATAAATCAGACTGCTCCTTAAAAACACAGCACAAGGGATTGCTTCCAGCAAGGTTTCAGGAGTCCCATGCAAAAAGCGAGGGAATGAACACTGTGCTTTGCATCCAGCCCCTTGTGCTGCCCCTGTCCCAGGGGGTGTCTCTGTGAGCCATTCCACATGGTGGCCACGCTGGACCCACATCCCGATGCCCGCTAGGGTTGTGAGATTAGCTATAAAGCAGGATTTTTTTTTACAATTAGGCTGCTGAAACACTGTCACGGGTTGCCCAGAAAAGTGGTGGGTGCCCCATCTCCGGAGACATTCAAGAGGTCCCTGCCCATGGCACGGGGGTTGGACGGGGTGACCTCTGAAGGCCCCTTCCAACCCAAATCATTCTGTGATTCTATTTTATGACACGGATCAGCCGGCGCCTTGTCACACCAGGGAGAGAAAGGAGCGGTTTGGAGCAGCCCTGATGGATGGGATGTCACGGGCAGGGACAGCTCTCCCGCAGCCCCTCCGGGCACCGTGGGGTGAGCAAGACCCAAGGGCCACCTGACCCAAGCCCGGTGAAAGGATTTGTGCGGGAAGGCAGCGCCGGGCTCTTCCAGCGACCTCCTTTGAACTGTTAATCAAGCACAATCTTGCAGAATAATAGCCTGGTTATTATTGCCTTGTTTGCATAACAAAGAGGCCCAATAAAACTGATTTGACTGTGCTCAGAGGGGGTGTGAAAGATCAGCCCTGAGAAAAGAGCTGCAGGAATGCAGCAAACTGCTCCAAAGCCTCAACCCAGGAAGAAAGACAATGCAATTTGCCATCAAGAAAAGCCCAATAGACCAATAAATTACCCATGTGCAAAGGGATTAGATCAGGTTTCAGTTGCACTGAAGTGGGGGGAGGACCGGGAGGAGGGAACTGAAGGAGAAAAATAAACCTGACTCTCTTAAAGAGCTCGGGCTCATATTTTGCAAGGGTGTGCGTGGGGAGGTTGGCTCGGAGGGGCCACCTTCCATGCTGGGGCCGGGTTTATGTGCTCATTTCCACCGGCAAAAGCAGCAGATGCATTAAATCCAGGCAAAGGCCCTACTTGTGTACAAGAAAGTGACTCTAGATGTACCCCAGAGCACACCTCAAACCGTGCAGCTTCGTTTAACCCAGTCCTTGTCCTGCTCAAGAGGATGCTGGGGGAAGGAGAAACCAGTTCCTTGAAGTCAGAAGAGGGACACAGGAGCAGTTTTCTCGTTTCAGCGCGTGTCAGTCGCTGAAGCATCCGCAGGACCTGCCACGGCCAACTCCATTCTGTCCTCAGCGCCGAGTTCACGGCCCCCCATCTCTCCTCTGCAGGCGTCGCAGAGACACGGGGCAAGTACGGGCAGGACACCAGCGGAGTCGGTGTCTTCGCCGGCTGGAGCGAACTGCTGCACGCTGCCGAGGAGCCCTTGATGGCTGCTGTCACTCAGTCAGCCCTTCTGGCTCCAGACCCGGCTCACGGCTGAGCCGGCACTCCGCGCCAGCCCAGGCAGCCCTCCCCGGCCAGACCGCTGCTCCGGGCTCACCTCGGCATCCCCGTGCAGGGACAAGGGCGAGCAGGCTCCATCCCAGAGGGCACCGGCCACGGGGCCGCGCTGCTCTGAGAGCCACCAGCAAACCGCGGGGAGCTCGGGAGGAATGGTGGGCTGAGAGGGGGAACCAGCGCCGCAGACAACGCAGCAACTGAGTCACAGACTTTGTTCTCGGCTCTTCCTCCTGGGATTCGGGCCTCAGCACGGCCTTTGCCGCAGCTGTTGAGCTTCTGCCCGCTCAGGGGAAGCGGTGCCAGCGGGTGGTTCAGAAGATGCAGATTTTGCTCCTTCAAGAGCTGGTGGATGGAGGATGAGGAGGGAGGGGAGTGATAGGGCAGTGATCTCCTCTGACTCTTCACCTGCAGAAGGGCTCTAACAAAGCTGCCTCTCCAGCACAGTGTGCCCCGGGCTGGGAAGCCGTTCTGGAAGCCGTTCTGGAGCTGCACACCTGACTCTCCCCGCCGGGAGTGCACCCGGACACTTTCACCAGCAGTTCCCAAGAGCTGGTAAATCTCCTCAGGCAAACGGCCCAGCTAAGAGATGAGGACACGGAAGGATGTGAAGGCTTTCACCCAGGATGAGCCCCGTGGGAAGAGCCGTGAATTTGCACTCTCATCCCCTGCATGAAGCATCACCCTCACCTTCCTCAGCCACCACCACCCATATCCCCATCCCTCTGGAGCAGCGGTGCCCGGGTAAGGTCACCGTGCCAGCCACCCCCACTGCCGAGTGTTTCAGGTTTCCAGCAGACATCACTCTCCCCACGCCAAAGCTGTTTTCCCAGGGTGCCTTTGAAGGCAGCGCTGCCACCCACCAGTGCCCGGGGGCCCCCCAGGTGTGGCAGCGGGTCCCTCGCCCTCCTCCCCCTCGCCCGGGCCGCGGCAGGGCTGGCAGGGAAACGCTTTCTGCTCACAGGTGTGGATTCCCTCTAGGAATAATCATCCCCACTGTGCTCTTGTGAAATTTCAACCCTTCAAACGCAGAGGTAAATGAGATACAAAACGAGGAGATGGAGAAAAGCCCGGAGCACATAAATCTGGATGAGGCAAATTTATACAATTAAATGTCTGCCAAAAAATTGCGGCATCTCAATTGGAGGCGTTGGCTTGCGCAGGGTGTGGGGTGGCAGCTGCCCGGCTGGAAGGCCCCACAAGCCCATCAAGACACCTGACTGATGCTGGAGCCCCACCTGGGGATGCAGGGGACCTTAGGGATCCTTTCCTGCAGGCTGGGCTCCCACCCAGCACCAGACTCCCTCCCCATCGCTCATACCCCATGGAAGCCACAGTATCTGTTCATCCTTCACAGCCACAGACCTTCAGAGGTTTATTTATTTTTAAATGCTGCCTCTCCTGGACTCAGGTTTTAATTTTGAGAGGAAAAAGTAACTTTCTAACTGGAACTCACTCCCCCAGTCCCACTGCTCCCCCACTCCTAGCCCAGCACAGTGATGCCTTCTCATGACTGTGGGCTGGCAAAGTTCGGAGTCATGGCCTGCCACATGCCCTTGTCATCTCAGAAAGGGCCAGCTGGAGTGTGTCACACAGCAAGAGAAAAAGGTAGCTTGTCCAAAACCCAAAATGCCATAGATCATTACTGGGGCTTTGGGGACCAAAGTCAACAGCTGTCCAGGAAGGAGAGGAAACCAAGGGAGGAGAAAATTCTTTGGCCTCAAGTGAAGCTTGCTCTCTGCCTGACCCATAAAACCTGTACGTCAGGGACAGCTCTGCTTGCTGGGAACTGAATGGGCAAACACTTCTGGATGCTCATGCAGTGCAAAGTGGGACTCGCCACCCTTCTGAAGGACCTGCTGTCCCTGCAGCTGTGGGGACAGGAGACCCTGGCCACCCCACACACCACGGCCAGGCCGTCAGACAGAGCGGCTCAGTCTGCGCCTACCAGGGCTGCGTGTGTGTCGGAGCCAGCTTGTTCTCTGCAGTGAGAGCCCGATGACTTCATCAAGGGGATGGCATCTGGTTTTGCAGTTGGCTGTAATTCAATTCTCCCCCTTGCTGCAGGAATTTCAGCTGGTGGAGCAGTGATTTACTCAGCCGGGCTGCACTTGAGTGCAAAGCAATCTTGAGGCTACAATCGAACGCACTGTTATTTTGAGAGCTCACGGACAAGGGAATAAATATCCTCTTCTTTTCATCCCAGTAGCTGCCAAGTGCAGGCTACAGAGCTTTTTAAAGGCATTTAGGAGCTCTCCTCTAACAAGTGCACTCTGGATGCTGTGCATGGTCAGGCACAGCTCGCTCCTGATCTGTGGCATCAGGATGGGATTTGCCAGGACAGCCAGAAAGAGACCAGGGCCCCCTCACTGCATCTCAAATCAACCCCCATCCTCCCCAAAACCCCTTCCCCATCACCCCAGCGCACATCACTCCTGCATTCCAGCAGCCCCGAGCTCACCCCAGCCCCCTTCAAACCACCTGGGACCCTGAGGCTCTTTTGGTCCTGGGTTCCTACACTTCCCCTTACTCCAACTTTGGTGTCTGCTCCAACAGGAAAAGCAAATCAAACTCATTCAGATGGATCAAAAGCCCTCATCTTTGACCTTTTTCCTTGTCTCACCAATGCTTATCCCTTGGGAGCAGCAGGGCTTGGCTGTGGGATCCCCTGAAGGACTAACGGGATAAGGAGGGGCTGGCTTGGGCCACACACTGCCCTGCCAGAGCCTACGGATGCTTTATGGGATGTGCTCATCGGGGAGCCAGAAGAGAGACCACAAAACTCATTGTCACTGGGGCCGCAGCCTGGCTCTCCAGGGACAGCAGGTCAGTGCAGAGCCCGAGAAGAGCCCCAGGTCAGGAAGTTTTTATGGTTGCCCAGCCCTGTGAGCACTTTCATGTGCACATCCGACTCGGCACAGCTGTCCAGGCCACAGAGAAAGAAACCTCAGCTGTTCCCATGATAAACCCAAAGTCAATCTTTGTATCGCCTTGCTCCCAGTAACCAAAGGCCAGGAATGTCACGATTTGCTGTGCAAAAAAGCAACGTATCCACCCCATCTACATTAAAAACAAGGTGCCTCCTTCCAGCCCCACAACGTGCCTTGCTGGCAACGGTAGAGAACTCCCTGTTCCATGAACGAGACCAGCTCCAAGCTTGCAACAAAACAGGGAAGCCAAAATATTTCCAGGTTTACGTTTGAATCCCTCCCTTCTTCTCTGCCCTGACAACATCCCGCACAGGCGCGCTCCTCCCCTGCCTCCACCTTCCCCAGGATGGGCTCTCTGTTCACAGCACTCCGGGGATTATTTTAGCAGCCTCTAAGCCCCCCATCTCAATTTTGGCGTAATGCTGCCATCACCTCCCTGCTGCTGAGACAAACGCCATTTATTGACTACTCTGATACACCTCCAGTAGGGCTGGATCCTTATCTGGAATCCACTGTGCTGCCTGGATGGACCAAAACCAGAAAACTCCAAATTTTTACGGAGGCAGGAGTATATTACAGCCAAAACGGCCAAGCTAGAAACAAACAGGGAAAGCCAAAGCAAACGTGAGCCTGACACACCTGGGACAGAAACACCCAGGGCCGGATTTTGGAAGTACAAAAGGATTGGCAAGAAGACTCAGCACAGCCTGTACTGGGAGGAACGAGGATGGGTCACCTAGGAGATCAGGGTCTCAGGTGGGAGAGGACCCGTGAGCATCCAACGCTGGCACCTGGCACAAGCTCCAAGGAGAATTTCTGCCAAGGAAACTTGAGCAGTGGCCTGCTCTGCCCAGACCTCCTTCCCCAGCTGCCCCACGGTCACCCTGCCCCACGGCCAGAGGACCCAGCCCCAGGGCACTGCACGGTGGGCGCTGCCCAGGAGGCAGCAGGGCGAATCCATCGGTGTGAGAGCAGCACCAGCGGGAATCCAGCCCGGGCTGTGAGCGTAGGGGGGTTAAGCAAATAAATAAATAGGGCAGGACTCGGCGAGGCACTGATCTGACACGCCGGGCGCCCGCTCGGGCAGCCTCCAGCGGCCCTGCTCACCTGGGGCTCCTCGGAGGGGTGCTGGGAACCCGCTGGGAACCCCCAAACTCCCAGGAAGCACAGGGAAAAAGGGGCAAAAGGATACGGCAGGGAATAAATCCCCCCCTTTTTCCTACCTTCCCACCCAAAAAGCTTTCCAAAAAAGCCCCCAGCCTGCTCCCAGCCCTGGGCACGGGGAGCCCCGTCTCCGCCTGCGCCCCGCTCCCGCGGGCTCCGGATCGCCTCGTTCTGCCAGTTCTTTGCACCTTATTTGACTGCTGAAGGGAGAATCAAACAAAGCAGCCAGCCAGATCTCCTATCAAGTTCTTTCTTGCACCGTAAATCTCACAGCCTCGACGCTTTTGCAGCTCAACCGCTCCGAAAAGGGCGTTAAGCAACACATATGGGAGCAGCTCCAGAGTTTCCAGACAAAAACAGGGGGTTCAGTTTCCAGCCTGCTGGGAAAAGTGGGGTCCAGAGAGGCACCTCAGTGCTAAGGGCAGCGCTGAAAAGGTTTTCCTGGAAGAGGGCGAAGAGGGCAAAGATGGGAGGAAGGGCGTAAAGCAGTTATTTATTTATTTCCTACATGTGTGTGCAAGACTACTTCACCTACGGTTATGCAAAAGAAAGGCAGAGACGATTTAAAAATTAATAAATAAAAAAAAAAGGAAGCTTTACTAAACTAAAAAGAGAGATACGGAGATTTAAGCCTTAGAGCTTTTCTTTCTCCCTCCTGCTTTCTCTCCTTTTTTCCCCCCCTTGCAAGTGAAAAAAAAAAAAAAAAAAGAGGTAAAGAAACTGGAGAGTTTTGGAAGGAACAAATCCGCCTCTGTGGACTGGGTTTCCCCTCCCCCAACAAAAACAAGCACTCAGGGCTTGAAGGAATTTGCAGGCAGAGATCTGCCAAAAACATTGTGAAAAACTATGGGGGATTCATTGGAAACAGATGGCGTTTTCAGCTGTAATTCTGAAATTCTCCCCTTTTCTGACACAATACAAACAGCGGGGCCGGGGGCGGCGGGGGGGCCGAGCCCCGCGGCGGGTGCGAGCGGCCGGCCCGGGGGTGCCGGTGCTGGCGGGACCATTTGGTTGCCATCTCGCCCTCGGACAGCACCACACCTCCGGCCCAGCCGCAGCAA